>CM035439.1:22616117-22843617 GCA_020310875.1 Ceratopteris richardii | reverse complement strand
ACCATCCATATGATCAACAATATCATGCTCTATAAAAGCATCACGAGCATCCAAAACATGCTCTACAAGTGCATCCATTAGAGCATCTGAATCCTACTATACATTTGCATCATGAATGTCAATAGACCTATGTGTAGGTAGATAAAATTAGACCTCACGAGTCTCACATTGCACATAAGGCTGAACTGCCACGGAGTACTTGCAGTGGATATCTCTACCTAACACTATCACCTCTAACAAGCATAAGCTATCCCAATTGCAACTAAAAATGATGCTCATTAAGGTATGCATAACATTTTCTCTCCTATAATTGGCTAAGTAAAATCAATTTCATAGAGAATGAAGGCACATAGCATACATGTCTGAGTATGAGTGATGCTCCACTAGGTAGCATAAGGTATACATCTCCTATAACCTCAATGTCATATGTCATAACATTAGGCATATGCACATGTCCATGACTCTCATTAGAGAGTTGATAAAACCACTCGCAATGTGGAGTAACATGAAAACTATCTAATGCATTAAGTAGCCAAGCCATATGTGCTCCATCCAATGAACATGAGGAATCTTGAGATGAACCATAGGAGAAAATGATATCACCATCACTGGCATAATCAACTGCCATAGAATCTCCTAAAACCACTACCTCACCTACATCACATGCATGTTTGTGACATCGTCATTGCATCAACCTAAAGCAACATTATCGAATATGGCCTTCACAACCATGGTGCCAACATTGAAGCTCTCGATGTGATCTATATCTCACATGAGTCAATGGACTTGCATACATATCATGTAGTGTCTGCCATAATGCACTACTCATCTCCTCATACATCATACACTCATATAAAGAATCCACAAGCTGTAATTAGATAGTAGTGGACGCCAATGCATCCATATCCATGCATATGTGGTCGGGCATGGCACGAGGCCTCTATGCATCTCTATCCACATATATGGGTAAACCTATACAAACAAATATATGCCATATCTGATATTTCCATCTCAAAAATTCAATGCCATCAAAATGAGAAGACACCATGTTGGCAATCCAAGAGAATATAAATATAACAAGTTACTTGAAACAATACTCTATCACCAATAGGATCATAGCTGCATATCCATATGCATACCTCACATCACAAATGTCTCACTCAAAAAGAAACCATGTGAACCACGTGTCACATAACCATGCATGTTTATGTCCTGAAGTAAACACTAGGGGCCTAGAATCATATATTGGTGAAGTACCTCATACATACATACATAGATACATACATACATACATACATACATACATACACACACACATACATACATACATACATACATACATAAATGCATTCATACATACCTACATACATACATACATACACACATACATAGATGCATGCATATATGTATAAATTCATAAATGCATACATACATACATACACACACACATTCATATATATATATATATATATATATATGTGTGTGTGTGTGTGTGTATGTATGTATGTATGTGTGTGTGTGTGTGTGTACACACACACACTATAAGAGACATCTTTTCTAATGAAATAGTTCATTTTGAACTTTTTGAATTTCATTGTGGGGATAATGCTTAGAATGAATAATTAGGTCATTTTATGTATGTAAGAGAAATTTTGGGATGAAAAGTTTCATATTCTCTCTCTAGACCTTATTTGAATCATGTTTTCTAGTTGAAATTCGAAGGTGAAGATGAAAGAATTAAGAAAAACTATGTATGAGAGAAAGGTAGACCAGTATAAGAGAATAAAAGTGTCTGTGTGAAATTTTTTTAAATCATGTTCTAAGAACATCGTTCAGGGCTCGACATTTAGTTCATTGTAAGAAAATGTCAATTTTATTCTCTCTCTCTCTAGAATTTTGAAACTTGCAGGGCTCAAAAGTGGCATTTGGAGGCAGATTTGGACCTAGATTATCTCTCAGACTATTGTGCAAATTGAGAAATTGAATAAAAGTGTCTCTCACAAGCTTAAGCTAATTCCTCATAGTTTTTGAATTATAGGGCTTTGAAAACTGCAATTTTCCAACACTTAAAAAAAAGAGGGCTTCATTAATTCTACTCGAATCCGTGATTCTGATGCTTAGATGTCATCATGTCTATTAGTCGGCCGCCGGAATGGGACAAATGTAATGACTCCCGGATGTAACGGAGTTCCTTGAATTACGCGCAAAAAGTTGGTACGCGCATTTTGTAAATCTATATAAAGTAATGAAAAGAGGATGGTCGTAGGAGACATCTTTTCTGGAATTGTGAGATTGTTCGCTTTAACATATGTGAGATTAGTGTTTACTCTGTTATGAAGTTCTGAGTATTGTTAGTGTTGAGTTCTACATCGTCTGTTTATACCGAAGTTCACCTTAACGAGTAGTTGAATGACGGAGTGTGTGTCTACGTATTGTTATCGCATCGTATTGTTGTGTGTTCTTCAGTTGTTAAAGTACCCTAAATCAGTCTGAGTAGTTAGATTACTGCGTGAGTTGATTTGACAACTTGATGCACTGTTGAGTATGTTCTGTTTGTTTTACTAAACTCATTTCATTCGGTGACGAGGACGAACTATTGCTTTCGGTAAACGTAAATCCTTTATTTGAGATCGCTGTAAGTGTTGTGACGAACAAATCTGTCGGTTAAAGTATTATCTCTGGGTGATTACTACTGTTAAGATTGTAGTGCAGACTACTGCTCTGTTCCAATAGCAGGGTAGTCTGAAGAAGTACGGTACCCAGGAATATAGAAAGCAAGTCTCGCCCAATTGATATTAATGATTTGAGCTAAGACGCGCATTAGTGTTGTTGTTGATTGTAATGAAGGTTTGGGAAATTAGTACAGGGCCTCTGTCTAACAGACCCCTACTACTCCCAAGAACCCACATTGGTCTGGTAACGCCTTTTGGTAATGATAATGAAAGTTTAACACAGTTTACCATGAATCACTGGTTTACGTTTACTATTTGTTCGATAACGATTTTGGTTAGTCAGTAACACAACATCACTATTTCACACTTAACATTTGGCGCCGTCTGTGGGAAGGACAAGATTGCCAGTGGTTTGTTAGAATCACACATCCAGATTATCGTTCGATTGGCAGTAGCAACAGAACCAGATTGTTGCAAACTGTTCCGTTAGTAATACTACGCGATTAGTACAAAAAAATAATAAAACATGCCGGTTACTCGATTCGGTGAAACGTATCCCAAGAACCATCAGGCTGGAGTACTTAATGTACTAAAGACAACTCTGGAAGGTAAAAGTACAACTAGGTCTCACCCAGTTGTCAAGAAAGTTAAGAATGTTAAAATTGATTCCGGTCATATTCCGGTAGAACGTGTTACGCCTCTAGTACATTCCAGTACTATTTCGGCACAATCTGTCGAAGATATAGTAATTCCAGAACCTACCAAGACGTAGTTGGAATCTAGTTTAACACTCTTGGAAAAAGATTCAGATTCCTCTACGATCAGAAACACTTTAGTCAAAGAAATCGGCGAAGGCGAAAAAACACCGCATTCGGGCACAATTTCGGTTCATTCCGGTGATATTTCGGTAAGAAAATCACAGTTTTTCGGTGACGGTTTGGCATTTTCTACTGAATCTTCAGCCTAACCACCACGCTTGGAAGCGAGTTCCCATACACTGGACATCAACAGGGAAGGAAAGCTGTTCGAAATAGAGATTCCAAGCATATTAAGCAAGATCATCGCACCGGAAAATACGTCACGCGACGATACAGATCCCGGTAGTTCAGATATCCAGCCCGGAGATACAGAGGGAAGGTATAATACACTCACGATGAACGAACAACATTTATGTCCACCCAGGCCAACTCCTACAGGAGTGACGTACACGAAGTTTGGTGGATTCCCAGGAGATGATCCGGATGCTCACGTACTCACTTTCGAGATAAGCTACGCAGTTCTCAACCATCCACCGGATCCGGCGTATAAAGCTATTGTCTTCCAATCTACACTGGTCAATGAAGCAGCTAGATGGCTTACAGAATATGATATTAATCACTTCAGCACCTATGAAGCAGTACGAGATGCTTTTTTGCAGCGATTTAGGCTAAAAAAGAATCCAACCGAAATTTTTGACTATCTGCAGAATAACAGACAGAAGGCAAATCAAACCGTACAGGAGTATGCTACCCTCTTCAGAACACACTTAAGGCAGCTACCACCGGCCCATGCTAACTTACCAGATGACGTTATCACTCAGTGGTTCGTCAATGGCTTAACTCCACAACTTAAGCAGATCATGATCATAAGATGTGTCGGAGCTATGACACTCGATGCAGTCATTGCAATGAATCTGCAACTGGAAAACAAAGTCGGTGGATTTACAGAAGATCTGGAGTGGGTAAAAACAAACAAAAATGTTGCCGAAGATATGACCAGATAAGTATACTACATCACATGCAAAAATTCAGGACATACTAGTGCCAATTGTGCACTTAATCAGACATTCTACGCTATCTGCAACATTGCCGGACACACCACCAAAAACTGCGCATACAACGCTAGAGTATAGGGAACAACGACTGTCAATGCAATTATCCAGGAACAAGGACAGCCAGCCAACCACTATGTGCCTCCACAAATGAGAAACAACCAGCAGCAAGGATATCGAAATTACCGAGGACAGAGGAATAACAACTATAATCCAAACAGTTGGCAGAACGGACCACCAGCGGAAAATCCCAATTTACCACCACCACGCTACCATTTTTGTGGTGAATTTGGACATATTAGGAGATTTTGCAAGGATGCAGCTGAATATGATCAAAGGAAGAAGGAACGTCAAAATCCAATGGCCAACATGGTAAAAATCACACCGGTGGAGACACAAGCTGCTGCAGTCCAGACCCGTTCCGATAAACAACTGCAACCGGCAGCAGAAATATTTGAACCAGGGATACGTGAACAACACAGAATGTACAACAAGGCTAGTCAATGGACCAGAGCAGAACCACCAGTCTTCCCAAAGCCTATTCCGGTAACCCAGCCATCGTTAACAAAGGAAGGAACACAACAAAGGGAGTCAGCAGCAGGAACATCATCAGCAGTAGATACATTGCCAACCGTAGACACCTCCGCATCAGTAGAGGCATCAACTTCAACATCAGTAGAGCCTGTCAATCAATCTCAACAGGCTTGGGAAATCCTATCTAAGGCAGTTATCACTCTGCCTCTAGGCCAACTACTGGCATTAGTACCTAGAATTCGACAATAGTTCCAACAACAGTTCAGTCCAGTACCTTCTTGTATTCTGGCGACAGCAGCAGTTCAACCGGAACCTGATTCTACGGTTGATCATTGAGTTCCCTTGATTACAGTATGGTATAAGAATCATAAGATTACGTAGGTATTAATTGATGGAGGCTCTGGTGTTAACATTGCGACTACGGCATTATGCAAAAGGTTAGGATGGACCGAAATTGAACCAGTTCAATTTTTTGTCAGAATGGCAGATCAATCAAGAGTCCATCTCGTAGGACTTGCGCGGAATGTACCCATCACTTTGCAAGGTACGACCTTCAAAATGAGCTTTGTTATACTAGATCTACCGGAATCTAGTTTGGATTACAACCTTCTTTTTGGTCGACCTTGGCTGAAGCATGCAAATGTAATACAGGACTAGTCTGCACAAGAGCTTACATTCAAAGATGCCAATCGTAGATATGTGGTAAAATTAGATGCTATACAACCTTGCGAGCTACACGCTAGACCATATTTTGCTGAACCCGTCCATATGCTAGATGGATTGTCAGACGATGAAGAAGAAGAGATTCCGAAGAGTAACGTTGATTTAATTTCCTTAGGGACTATTGATCTACAGTCCGTTGTAGATAATTGGAATGCTTCGATCTGTACAATAATACCCATCACAGAAGAGGCTAAGATGGAAGACACTGTTTCGACACATGATGATGAAATGCAGCAACTTTTTAAACCAACAGACAACACAGAGAAACATCAATAGTTCTATGTCCCCGAAGATCAGCTGATCACTTATAATTTAGGAGATGAAGATCATCCGCTACCTGCGAAGATAAAGCAAAACTTACCGGAAACATTTCAAGCAGGTTTAATCCAGCTACTCCGAGAACTCACTGACATCTTTGCATGGGACTACAAAGACATGAAAGGATTGGACCCCCGTATCTACCAGCACAAGGTCATGCTGAAGCCAGAAGCAAGGCGGATAAAGCAAACCAGCTACCGGATGAATCCCCATTATGCATCTCAGGTAAAGGCAGAACTTGATAGGTTATTAAAAGTCGGATTCATCGTGCCAGTAGAGCATGCTGAATGGATCTCTCCGATTGTGATTGTGCCAAAGAAAAACAAGCAATTGAGAATCTGTGTAGATTACTGGAATTAAATGCAGCAACCATACCGGATCCCTTTCCAATCCCCTTTTTGGATACCATGCTTGACAGAGTAGCAAGCCAGGAGATGTACTCATTTCTAGATGGATACAGTGGCTACAACCAAGTTAGAATGGCTAAAGAAGACATACCAAAAACTGCATTTATTACCAACTGGGGTGTCTTTGCTTGTACAGTAATGTGGTTTGGATTAAGAAACGCACCAAGCACATTTCAAAGATGTATGCAGGAGATATTTTCTCCTTATCTCACTTCCTTTATGCAAGTATATCTCGACGATTTTTCAATTTTCGATAAGATGATAGCACACCTGTTTCATTTAAGGTGCTGCTTTCAGAAATGCAGAGAGTATAGACTCTGCTTGAACCCAAACAAATCTGTGTTTGTGGTTTCATGTGGTAAGTTACTTGGCCACATTGTATCTGCACAAGGTATCCAAGTAGATCCAGATAAAATTTTGGCAGTATTAGAAGATCCGGTGCCAACAACTCCAAAAGAAGTTATGCGCTTTATGGGCCAAGTACCGTGGCATGGAAGACACTTACGGTGGCTTGCTCATTTGGCTATACCACTAAACAAGCTAATCGCCAAGACACCTCGACAATTTGAATGGACCCAGGAATGCCAGATAGCATTGATCGTTTAAAGCATTTATTAACACAAGTTCCTATCTTACAACCGTCGGACTGGGATCACCCATTTCATGTATTTGTTGATGCTTCAGATATAGCAATAGGAAGTGTGTTGATGCAACAAATTGATAAATGGTTCAGACCAGTGTATTATGCAAGTCGAAGATTAGCCCCTGCTGAGAAGAATTACTCTGTAACAGAAAGAGAATGTCTAGGGCTAGTATATTCGGTCAAGAAATTCAGACATTACTTGCTAGGCCGTAAATTTACATTTCATGTAGATCATGTTGCACTTGTCTATCTAGTTCGGCAACAACATCTAGGTGGTCGATTAGCACGATGGGTACTAGTCTTGCAGGAAATCGACTACGAAGTCATTCACCGGCCAGGCAGTTCACATGCCTTAGCAGATTTCTTATCCCGCTTAGATTCCGGTGAAGCTCCGGTGGGCATAGATGACACGACACCCGCGATTTATGTGACAGAACCACTTAATGAAGCCTCTACAGACCCACCTATCCCATTTTCATATTATGATCAGATCTTGACCTTTCTCACTGATGGTTGTCTTCCATCTCAGACTTCTACGGCAGTACGCAGGAAAATTGCAGTCTTTAGCCGCCGATTTCGGTTAATTGCTGGAGAATTATATTATGTAGATCACACCGGAATCCTACTTCACTGTATTCCACCGCATGAAGTTAATTCAGTTATTACTTTGGCTCATTCGATTCCTTCCGGTGGCCATTTTGCAGTAGATTTAACTCACCGGAAAATTCTGTAGAGTGGTCTCTGGCGGCCAACGATGTACAGAGATATCTCACAGCTTGTCAAACAATGTGATACTTGTTAAAGATCTGGTCAGCCTTTGCAACGTTGTGGAGGTGATCGCAATCCGGGTGGATCGGATCCGGTCGTGGCACACACAGGGTGTATGAAGCTAATGAATGTTGGAAGGTTTAAAGATGTGAAGGGGAAATTAATGTTGAGTACAGAGATGAAAGAGATGTTGAACTGATTATGGGAATAGGAATGTAGGAGTGCAAGTTAGATTTATGAACATGAATGATAAGAATCAAAGAGAACCATACATACGAATGAAATTTGGAAGGAAGAATGGTCCATTGAAGGATCTTCTTAAACACTTCCTAATTCCAATCCATATGCATAGTCTTCTTTGGATGATATGTATGCATGACGAGAATAGATGGAACCCTTACACATAAACCAGTTTCGAAAGGAAGAATGGTCCAATATTGGAGCTTCTTATACACTTTCAGAAACTAATCAATATGTATGGGTATGTATGGATTATATGCATGCAAGTGAATTATGATGATAGAGTTTACTCACAAGCTCAAAGAAACATCCTCACTGGTTCAACGCAATACTGCGGAGCCTTGTCACACATAGAACAAATAGAAGACATGTAAAAATACTTAAGAGACTGAGAGAGGAGACAAGAGACAAGTGACAAGTGACATGAATTAAAAGGATTTGAATTAAGTTACATGTAAAATATCGTCGTGGTACGTCATGCTAAGCAGTCTACTGATCAAAGGTGGTTTCGACCCTCAAACCATGACAGTTCAACCGAATGTCACACGTAAGAAGGTGAGTTCCACTCCAGTGACCCTATGTTTGTCTATGCTCGTAACGTCTAACTAAAGAAGTCTAAGACTCATTAAAATCAGCTCTAACTCACTCACACGCTCCACCGAGGGTGAGTCAAGATAGAGATGCTGGTTTCAAGAGCCTATCCTAGATTGGAGTTCTAACTTAAATTTGAAACTAGGTTCTATACTCATACTAGCTCACCTTGGATCCTCACTCGCTCAACCGAGGGTGATCGTCTCAAGGAAACCGTAAGCTAGCATGAGCCCTATGGATGCCTAACAATGATGCTCTAGGAGTTTGGAGGGGGGTTTATATAGTTTTTTGAATGAATTTGGGCCCTTGGATCTAGAGAAATCAACTCTCAACTCTAGGATCACTACTTTCGATTACAACCATTTGATTAATCAAATCAATGGCTTGGAATTGTTCTTTCTATCAAATCTAGTGTAAAGGAGTGAAATTTAGGCGCCCTCATTCTTCACCATTGGATCTGGGGATGATCTGGACCGTCGGATTAGTGCTGACATTAATTCGGATAAGATAAGCCACTATTTTTGGAGAAATGCTGCATTATTGATCTTTGATTGTAAAAAAGGTCTTCTTTTATGGAAAAAATTCGTGGATCCTCCTTCCTTTATGCTTTAGTGCATCTCCACCCTTGAATATGAGCTCATCTTGACCGTACAACATGGTTCAATCATATTTTGACATGTGGCAGACATTCAAGCCTTCAATTTTCTTATTCTAGAAAATTGCGGTGACCTTGAAAAACTGGACTTTGTGCTCTTTGACCCTCCAAAAAGTCTTTGATGAAGATGAAACATTGTAGGACTATGTTTCCAAAGATCTCCTTCAGGAATATGCAGAAAAAACTCCCATCTGAATCTAACTTGTACAAGTTTGACTACATTTGGAAGCTTGCAAGGTGGCATTAAGGTATCTAGGAACCTCGGATAGCCTTGAAACTTTATACAAATATGTAGCCACATATGGTCTTTATATATGCCAAACCATATGGCTAACATAAATTTCTATACAAGAATTTGTAGGGTCAAACTAGAAAAATTACATTTTTACAAAATAAACATAGCATATCAATGTGCTACCAAATCCATTTTCTACTAAAATTTGGGCTATAGACTGCCTTTGACAATCTTTACAAGTATATGGATTTTCATCTAATTTGGTGACAATGAAATTTTTGCCCTAATTTCCCAACTTTGACTAGCTTTGACCAACTTTGACCGCTACCATGGACTTTCTTGATTTCTTTGAAACTTTGTATGTGACCTTCCTTTGACATCCTTGATGCATCCTGGACTTCTCGGGGAATTCTGGCTACCTTCACCAAATATGTTTTTTGTAGGCCTTCACAAGTGAGAGAGGAGAGAAAATCTCGACGACATTCGCCCCCACTAAACCTGCGATTCCTCTGGAAGCGCCACTCTAGCATCTGTGAAGGAAAAAAAAAAATGTTCCAGGCATCAAATTCTTTTATAGGCAACATAAGAAAGATGGAAGGAAAATTGATTATATGCATGAATAAGTAGGTAACGTGACATGAAGCAAAATTTGCATGAAAGAAAGAATTGAACCAGGCAACATGAATATGCATGAACAAAAAGGCAACATATATGCAAATGAACAAGCAACATTGGCAACAAGAAAAAAAAAAACAAGCATCAATATGAAGTGGAAGTGGATGTATTGAGTCGTTTTAAGCATCAGTTCCTCTCATCTTGAAGAAAATTTTGTACCTTTTTCATAAAGCAATCTACCTTAAATATGATTATAAACAAAGATTTAGGATTTTCAAGAGACATCTTTCATCTTTAGCTTATTTTAGATCAACTCCTTTCCTACATAAATATGAATATGCTCTTTCTCTAATAACATGCAAGGAAATCTAACTAAACTCCACTAATGCATAAATCTGCCTATATAGCCCGTGATTTATTCTACTCTGCCTCTTTATCCTCCTTTGGCTTGCTCTTTTTTTTTTTTTTTTGATGATGATGATTCGGCAACTTTATGGTCACGATCACTTTTTTGGGGTGGAAGAAAGTGTAAACTTCTTGGTAACATGTAGCAACTTTTTTTTTTCTTGATGACGGGGAAAAATTAAACCCCGATACAAGGTACAACCATTTTTGATGACGGAGAACAGTCGTTTAAACTCCGATACAAGTGCTGTGAGATGGACTAAGGATGTAGAAACATGCAATAGCAGGAGCTAGGATTTCAACAATTATGCTTTCGATATAGGATACATATGCATGTTTATATATGAAAGTCATGTCACCAAAATAAACCTCCAAATCTACATGCCCTATCTTTCCACAATCCTAGATTATAATCAATTCCTTAGTAGATAAGTTACTACTTAAGATACAATTTTACACAAGTAGAGAAATCATCATTTGCCTTTTTTTTGACTCAAGTGATATGGATATGCAATGCGATGCAAAGATTGAAAAAAACATGCATGAAACAGGCATGGAAAAAAAAAATAGAATGAACTTGAAAAAAAACAAAGCAACATGAACTTGAAAATTAATGTTGTTTTTTTTTCCTTTTTTTTATTTTTATAACATGGATACTCCTGTTTATGAATCGGCCTCATTGTTGTCATCTTCTTCAATGTCCTCATCCAAAATGTACTCGTCATTATCACGTTTCTTGAAAAGCTTTATCCTTTTACCTGCAATCAAAGTTTTTAGTGCAACACCATTTAATTCACAAAGAGCATACGTACCATTGTTGTTGACTTTTGATACAATGTATGGCCCAAACCACCGTTGAGTGAGCTTTTTGCGTGCATTATATTGAGAGTCAAATGTACTATCATAAATGAGCACCCAATCTCCTACTTCAATTGGCTTAGGACACAATCGATGAGTTTTATCAAAATAATGCTTGTTCTTCATTCTAGATTCTCTTAATTTTTCAACAGCATCATCAAGTCTTAATTTACCTTGTTCTAACTGTTTAATACGCAAACTCAAAAAATCATCAGTAGACATGTTTTCAGACCAAGGCAAATTTGACCATGCAGAAATATGAGACTGAATTGGAAACAATGGTTTTTGATAGTACATGAGTTCAACAGGCATATATCCAGTAGTACGTGTGCATGTCATTCTATCTGCCCAAAGTGCAAAAGGTAAGAATTTAGGCCATTGTTTGATGTCACCATTACATGCTTTAGATATGGCTTTCACAATAGGTGGATGCCCTCTCTGTATTTTACCATTGGCCTCTGGGTTATATGCAGTAGTGAGAGACAAACAAATACCGTGACGCTCAAAGAACTCTTAAGCTTCTCTCGCATTTAACTCTCCACGATCGGCAACTACTTTCTCTATGTACCCAAAGCGACTTATGACATCTTCAAGCAAGAATTTGCAAACATTGTAAGTGGTCTTAGATCGTAGTGCACGTCCCTCTACATGATTAGTTAAGTCTTCTCTTGCAAGTACAATGTAACGCATTTTGTCGATACCTTTAGGCATAGTTACAAGATCTACTACCCACTTGTAGTGAATACAAGGTGGATACGTAGGATGCAACAGATCTCTATGTTTGACTGATGAATGAAGTTGACAAGTAGAACATGTAGAAACATAGCTACTAATGTCAACATACATCCTAGGCCAATAATAGGTACTTCTAATTTTTTCATATGTTCCAAAAAATCCTTTATGACTTGCCCATAATGTCTCATGCATTTCCTTCATTACTTGCAATTGAAGACCTCGTTTTCCTAGGACTCGTTGTGGATTCTTAACCTTACCCTTAGCATGTCTCCAAAGATAACCATTACATAGGGAAAAGTTATAAGCTCGTTTCCTAATGTTACGGAATCTATTCGTAGTCCAGTTAGGTAATGGTTGTAGTGTACTAAGATACTTTCCTATGTCTCTTCATTCATTTTCGTACTCAGACTCATGAAATTGCTCATACTCATATATATGTGGAACATAGTCAATTAAGTTCACATTCTTTATTAGATCATTTTCAAGATCATCAAATCTAGCTCTCAATAACATATCAGCAACTGAATTTGACTTACCTGAAATATGAACTAACTCAGGATTTATGAACTTAATATATGAGATCCATCTAAGCATGGCTATATCAGGAGATGAACAATTGGCTATCATTCCAATGAGAGGCAAACAATCAGTCTCAACTTTGACATTTGCACCAATGAAATATTCTTTGTCTGTTTTCAAAGCTGTTACCATACCCCATAGTTCTCGTTTGATCTGTGGATATTTTCGTTGTGTTTCATGTAGAATTTCGGCACCAAACCTAATTGCATATCTATTCCCTTCACTATCATCTTGACTTATGACCCAACCTATACCAATAGGACTAGTATCAACAGTCAATATAATAGGTTTGTTAGCAGAAGTCTACACGCTTAAGGATGGGAGCTTCAAGCAATAATTTCTTCAATTTACGCATAGCCTGAGTGTGTTTGTCAGTCCAAATAAATTTTTGTTTCTTCCTCAACAAGTCATAAAGACAATCAGCAACATGAGCAAAGTGTGGGATCCAAATAACATAAAAGATGCAAGCACCAAGAAATCTACGTACCTCACTCACGTTGTTACATGTTTCAGAAATCTTGCTAATGGCATCAACTTTTTGTGGGTATGGCTTTTGACCATAATGGCCACATAAATGTCCAACAATAAGCACCTCGTTGACACCAAAGACAGATTTCTCTATGGAAAATGTGAGACCTACCTCTTCAAATCGTTGAAATATTCTTTCACAATCAGAGATATGGTCAAGAACAAATTTACGACATCCCGATGAATCTAAAGTAATGTCCTTTACACGTTCCTCACTCCCTTTAATTGGAATATCATCAATGAATGGCATAGTTATATGAGGGATAAAGTCATGTAAGACCATATTCATAGCACTCATCATATGAGCCACAGAATTAGTCGCTCCTTGAGGTAAAGGACACATTCGCACTAAGCCTAAAGGAGTTTTCATTGTGGTTATGTCAGGACTATCAATTGCTAATTGGAATTGGTCATATCCCGAATATAAATCACCCATTGAATATATAGAATGTCCTGAAAATGATTCAGCAAACTCATCTACAATGGGTCCTGTTCCTACATTCCTTATGGTGACTTTATTGACAAGTTGGAGATCTTGAATAAAACGTAGTTTCCCATTCTTTTTAGGCATAGTGAACCATCTGTTTGAGTAAGGTGCAAAAGATGGCTCTAAAATTCTCATGTTTATCTTCTCCTTAAGTAGTTTCATAAGCTCAGGTAAGTGAGCCTTTGGAACAGGTATAGGACGAAGATTCCATGGAATATGTGGAATAGTAAAGATTATCATGGGTGCAACTAGCTTAGGATCTACACAACCAATCTCATGAGGATACATAGTAAAGGCTTTTCCATGGCTCCGTATAACTCTCTCAAATTTATCTCTCTCTGCTGGCAAAAGAAAGTCATCATCTCTACCAATTTTCACATGTTTGATTGTCTCATCCGTGAATTTATGTCCTATGTTTTTCTTATCCCGAAGAATTGGATCATTTTTCACATCAATAATTTTTCATTACTTCCTTGAGGTAATGGTTGAGCTATGGGTTTGATTTTTTTGTGTACAGTTTTGTACTTTGTTTCAACTAAGGCATCATGTGTTTGGATAAATTTTGAGCACTTGTCAACATTGAGAGCATACTCTTGGATTAGAGCATACTCATCAAGGGAAGAAAGAAGAATAATATGGGAATTAGAATTTTGTTGAAGACATAACTCTAACTCCTCAAGAGTAGAGAAACAATGAGATGTTTCAATCACATGCTCAATGTTCTCATCATGTTCCATGATTTTGTTGTTTTTATAATTTTTTTGGGTTTTTTGGATAAAAGACTTGGACAATTGACTCTTATGAAGAAAATCTAATCTAGAATGTGGAAAACGAAGTGACAAACTATTGTACATGTTGGTTGGATGCGAGATGTCAAACCAATATCCACTGTTGTCCCGCTCAACAATGGATTCTATCCGAAATTTTGATCATATGTAGCTCCAAACATGAATCGAGGTGCACAATCACTACAAGCATGCTCATGACCCTGAGTAACAATAGGTTTCTTTCTAATTGACAATCGATTTCTAGGATGATTCACTCCTACCGTCATGACTTGAAGTGATTGCATTCCATCCTTAGACTTAAATCTAGCATAGGTAGACCCATCATCCATGGCTTTAGTTTCCATACGACTCTCACAAATAAAGGGTTGACCTAAGAGAACTTCATAGGAGCAATTATCTTGAATAAAAAAGTGAAACTCTTCTGTGATTCCTCCTATGGATATGGGCACACTAGCACAAGCTCCATACAGGGTACCTACACCATTATCTGCAGTTCTCATACGCCATCCACAATCTTTATCTATGGGCCATCGAAACTTATCATAGACTTCTCTTGAAATCACATTGATTTCAGAGCCGGAATCTACTAATGCATTTACAGTGATAGTTTTCTTATCATTTCCTATTTTAACATGCATCTCTGATGTACCTCTAGACCAAAATGTTCTTTTAAAGTGACTTTCAGGATTGTTTTCATGATTTTCATGGTCAGGTTGAATAGGTCCTAAGAAATTTTTATTAACATTTACTTCATCATCATCAAAGTCCTCTTCATCAGATTCATCAAAGTTTAAGGCTTCATTCATAGCTTGATCTTGATCTAGAGAATCTTGCATCTCAGTATCTAGATTAAGCGGAAACCTCTTCCTTTTAATTAGGCTGATAAAGTTATCTTTAAAAACAGGCTTTGCAATAGAGAAAACTTGTTCTAAAGACATAGTCACTTGACTCTTAAGCAAAATGTCATCTAAAATCTCCATAGGATCTATTTTTCTCTCAATTTCTGAAATCAAGATGGCTTTAGGTTTTCTCTTTGGTTTCTTTTGTTTTTGCTCAGGGTCTTGTTTTTGTTCATGTTCTCGTGTTTGGTCTTCAGTTTGTTTTGATTGTTCTTGTTTATCTAAAGGCTTTGGTTCTGTTTTTCTTTGCTTTGTCTTCTTCCCTTTTTGTTTCTCCTCTTGTTTTTGTTCATTGGGTTCTGATTCTTGTTTTTTATCTTTGGATTGTGATGTTTCTCCTTGCTCTATGATTGTTTCTATTCCCTCTGAGGTTTGTTTTCGAGTCACTCTTCTTTCGCTAGGCTCAGCTTCATCTCTTTTTCGTTTTTCTTCTACATTGGATATGTGAGAAATCAGAGATTGATCTTCTATCGGTGACTCCCAAGCCGTTATTCTCCTAATCTCATCCCGTGCTCTTACTAAAGCCTCTATGGAAAAATCACCTTCCTTTGTGGGTTTACTTGATTCTACTTGTTGTTCATCAAGAGCTTCTAGTTTCACTCCTCTAGTTCCTACGTCCATTATGGTTATATTTTCATAATGTTTTTTCATTCCTCCCTTACCATAATTTCCTTGCAAAGGTAGCCTAGATCGATAGTCACAGATTTTCTTGTCTATGTCTATTACTATCGTTGCTCCTTAGCAACCTTCAATAATTCACAATCTCTCAAAAAGTGCTCTAACGAATCACACCAAGGACACCTACGAGGGCCACGCACAAAACCATTTGGATTTTGAGGATTTTGATTAACTTGTGGGAAATTTTGAAATTGAGGATTTTGTTGATATGGTATTGCTTGAACAGGATAATTAGAATTTTGATAAGGCAATTGATGTATTTGAGGAGCTTGGGGAGCAACATGTGGTACTTGAGGTGCAAGAGGAGTTTCCATATTATACGGTTGATGATTTTGAAAATTTTGATTTTGAGGATTTTGAAAAGCTATTTGTGAAGCTTGAGGATACATGTTTTGATACATTTGAGGATTTTGCGCATGAGGATGAGGATTTTGCATTGGAGGAACTTGATATGCTTGAGTAGGAGCTACTTGTGGATTTTGCTTGGTAGCTATAACATGTGGATTAGGCTCTTGAAAAGTCATTGGGTTCATTTGATTTTGGAAAGTTTTGGTGTAATTAGATTGTAAAGCATCTATAGTCTTGGCCAAATTGGATTGTGTAGCAATAAGACTTTCCATTTGCTTAGTGAGAATTTCCACTTGATATTGTTCAACTACACTTTTATTTGGCTCTACTTTAAAACCTTGAGTAGGCTCCATCATTTGAGGAATAGGAGTAGAGTCAAAAAGCATAGCATGGGATTGTTCTCTAACTTGCTCCTTAGTTTGTGGAAGGCTAGCTTGAGGAAGACTAGTTTGCTCATAAAGCATGGATTGTCTTTGATGTCTATGGGCTACAGCCTCTACTACTTTACGCACTTTTTGCCAATTGTCAGTAAGACCATAGCGCTTATCTGGTTCTTCTAATTGCCATTCACTTCCCTACGAGTTTCAGGATGAAGAAGCTTAAGAAAATTGATCACAAGATCAGGTTCCAAAGTTATCTTATCCTCATCAGGAAATTGTTCATAGCGTCTAATATACTCATTTTGTAAGTGAGTAATAGAGCTACTAGGCTTTGGAGAATTGACCCATCGTAAGAATCCATCCCGATTATGTTGGCTATAATCTTCAAGATAGAATTCTTTGAGCATCTCCTTTCTAAAATCACTCCAAGGAAGACTATCATATTGAGTGACACGGTTTATGATAGAGCTATCAACAATTTGTTCAAAGAATGATATCAAAAGATCTTCGGGAAGACCAAAAATTATAGCTTGCTCTTCAAACAAATCTAAGTAGCTTGTGATGTTGGTGCCATTGAATTTTCCCTTCTCTCTCAACATAGAAGAGACTATTCTTTGGCCTTGTTTCTCAACAATAAGGGATTTGAATCCTTCCTCCATCTTATGTGAATAAGCAAGTGATGCACGATGCTCTAGATCTCTCACAAATGTGTTTACTTCACGACGAAGATGTGCACAATACTGTGAGAAATCCAGTGCAACACTCAAGACTGATGATGATGATATGATGAGGATGAAAAATATGAAACAAAGGATATGGATCACAACCTCCCAACAAGATCAGAAGCAAATGCCACAAAGCGTTTCACGTCGGGTTCAAATGTGGAGGTGATCGCAATCCGGGTGGATCAGGTCCGGTCGTGGCACACACAGGGTGTATGAAGCTAATGAATGTTGGAAGGTTTAAAGATGTGAAGGTGAAATTAATGTTGAGTATGGAGATGAGAGAGATGCTCAACTGATTATGGGAATAGGAATGTAGGAGTGCAAGTTAGATTTATGAACATGAATGATAAGAATGAAAGAGAACCATACATACGAATGAAATTTGGAAGGAAGAATGGTCCATTGAAGGATCTTCTTAAACACTTCCTAATTCCAATCCATATTCATAGTCTTCTTTGGATGATATGTATGCATGACGAGAATAGATGGAACCCTTACACATAAACTAGTTTCGAAAGGAAGAATGGTCCAATATTGGAGCTTCTTATACACTTTCAGAAACTAATCAATATGTATGGGTATGTATGGATTATATGCATGCAAGTGAATTATGATGATAGAGTTTACTCACAAGCTCAAAGAAACATCCTCACTGGTTCAACGCAATACTGCGGAGCCTTGTCACACATAGAAGAAATAGAAGACATGTAAAAATACTTAAGAGACTGAGAGAGGAGACAAGAGACAAGTGACAAGTGACATGAATTAAAAGGATTTGAGTTAAGTTACATGTAAAATATCATCGTGGTACGTCATGCTAAGCAGTCTACTGATCAAAGGTGGTTCCGACCCTCAAACCATGACAGTTCAACCGAATGTCACACGTAAGAAGGTGAGTTCCACTCCAGTGACCCTATGTTTGTCTAGGCTCGTAACGTCTAACTAAAGAAGTCTAAGACTCATTAAAATCAGCTCTAACTCACTCACACGCTCCACCGAGGGTGAGTCAAGATAGAGATGCTGGTTTCAAGAGCCTATCCTAGATTGGAGTTCTAACTTAAATTTGAAACTAGGTTCTATACTCATACTAGCTCACCTTGGATCCTCACTCGCTCAACCGAGGGTGATCGTCTCAAGGAAACCGTAAGCTAGCATGAGCCCTATGGATGCCTAACAATGATGCTCTAGGAGTTTGGAGGGGGGTTTATATAGTTTTTTGAATGAATTTGGGCCCTTGGATCTAGAGAAATCAACTCTCAACTCTAGGATCACTACTTTCGATTACAACCATTTGATTAATCAAATCAATGGCTTGGAATTGTTCTTTCTATCAAATCTAGTGTAAAGGAGTGAAATTTAGGCGCCCTCATTCTCCACCATTGGATCTGGGGATGATCTGGACCGTCGGATTAGTGCTGACATCAATTCGGATAAGATAAACCACTATTTTTGGAGAAATGCTGCATTATTTATCTTTGATTGTAAAAAAGGTCTTCTTTTATGGAAAAAATTCGTGGATCCTCCTTCCTTTATGCTTTAGTGCATCTCCACCCTTGAATATGAGCTCATCTTGACCGTACAACATGGTTCAATCATATTTTGACATGTGGCAGACATTCAAGCCTTCAATTTTCTTATTCTAGAAAACTGCGGTGACCTTGAAAAATGGACTTTGTGCTCTTTGACCCTCCAAAAAATCTTTGATGAAGATGAAACATTGTAGGACTATGTTTCCAAAGATCTCCTCAGGAATATGCAGAAAAAACTCCCATCTGAATCTAACTTCTACAAGTTTGACTACATTTGGAAGCTTGCAAGGTGGCATTAAGGTATCTAGGAACCTGGGATAGCCTTGAAACTTTATACAAATATGTAGCCACATATGGTCTTTATACATGCCAAACCATATGGCTAACATAAATTTCTATACAAGAATTTGTAGGGTCAAACTAGAAAAATTACATTTTTACAAAATGAACATAGCATATCAATGTGCTACCAAATCCATTTTCTGCTGAAATTTGGGCTATAGACTGCCTTTGACAATCTTTACAAGTATATGGATTTTCATCTAATTTGGTGACAATGAAATTTTTGCCCTAATTTCCCAACTTTGACTAGCTTTGACCAACTTTGACCGCTACCATGGACTTTCTTGATTTCTTTGAAACTTTGTATGTGACCTTCCTTTGACATCTTTGATGCATCCTGGACTTCTCGGGGAATTCTGGCTACCTTCACCAAATATGTTTTTTGTAGGCCTTCACAAGTGAGAGAGGAGAGAAAATCTCGACGACAACGTCATCTCTTTCCTCTGCAACCCATCTTACCATTGGAACCTTTCTAGAAGTGGGGTCTAGATTTTATCGGTCCAATTACACCTCCAGCAGTCTTTAGTAACAACCGTTATATACTGACCTATACAGACTATGCAACCAGATGGGCAGAAGCCTGGGCTTTACGGTCTGCTACAGCCGTTACGGTAGCAAAGTGTCTACTAACCAATGTCTTTCCACGTTTTGGCTTACCACTGGAAATTGTCTCAAATCAAGGCACTCATTTTGTAAACAATTTAATGAAGGCACTTACACAGTCGTTCCAGGTCACACATAAATTTAGTTCTCCTTATTATCCTCGTGCTAATGGCTTGGCCGAAAGTACAAATAAATCTCTGCTTAATATCCTTCGAAAATTGATCATGGAATCACCGGAAAGATGGGATCAAATGTTACCTGCAGTACTATGGGCATACCGGACTACATACAAGGTGACAACAGGATTGACACCTTTCAAATTAGCTTATGGATTAGAAGCAATAGCACCAATGGAAGTAGTAATACCAAGTTTACGAGTAGCCATTACCTAGAAACTGCTACCGGAAGACTCACTGTCATTTCGGTTGGACACACTCAGAGAGTTAGACGAGCACCGATGGCTCAGTTTTTTAACCATGCACGAAGTTCAACTAAGACAGGCAAGGACGCACGATCGAAACCTGAAGACTCCAGTATTTTCGGTGGGTCAGCTTGTACTTTTCTATAATGCAAAGTCAAATAGATCCGCAGGCAAATTCAAATTACGGTGGTTCGGCCCTTACAAGATCTCAGAGCAAATCGGTCCAGCAACTTTTTGGTTGACTACGTTGACCAGAAATCCACTGCCAAAAGCAATCAACGGTTTGAAGCTGCGGCCGTATCAACACGCTGCTAGCCCGCATATAAACATTCGATGGTGGACCACATATTTTTTAGTTTTTTTCTTTTCTTGCTGTTCTTTCTTTTCTTTTTTAATAGCCGCGTTTTGTCATAAGCCGCCCTCCTTACCAATTACTCAAGCATGCACGTCAAATTGAAAGCAGTATCATTCTAGCACCGCACAATGATAACCCTCACTTCCTACTCCCCCCACCGTAATGTCTCTACTTAATCTCTTCGGTTGCACCAAAAAACGCTATTGTGTTCTTGTGATTGTGCTTGTGTTTTATGTGTTCTGCGTATTCGTGCTCTATGCCCTGTGTATTCGTGTTCGCGTGCGCAATGGAAGCGTTGGCAAATTTTGCAACCTTCTGTGATGGTATCCCTACGGAGGTAGGAGAATACCTGCACACCCGAGGGTTGGCCAACTTCGCTGAGCTGCCATGGCACTTAGTGGAAGCCCATCCCTTCTTCGCACAAATCATCCCTACCATTGCCCAATCCCCCATCGTTGAACGACAATGGCTCTTCCCCTCCCTACCATCTAGAACCGTAGTAACCTTCCAAGCATTTGCCGAAGCCTTCCGCCTCACCCCACAAGGCCGCGAGAATGGCCCAAGCATCCCCGTAGCCAGAATGATAGAACTTTTCCCCCGATATTCATCGAACGAATACGCCATCCGCTGCCACCCCAAATCCGAAAGAACTGCACTACAGTTCTTAGTCTCCATCCTTAACCTCCAGAAACACACCTACGGTATATCCTGCCCGTTCTATTCCGCCATCGACCTTGCTGCACAAGAACCCGTCAACTTCGCATCCTTTTTCTTTCACCGAATCCACAAGGAGTGTGTAACCATGGTGAAACAGGTCAACAAAGGAACCACCTCTCGATCTAGACTTCCCCACATTCTTTCCTTTCTCTTTCCAACCATACTCGCCGCTCAACCACCACCACGAGGGCCCGTCCTAAGGCATGAAGAGTCAGTACAGCTACTAGAGGATGAGGAAGAAGAAGATGAAGAAGAGCTCAACCGATTGTTCCGCCGGAAACGTATCAGGATTAGATCCTCCAAAAGTGAAGCACAAGTCTCAGCCGGAAAAGATAAAGATGACGATAAAGAAGACGAGAAGAACGAAGAGGAGACATTCCATGATACAGCTACATCTATACACAATGAATCATCGACTGAGCAACAAGAACAACAAGATCAAGCAGAGACAGAAACAGTTTCAACCGAGAAAGAATCAGAGCAACAGGTAGACGAGCAAGAATCTGCCAGGGAAGCACTAGACAAGCTATTGAAGGCAGTGGAATCCACTGAAGCGAACAATGCAGAAATTGAACAAACAAACAAGGTAAAAACCACTGACTCTGCTCTTCCCAAACCACCACCAGTCAACCCCATTCCCCCACCGGAACCACCCCGCAGTCCCATCAAGCCCAGTTACCCCACCGAAACTACTGAAACCTCTTCATCCTCCCTCAATTACTCCCCACCGAATTCCCAACAACTCCTCACTGCAACCTCTTGCAACCTCGCCCTCCTCTGCCACCCCACTCCATTCTAGCCTTTTCTGAGTTAGAAGCTATGGGTAGACTACTGATAAACCTATCCCAACAACTGCCCCAACACCTGAAGCAAGTCACAGACGATGCACGAGAAGTATTCCAACGAAAACTGGAAGTGATGGAGGCAGATATCACCCCCCTCCAGGAAGAGTTACAAGTAGCAAGAGCGGAAAACCATGCACTCCATGAGCAGATCAAGCAACTAGAGGCTACACTCCAAGCACAGGAAGAAAGCTCAAGCCAACGAGATAAGGCACTGGTTGAAAAAGAAGAATTACTGACAGCTGCCGACGTGGAGATAATAAAGTTAAATCAAACCATCAAAGATACAGAAGACACAAGAATTGTGCTGGGAAACCTACTCGAAGAAACAAGGGTTCAGTTGTAGGAAGCCATACAAAAGAGCCAAGAGCAGCAGAAAGAATAAAAACAAGCAGAAGATCAATTATAGAGAACGAAAGAATCACTTGATGAGGTCAACAATATACTCAAACATCAACTACTCAGGGAAACCAAATATCAGAAGGATTTAGCGAATGCCCGCAGAGCACGAGATGCATATCACAAAACCATAGAGTTCCAGAATCAACAATTTGAAAGACTAGATAATCAGGTACGCAACCAGAAAGACCGAATCAGTGAAATGCAGAAACAACTAAGTGAAATGAAGACAGCTAGAGATGCGGCACTATCCAATGACTTCTACTTACAGGAGGCCTTTTTGCAAACACAGGCCGAAATTTTACTTACTGAAGCCATCGCCCTTAGTTCTGTTAGAGTAGATGCGCAAGTATTAGAACCCGACACCCTTAAACAATTATTAGAAACCCTTAAGAAGAAAATAGCCCGTACATTTAGATTAGCCACGAATATGTATCTAGAAGGAATCATCGACGAACAGTAGTTTTGTAATAAAAAATAACTTGCGGGTTCGAGTCCACCGTGCGTGCCAGTGTTAGTCAGCCGCCGGAATGGGACAAATGTAATGACTACCGGATGTAACGGAGTTCCTTGAATTATGCGCAAAAAGTTGGTACACGCATTTTGTAAATCTATATAAAGTAATGAAAAGAGGATGGTCGTAGGAGACGTCTTTTCTGGAATTGCCAGATTGTTCGCTTTAACATTTGTGAGATTAGTGTTTACTCTGTTATGAAGTTCTGAGTATTGTTAGTGTTGAGCTCTACATCATCTGTTTATACTGAAGTTCACCTTAACGAGTAGTTGAATGACGGAGTGTGTGTCTGCGTATTGTTATCGCATCGTATTGTTGTGTGTTCTTCAGTTGTTAAAGTACCCTGAATGAGTCTGAGTAGTTATATTATTGCATGAGTTGATTTGACAACTTGATGCACTATTGAGTATGTTCTGTTTGTTTTACTGAACTCATTTCATTCGGTGAAGAGGACGAACTATTGCTTTCGGTAAACGTAAATCCTTTATTTGAGATCGCTGTAAGTGTTGTGACGAACAAATCTGTGGGTTAAAGTATTATCTCTGGGTGATTACTACTATTAAGATTGTAGTCCAGACTACTGCTCTGTTCCAATAGCAGGGTAGTCTGAGGAAGTACGGTACCTAGGAATATAGAATGCAAGTCTCACCCAATTGATATTAATGATTTGAGCTAAGACACACATTAGTGTTGTTGTTGATTGTAACAAAGGTTTGAGAAATTAGTACAGGGACTCTGTCTAACAGACCCCTACCACTCCCAAGAACCCACGTTGGTCTGGTAATGCCTTTCGGTAATGATAATGAAAGTTTAACACACTTTACGGTGAATCACTGGTTTACGTTTAATATTTGTTCGGTAACGATTTCGGCTAGTCAGTAACACAGCATCACTATTTCACACTTAACAATGTCTAATTTTGGATATTTTTGGATATGTCTTTTTGGTGTTTTTCTCCTTTTTTTTGATACATACGCAAAAGAAATCACACAACAATCGCATGGATTTTTGTGAAAGTTTTGGAGCAATTCAACTTTTCTAAATTTCGTGGATCACATACTTCTTTGAGGCGGCGATCAAGCTCTATTATTCTTCACATAGGGAGACTTGTACATCAATAGAGATGACACACAAAAATCAGAGAATTACCTTGTGATTGAGAGTGAGACTTAGAGTGAGAGTGTGATTGAGAGTGCGAGTGTGAATGAGGTTGTGATAGCTCAATGATGGTCAGGAGATAGAGGCTTTGTCAAGAAGCTATTTTCCAAAGCTATTGTAACCATTGACTCTCATGTATAATATCAGAACTCCTCTTTCTCTAAGTCATATTGGTTCTTCTCTTCTGCAAAAGATTTCCTCTTATCTTGTGAAGTCATTGCATTTTTCTCTCTTGTGTTGTTCTTGAATGATCAAAAGATTGTGATTGGGGATAGGTTGTGATTGAGGAAATGCTACAAGTGGTATCAAAGCAGACTCAATTTTTTGGAACAATGGAAGTTTTGAGGTAGAAGGTGCATGAGAAAGAGGATCCTATGCAAAAGCTTCTTGGAGAATTACACAAAGAACAAGGTGAAAAGCAACCAAAAGGTGCAACAAATTTATTCCTAGAACTAAACGATGAAGTGGATGAAGGTGTGGGAACATCTAGTGTGCCTTGAGAAAAAAAAGGGCAATTATGAAGATATGGAACCAGGTGAGTTTTCCCTTAAGAAAGTCTTCAAGAAGGAAAAGTTGAATGATTTTGATGGTGGGAAGAAGAGTGACAAAGATCTTGAGGCCTGGATTGAGGAGGTTCTTTGACGTTCGAAGATTTAAGGAGGAGTCTAAGGCAAAAGTCAGGATCTTGCACCTCCGTGGTATCGTGAACCTATGGTGGAAGTCCTATATGTAGACTTAGATGCATTTTGGTCCTATTGCAATACCATATGGAGAAGAAGGTGGAGTTCTACAGTTTTCAACAACATGAAATTGACAAGCATAGCTTGTCTATTGATCAGTAGAAAGAGAAGTTCCTACCTCCTTATAAATATGCATTGGAAGTTAGTGGTGACGCTCTAAATAGAAAATTTATTGAAGGGATTCGTGAGGAACTTTCTTATCAAGTCAAGGGATCTGGATGCATCAATTTTCTCAATGTTCTTGTGATGGCCGAGAATTTTTAGAAGATGGAGAAGTTCAATTTGGAGAAGGTGAATAGAAGTAGATTCATTGCGATCAGACATAGGCCACAAAGACCTGCTGTGATGAACATGAAAATTTCAAGGAAGACTCCCTCTCCTAATAACCAAGGTAAGAATCCTGCTCAAGTGGAAAATCAAAGGAGGCATCAACCAATCCATTAGCAACAAGACCTTGAGTTTATTGAGAGGGCAAAAAGGCTTGGTCTATGTTTTCATTGCACGGAGTAAGGGCATCAGACATTTGAGTGCCCGAATAGGAAGTTTTTGGGCCACACAATCAAAGACGATAAACATCATTGAGGAAGGTACAACAATGGAAAAAGCAGATAATAGAGGTAAGTGCCCTAGCTCTACTTTACATTGGATGGTGGCTAATTCTTTCTTAAAGGCTTCTGTATTTACAATTTTGGGTATTGCTTTCTATGCATAAAATCATATTTCTGATCGATTCACGTAGTACTTGAGTACACTATACGAAAGGATACATTCAAAACCTTGAATTTACTTTTTATTATAGGTCCTTTTCTAGGAGTTTTCATGTGATTGAGATGGAACAAAGTGATGCAATCATACACCGACTAAGTTTAGAATTCTGCAACAATTGATTGCAAACAGAGAATAATCACTTTAAGGCTAGACAATGAATCTATCCACATTCTAGGTGATGCATATAATCCTAAACCTATCCTTAGTTCTGCTATGCAGATAATGAGAGGTATACATCATGGTTGTAAAACAGTTTTAGTGTATGTGACAATCTGCATGAGGAAGATAATGATGAAATTATACCAAATTATGTGGAAAGTGTTTTGAAAGAATATGTTGATGTATTGCCAAAAGACTTGCGTGGTAAACCTCCACCTATGTAGATTGACCATGCCATTGATCTGTATCTAGGGAGTGAACCATATTCTAGAACACCCTATATATTTAACATCGTTGAATTAAAGGAGCTTAAGATTCAATTAGATGATCTTTTGAAGAAAGGCTTGATAAGACCGAGTGTCTCACCTTGGGATGCACTTGTATGATTTCAAAGGAAGAAAGAAAGCTCTTATAGATTATGCATTGAATATAGGTGGTTGAATAGAAGAAAAATAAAAAATAAGTATCCAATCCCTCACATAGATGACTTATTAGGTCAATTAAGTGGAGGGACTGTATTCACTAAGATTGGATTAAGATCTGGATATCACCAAATAAAGATCAAAAGATAGGATATTCCCAAGACAACATTTTCAACACGATATGGTCACTTTAAGTTTACGGTTTTACCTTCTAGATTAACAAATGCTCCTAGCACATTTATGTCCTTGATAAACAATGTTTTTTATGACTAGCTAGATGAATTCATCTGAATATTTCTTGATGATATATTTGTATACTCTATAGATGATCCTGAGCATGTAGTACAAAAACTATCACCAAATAAAGATCAAAAGATAGGATATTCCCAAGACAACATTTTCAACACGATATGGTCACTTTAAGTTTACGGTTTTATCTTCTAGATTAACAAATGCTCCTAGCACATTTATGTCCTTGATGAACAATGTTTTTCATGACTAGCTAGATGAATTCATCTGAATATTTCTTGATGATATATTTGTATACTCTATAGAAGTCTTTGCAAACTCTTAGAGAACACAAATTGTATAGAAAGAAGAGTAAGTGTTTCTTTGCTACGGATAAACTTGTGTATCTAGGAGGAGTCATATAGAAAGAAGGAATCCATATAGATGAAGGTAAAGTAAAAACAATAGTTAATTGGTCGATTCCGAAGATTGTAAGGGATGTTAGAAGTTTTCTAGGATTGGTGCAATATGAAAGAGTGCATATTAAGGATTTTTCTAAGATAGCTACTCCCCTCATAAAATTGACTAAAAACAATGTAGGATTTGTGTAGAGTGATGCCTATCAAAAAAATCATTTGAAACATTGAAACAAAACGTTATTGAAAGTTGTGTTTTGAAATACCAGAAATGGGAAAGCCTTTTGTTGTTGCATGTGATGCAAGTGGTAGTGAGATAGGATGTGTTATGTCAGAGAATGTTAGGGTGGTCACATATGAGTCTTGAAAATTAAGAAATCATGAACTTAATTATCATACTCATGATCTAGAAATGCTTGCTATTGTACATGCAGTTAAGCATTGGAGACATCTATTGTTAGGGGTTAAGTTTGAAATAAAAAAAAAAGATCATCAGAGTCTAAAATACATTTTCACACAACCATCACTTAACAACACTCATCAGCTTTGGATTGAATTATTAAGTTAGTATGATTTTGACATTTAAGTATCTGGTTGGGAAAGAAAATAAGATCCCTAATGCATTGGGCCAAAGATCTTTATGTAATCTCTTTCTTGTAATAAATTCTGATTTTCTCAATCAAATTCAAGAAGAACTGAAACATGACTCTTTTTATGCACCTATTTTGAGTTTTTTGAATGCAAACAGAGGATCAATGCATTAGGACAAATTTCATTTGCACAATGGGTTGTTGTACTGTAACAATTGATTATGCATATCTTCTAAGTCTCCGTTAAAAGTTAGAATATTGTATGATTGTCATGATGCATCTTTCTCTGCACATCTGGGTTAGACAAGGACCTATGTTAAAACAAAGTATTCTTAATTTTGGCCACGTATGAAGCAACATATAAGAAAATATGTTAGCGACTATTTAAAGTGCCAAGAGGTGAAAATTGAATTTAAGAGAATCCATTGAATGCGTCAACCTTTCGATGTTCCCAATCAAAAGTGGAAGTCTATTTCTATGGAATCTTCCACTAAATCACCTATGATGAGAAGTAAGCATGATACCATATTTGGTGTAGTGGATCGGCTTACCAAGATGGCACATTTCCTCCCTCTGAAAAAGACTAATACTACTTTGAATGTTGCAAGAATCTTTGTAAAGGTATTTTATTTATTACATGGAATGCCTAAAAGCATAATTTCTGATAGAGGCTCTAGATTTACATCAAACTTCTAGAGAGCAACGTTTGAATCAATTCAAACTCAACTCTGTATGAGTACAAGTTTCCATCTACGAACTGATGGGGAAACTAAGATGGTTAATCGAGTAATTGAAGGTATGTTGCATACGAAGAGGAAGTTAAGGTCTCTGAAAACCTAGAAACTGACTCAAATGGGTTCACGGAAGTCAAAAAAAGAAGAAGGAAAAGAAGTCCTAGGGGGACTTCTAAGAAGAACCGTGTTCTAGATACATCCCAAACAACTTGTTTTGCAATCTCAAAAGGGAGATTAATGAGCTTGATTACCCTGGTAGGAACCAATTTGAGGTGGACACTAGTGACAAAGCCCTAGATATCCTTGAAAATGAAGAAACTAATCAAGAGGGCTACACTAGAAGCAAAGAAGATGGCTTTACCACTAGTAACGAATACAATATGGATAGTGAAAGTTAGATGATTGGATCAACTATTCCGGTAATGTTTTCCTATTCATTCCAAAAGAAGGCCTTGCGCAAGGGAAAATAGCCCATTGAGTTACCCTAGAAAAGCCCCCCCAAGAACAAATTGCTAAGTCGGGACCCCCTCCCAGTGAAAAATAAATATGAATCCAAGAGGAGAAAGGATAAGGCCCCTTCTCGCAAAAGGGTAACTTATAGCGATGATCATCATCTCGTTAAATGCTAGGGGCCTCACTAACCCCTCAAGTGCAACCATCATTGGTCAATGGCTTCATGATGTTAGCCTAAACCCTGAATTTATCTCTATTCAAGAGACTAAAATTGATGGTGCAGACCTCCAAAAATGTCTTACACATGTTTCCCCAAGCCATGTCTAGATTTCGGCGTCCCACCCCCATGGGTCTGACGGGACATTAATTGGTATGAAGCAATTCTAGTTTGAAAAACTTTAGAACTCCATTGAAGATCAGAGCTATCGATAATTTGTCCTTTCCTTTGGTGTTGCCTTTGGTTCACATTAGTCTCTATGTACGCCCCAAATGGGGAGTTGGAGACACTCGACACTTGGGCCTCCTTGGACTCACTTCCCCACAACATGCTAATTTGCGGTGACTTCAACATGGTGGAGGACCCTACGGACAGATGGAACAACAATGTCTAGTTCATCGATGGTTGTGAGAGAGAAACTTGGGACAAAATCAAACTGCACTTGGATTTGGTCAAATTCAAAGATTCAAATAGTTTTTCATGGTCAAATCTCCAAGCACGTGCGGATTTGGGGAAAGCTAGATTAGGTAGAAGCTACATTGCTGAGAGAATTTTTCATGAGTGGGTTCATCCTTCCCTCTCACAATGCATTGGCCTTGCCATCTCTGATCACTACCTGATCCTTATCTCATTGGGACCACTCACCAAAACCTCTAAGGCTCCATTGTTTCATGCTTGCTCGACTTCTTTCTCTCTCCCTTCTGTCTAACAAGAAATTGCTGAAGTGTGGAAGGAGGCATTTGCCACCTGTTTATCCCTTGCCAAGAACTAGAGATGTGGAGTTGAGAAGTCGTGGCAAATCATGATAAGAACCAAGAAGATGTTGCAGACTGTTTGGCGTGGATGTAGAGAAGCTCTATATCATAGACTCTAGAGGCTTGAGGAGGAAGTGAACAAAGGAAAAGATCAATCCGAGAAGGGTCTACAAAGAATCAATGCGCTACTGAGATACGAGGACGAAATACAAAGGAAAAATTTGCAAATATTCTTTACCGAGTGGTCGGCTAGCAAAGCCGACAAGCCCACCAAAGAGATGTGCAAGAAACTTAGAAGGAACAAAAACAGAGATTCGATCCCCTTATTGCTAGACTAAAATAGAGATGCATGCAATATGGAAGAAGAAAATATCGGAACCATTGAAGATCATTTTACGAGACTCCTGGGGATCTCGAGTCCCCTCTCCCTTCATAGACTGGATTGGATGGGGGCCATCTCTAGGGTATCCTCTCATAGGATCCCACCAAACCTTTACTCCTTACTAGACACCCTTATTTTTGAAAAAGAAATCATTGAAGTCATTGACACCCTTCCAAATGGGAAAATCCCATAGCCGGATGGGCTCACTAATGAGTTCTTAAAGTCCTCTATGTTGGCGATTGCCACCCCCTTTTTTTTGGTCTCGCAAGAGGCGCTCAAGTTGCGTCTATGTGTATGTGTGTGCATCTATGGGTGTGTATCTGTTTATGCCTGTGTATGTGTCTATGTGACCTGTGTCTATGTGTGTATGTGTATGCATGTATGTATGCATATGCATGTGCATTATGTATGCATATGTGTGTGTATGTGTGTGTATGCATTTTGTATGCATATGTGTGTGTATGCATTAAGTATGTGTATGTATGCATGTGCATTATGTATGCATATGTGTGTGTATGCATGTAAGTATGTATGTATGCATATGCATATGCATTATGTATGCATATTTATCCATGTATGTGTATGTGTGTGTATGTGTGTGTGTATGTGTGTGTGTATGTATGTGCATGTATGTGTGTGCATGTATGTGTGTGTGTATGTGTGTATGCATGTGTATGTGTGTGTATGCATCATATTGTGTGTATGCGCCTATGTGTGTGTACATGTGTGTGTGTGTATGTGTGTGTGTCTATGTGTATGTGTGTGCATCTATGAGTGTGTATGTGTTTATGCATGTGTATGTGTCTATGTGTGTGTATGTGTCTATGTGTGTGTATGTGTCTATGTGTGTATGTGTATGCATGTATGTATGCACATGCATGTGCATTATGTATGCATATGTGTGTATGTGTGTGTATGCATTATGTATGCATATGTGTTTGTATGCATTAAGTATGTGTATGTATGCATGTGCATTATGTATGCATGTGCATTATGTATGCATGTGCATTATGTATGCATATGTGTGTGTATGCATGTAAGTATGTATGTATGCATATGCATATGCATTATGTATGCATGTGTATGCATTTATGTGTATGTGTGTGTATGTCTCTCTATGTGTGTGTATGCATATATGTGTGTGTATGTGTATGTATGTATGTACATGTATGTCTGTATGTGTGTGTGTATGTGTGTATGCATGTGTATGTGTGTGTATGCATCATTATGTGTGTATGTGTGTATGTGTCTATGTGTGTGTATATGTGTGTGTATGTGTGTGTGTCTATGTGTATGTGTGTGCGTCTATGAGTGTGTATGTGTTTATGTGTGTGTATGTGTCTATGTGTGTGTATGTGTCTATGTGTGTATGTGTATGCATGTATGTATGCATATGCATGTGCATTATGTATGTGTATGTGTGTATGTGTGTGTATGCATTATGTATGCATATGTGTGTGTATGCATTAAGTATGTGTATGTATGCATGAGCATTATGTATGCATGTGCATTATGTATGCATATGTGTGTGTATGCATGTAAGTATGTATGTATGCATATGCATATGCATTATGTATGCATGTATGTGTATGTGTGTGTATGTCTGTGTGTGAGTGTATGCATATATGTGTGTGTATGTGTGTATATGTGTATGTGTGTGTATGTGTGTGCGTGTATGTGTGTGTGTATGTATGTGTGTGCATGTGTGTATGCATGTGTATGTGTGTGTATGCATTATTTGTGAAGAGATGGATAGGTATGTGCTTGAAGATGAAGAGGTGTTGCAAAATCCTTGATCTACACCAGCCAAATGAACTCCAGGAGTATATGGTGGGCCCTTTTAGCTTGCCAATGGATGTATTAGACACCCTATGTACCTTGGAAGATCACTCTCAAAAAGATAGATCAAAACAGATAAGTTGGAGTTAGCTCAGAGGTGAAAACTTGCTATTCTTGGTTCATACACCTGTCCAATGTTTTACATAATTCTCTGAGCACAGCAGCAATTAACTCAATTCCTCTTGGTGAAGTCTAGGCAACGTAAAGAGCTAGCTTTCAAGAGTAATCTCATAAAAAATAATGAACCACACACTGAGAATGAGTTTTAACAAGTGATGACATCATCCCGATTTTCACGGGCTGCTACAGAAATAGACCAGTGAGCAGAAAAATCAACATAACTCAAAATGTAGAAATCCAATGATTATGAAAATTTGTATGGTTATACTAAACAGTAACTTGAATCCAACAAGCTTTAAATCACTGAATTTGGATTAGTAACAACTGCGAAATGGCTCTGACAAGATGAGTGAAAAAGTCGGGTACCTGACAGAGAAGTGAAGATGAACAGACCCTGTTGACTTCAAATGAACATAACTGAAGATTGCAACATCCAAATGACATGAAAATTTGTGAGCATATATTAGACTTATAGAGCTAACTTTACCAAGTTAAATCACTGAAAATGACGCACCAAACTCAGAGAAAACATCTCTGCAAGCTGACTGAGAAAACTGAGAGTAATGGCAGTGAGTAGTACACTTCACAAGAACATGGAAAGATGAACTCAAATAATCATGAAAATGAAAGTATATTGCTTGTACAATACAATGACATACTGATACATATGTGTGCCTTGTAATCACACCTTGATATGGCATAAAGCTCAGCTCTTGGAGGTCTTCACATAGGTCTCTCTAACCACGACTAAAACTGCCATCTATTTATAGTTGAGTTTGGGAGGCTAACTTCCCTCAATCACTCTCCAATCAATCAATGATTGATTTGATTTTCTACCTACCACAAATCACAAATTTGTGGCTCCTCTTTCCATTCTTGATCAAGTGGACTCAACCACTTAAGATTCTCTTACTTTTACATTAAGTAAACTCTTCAAAAGTTACAAGAGGTAGTTCACAAGTGAACTTTACATAGTCTTCTTTTTAAAGCTTCTTCTAAGACTTTGTGAGACTCAAGCCAATACTTAGGCTTGTCATAGACTTGCTCCAACAGCTCCCCCTCAAGCCAAGTATGCTTGAGGTCTTCAATCTTCCAAGATTACTTGCAAACCAATCATAGCCTTGAATTTGCAAAGCTTTGTACCATCCAATGCTTTGGTTAGAATATCTGCACATTGTTGATGAGTGGACACATATGATATTTGAATCTCATTGCTTAGAACCTTTTCTCGTACATAGTGATAATGAACTTCAATATGTTTAGTCCTTGCATGAAAAATAGGATTAGCAGCCAAATGAATAGAACTCATATTGTCACCAAAAATAGTTGGAGTTCCAAACTCCAATCCAAGATCTTTGAATAATGTCTTCATCCACATAGCTTCTTGTGTAGCTATGGCAAGACCTCTATATTCAGCTTCAGTAGAAGAGAGAGCAACTGTGGGTTGCTTCTTGGATGACCATGAAATAAGCTTTGAACCTGCAAAGGTAAGATAACCTGAAGTGCTCCTTCTATCTTCCTTGGAGCCAGCCCAATCTGCATTAGAAAATAGCTTCAAACCTAAATTAGATACATAAGGATAATAAATTCCTTCATTTATGGTTCCTTTGAGATACTTGAGAATCCTTTTTGCAGCATCCATATGTGGTTTCCTTGGAGTGTTCATAAATTGACTTAGCACACTCACACTGTAACATATATCTACTCTTGTCAATGTGGCATAGTTGAGACTACCCACTAGACTTTGATATGATGTGATGTCCTCTATGAGTTCACCTTCATGTGAGCTCAATTTGTGATTGACCTCCATTGGAGTACCTGCAATCTTACAATCTTGCATCTTGAATTTTCCCAACATGTCCTTAATGTACTTTCTTTGAGTGAGAAACAAACCATGATCGTTGTAGACAACTTCCAAACCTAGGAAGTAGGTAAGTGAACCCAAATCACTTATCTTGAACTCTTCTCTCATCTGATCTTTGATCTTCTTCATACCATCTGCATCATTTCCTGTCAATATAATATCATCTACATATACACATAGGTAGATGACCTCAGAATTACTCTTTTTAATAAAGAGTTAAGGATCTGCCTTGCTTTTTGAAAGCCTTTGTCCTGCAAGAATGAAACAAGCCTAAAATTCCAAGCTCTTGGAGCTTGCTTGAGACCATACAATGCTTTGTTAAGTTTACACACATAATCGGGATAAACTTGGTTCTCAAAACCAGGTGGTTGTGCCATATATACCTCTTCTGTTATCCAACCATTCAAGAATGCATTCTTTACATCTAGTTGAAGTATCTTCCAACTCTTGGAAGAGGCAATACTAAGCAAAACCCTAATAGTAGGCATCTTTGCCACAGGAGAGAAGGTCTCCTCATAATCAATTCCCTGAGTTTGTGCAAAGCCTTTTGCTACAAGCCTTGCCTTATACCTGTTAATTGAACCATCAGAATTCTTCTTGAGTTTATAGACCCATCTTGAGCCTATTACCTTCATGGATGAAGTCTTGGGCACCAAATCCCAAGTGTTGTTTTCCTCAAGTGCTTCAATCTCTTCCTTCATTGCATGCTTCCATTCTGTTTTTGCTTTGGCCTCTTCAAATGATGATGGCTCCTCTTGGTTTATGTCTTGTGCTATGTAGATAGAATGTTTAGTTACTAATGAGGTGTCAAACCCATACCTTTCTAGTTTTTTCTTTTCCCTCATAGATCTTCTTAGGCCATGATGTGATGATTCTGCCTCATGTCCAAGTTCCTGCAATTTTGCTTTACCTTTAGACTTCCATGTTTTGATCTTTTCCATGTGAGATTCTTCATCATCCTCTGAGGTGTCTTGTTCTTCAATCTTTGATTGTTCTCTACCAAGCTTTGGAAAATCTTCTTCAAGATTATATGGTAAATTGACCTTCCTGCATGAATCTTCATACCATGAATTGTTCTCATCAAAAACTACATCTCTGCTTACCAAGAATCCTTTGTTGGTAGGGTTGTATAACCTGTAGCCCTTTTGATTGCTGTCATATCCAATAAATACACACCTTTCTGCCTTTGGATCCATCTTGCCTCTAACCTGTGAAGGAACATGAGCAAAAGCAATACATCCAAAAATTTTACAATGATCTAAGCTTGGTCTACTTCCATTCCAAGCCTCATATGGAGTCATCCCATCAAGGGATTTTGAAGGCAACCTGTTAATCAAGTAAGTGGCTGTAGATACAGCCTCAGCCCATAAGTAATTAGGTAAATGCTTTTCATTTAACATAGACCTTGCAGCTTCAACAATTGTCCTATTCCTCCTTTCTGCCACTCCATTTTGCTCAGGAGTGTACCTTGTAGTTACCTCTCTTTTGATTCCTCTTTCTTGAAGAAAAGAATCAAAATCATGGGAGAAGTATTCTCCCCCTCCATCTGACCTTAGCCTTTTTAGTGATTTACCTATTTGATTCTCCACAAGAGCCAAATATCTTTTGAAACATGAAAAAACTTCATCTTTGTGTTTCATAAAGAATAGGATAGTCCATCTGCTGCAATCATCAATAAAGGAAACATAATACCTTGATCCAGATATTGAAGCTTCCTTGCTAGGTCCCCATACATCTGTATGAACCAACTCCAAGAGATCTCCATGCATATAACCTTTCTTCATGAATGGTAACCTGTGAGACTTTCCAAATTGACATGCACTACACTTATAAATCATATGTTGTTTTGACAAATTAGGAAGTCCAAGTACACTTTGGTCCCTGTAGATTTGCTTTAATGACCTTTCACCAATATGTGCTAACCTTTTGTGCCATACTTCCAATTCTGTGAGTGTCTGACTACCATAATTAAAGAGAGCAATGTTTCTAGTGTCCTGTAATTCAAATGTGAACAATCTACCTATCTTTCACCTTTTGCAATTCTTCTGAATCCTTGACTTGGATCTTCAACAAATGCTCTTGCTTTTGTGAACCTGACTTGCAACCCTTTCTCTACTATCTGCCCAACACTTATCAAATTCTTTGTAATGGTAGGGACATATAGTACCTTACTGAGTAGGTTGATGTTTCCATCAGGTGCTTTGACATTGCCTATTTTCTCCACAAGATGTTTTGTATCATCTCCTATTTGTACCTCATGCTTATTCCTTGGATCTTCTAAATCTGATAGGAGTGCCACATTTCCTGCCACATGATTTGAACAACCTGAGTCTATGTAGAAAACATGCTCATCAGATTTACCTTGTGGCATAGCCATGTTCATGATCAATAATGAATCCTCTTTGTTTGAGTCTTCTGTGTAGTTATTATAGTCTCTCCTTCCTTTGTAGCCTCCTTGATAGTTTGAATGATTGTAGTTGTTGTAGTTGCCATGGTAGTTGTTGAACCTTCCTCTTGAGTAGCCATAACTTCCTCTATTGTATCCTCTGCCTCTTTGATTCTTGGAATTCCTAAAGCAATTTTCAGTTGTATGATTAGTTAGTCCACAAATAGAACATGAGTTGGAGTCTTGGGATCTCCCCCTGCCTTGTCTACCTCCTCTTCCTCTACCTCTGCCATGTGTTCCTCTACCTGCATAGTTAGCTTGATATGTACCTGCTTCATCATCCACTTTCTTTGCCTTTCCTTTGTTATCTTTAGACTTGCTTTTATCCGTGTATAAAGCTGAAGATTGATTACCTTTAGAGCTTTCTCCATTTTTGATAAGCCTTGCCTCTTGAGTAAGTAGTTGTCCAATGAGTGTGTTGAAATCAGGTACATGCATGTCCATGTACAAATCCATAGCTGTGGTGAATGCTTCCCACTTATCATCTGCCTTCAAGCCATTGATGACCTGCCTTACAATTTGCTCTTCATCTATTACCTCTCCAATGCTTCCCAGCTGATCCGCTATGTCCTTGAGCTTTGTGACAAAATCAGTCACATTTTGTTTGGGAGCCTTCTTGAGAGTTGTGAACTCCAGCCATAGTTGATGCTTCCTAGCTTTGGTACTTGAAGAAAAGAAAGCTTCAAGTGCATCCCACACTTCCTGAGATGTCTTACAACTTCTAATGTGAGGCAACAAAAAATCTGAGATAGAGTTGAGGAGATAAGACCTTGCAAGTGCATCCTTGGAGCACCATGTGCTCAATCTTTCTTGCTCTTCTTGTGTTGGTTGACTTTTGTTCCTGAAACTTGCCATAACTTCATCTCTAGCCACATAACCATATAAACTTCTACCTTGGAGATAGGTTTCCATTCTTAATGACCAAGCTGAGTAGTTACCTCTGTCTAATTTGTCAATTGATGAAGGAAATCCATCTGCCATGTTGTCCAACCTTGCTCTGATACCACTATGAAGAGATGGATAGGTATGTGCTTGAAGATGAAGAGGTGTTGCAAAATCCTTGATCTACACCAGCCAAATGAACTCCAGGAGTATATGGTGGGCCCTTTTAGCTTGCCAATGGATGTATTAGACACCCTATGTACCTTGGAAGATCACTCTCAAAAAGATAGATCAAAACAGATAAGTTGGAGTTAGCTCAAAGGTGAAAACTTGCTATTCTTGGTTCATACACCTGTCCAATATTTTACATAATTCTCTGAGCACAGCAGCAATTAGCTCAATTCCTCTTGGTGAAGTCTAGGCAACTTAAAGAGCTAACTTTCAAGAGTAATCTCATCAAAAATAATGAACCACACACTGAGAATGAGTTTTAACAAGTGATGACATCATCCAGATTTTCACGGGCTGCTACAGAAATAGACGAGTGAGCAAAAAAATCAACATAACTCAAAATGTAGAAATCCAATGATTATGAAAATCTGTATGGTTATACTAGACAGTAAGCTGAATCCAAAAATACTTTAAATCACTGAATTTGGATTAGTAACAACTGCGAAATGTCTCTGACAAGATGAGTGAAAAAGTCGGGTACCTGACAGAGAAGTGAAGATGAACAGACCCTGTTGACTTCAAATGAACATAACTGAAGATTGCAACATCCAAATGACATGAAAATTTGTGAGCTTATATTAGACTTATAGAGCTAACTTTACCAAGTTAAATCACTGAAAAGGATGCACCAAACTCAGAGAAAACATCTCTGCAAGCTGAGTGAGAAAACTGAGAGTAATCGCAGTGAGTAGTACACTTCACAAGAACATGGAAAGATGAACTCAAATAATCATGAAAATGAAAGTATATTGCTTGTACAATACAATGACTTACTGATACATATGTGTGCCTTGTAATCACACCTTGATATGGCATAAAGCTCAGCTCTTGGAGGTCTTCACATAGGTCTCTCTAACCATGACTAAAACTGCCATCTATTTATAGTTGAGTTTGGGAGGCTAACTTCCCTCAATCACTCTCCAATCAATCAATGATTGATTTGATTCTCTACCTACCACAAATCACAAATTTGTGGCTCCTCTTTCCATTCTTGATCAAGTGGACTCAACCACTTAAGATTCTCTTACTTTTACATTAAGTAAACTCTTCAAAAGTTACAAGAGGTAGTTCACAAGTGAACTTTACATAGTCTTCTTTTTAAAGCTTCTTCTAAGACTTTGTGAGACTCAAGCCAATACTTAGGCTTGTCATAGACTTGCTCCAACATTATTATGTGTGTATGTGTGTATGTGTGTGTGTATATGTGTGTGTATGTGTGTGTGTCTATGGGTATGTGTGTGCATCTATGAGTGTGTATGTGTTTATGTGTGTGTATGTGTCTATGTGTGTGTATGTGTCTTTTGTGTGTATGTGTATGCATGTATGAGTGCATATGTGTGTGTATGCATTATGTTTGCATATGTGTGTATATGCATTATGTATGTGTATGTATGCATGTGCATTATGTATGCATGTGCATTATGTATGCATGTAAGTATGTATGTATGCATACGCATATGCAATATGTATGCATATGTATGCATGTATGTGTATGTGTGTGTATGTCTCTCTATGTGTGTGTGTATGCATATATGTGTGTGTATGTTTGTACGTGTCTGTGTATGTGTGTGTATGTGTGTATGCATGTGTATGCGTGTGTATGCATCATTATGTGTGTGTGTCTATGTGTGTATGTGTGTGTGTATATGTGTGTGTATATGTGTGTGCATGTCTATGTGTATGTGTGTGTGTGTCTATGTGTATGTGTGTGTGTGTGTCTATGAGGGTCTATGTGTTTATGTGTGTGTATGTGTCCATGTGTGTATATGTGTCTATGTGTGTATGTGTATGCATGTATGTATGCATATGCATGTGCATTATGTATGCATATGTGTGTGTATGCATTGTGTATGCATTATGTATGCATTATGTATGCATATGTGTGTGTATACATTATGTGTATGTATGCATGTGCATTAGGTATGCATATGTGTGTATATGCATGAAAGTATGTATGTATGCATATGCATTATGTATGCATGTATGTGTATGTGTGTGTATGCATATATGTGTGTGTATATGTGTATGTGTGTGTGTATGTATGTGCATGCATGTGTGTATGTGTGTGCATTTATGTGTGTGTGTGTATGTGTCTATGCATGTGTATGTGAGTGTATGCATCATTATGTGTGTATGTGTGTATGTGTCTATGTGTGTATGTATATGTGTGTGTGTGTATGTTTATGTGTCTATGTGTATGTGTGTACGTGTATGAGTGTGTATGTGTTTATGCATGTGTATGTGTCTATGTGTGTGTATGTGTCTATGTGTGTATGTGTATGCATGTATGTATGCATGTGCATGTGCATTATGTATGCATATGTGTGTATGTGTGTGTATGCATTATGTATGCATATGTGTGTATGCATTAAGTATATGTATGTATGCATGTGCATTATGTATGCATATGTGTGTATGCATGTAAGTATGTATGTATGCATATGCATTATGTATGCATATGCATTATGTATGCATATGTATGCATGTATGTGTATGTCTCTCTATGTGTGTGTATGCATATATGTGTGTGTATGTGTGTGTGTATGTATGTGCATGTATGTGTGTATGTATGTGCGTGTATGTGTGTGTGTATGTGTGTATGCATGTGTATGTGTGTGAATGCATCATTATGTGTGTATGTGTCTATGTGTGTGTGTGTATATGTGTCTATGTGTGTATGTGTGTGTGTATATGTGTGTGTGTATGTGTGTGTGTCTATGTGTATGTGTGTGCGTCTATGAGTGTGTATGTGTTTATGCGTGTGTATGTGTCTATGTGTGTGTATGTGTCTATGTGTGTGTATGCATATGCATGTGCATTATGTATGCATATGTGTGTGTATGCATTATGTATGCATTATGTATGCATATGTGTGTGTATGCATTAAGTATGTGTATGTATGCATGTGCATTATGTATGCATATGTGTGTGTATGCATGTAAGTATGTATGTATGCATATGTATATGCATTATGTATGCATATGTATGCATGTATGTGTATGTGTGTGTATGTCTCTCTCTATGTGTGTGTATGCATATATGTGTGTGTATGTGTGTATCTGTGTGTGTATGTATGTGCATGTATGTGTCTATGTGTGTGCATGTATGTGTGTGTGTATGCGTGTATGCATCATTATGTGTGTATGTGTCTATGTGTGTATGTGTGTGTGTATATGTGTATATGTGTGTGTGTATGTGTGTGTGTCTATGTGTATGTGTTTATGTGTGTGTATGTGTCTATGTGTGTGTATGTCTCTATTTGTGTATGTGTTGGTATGTATGTATGCATATGCATGTGCATTATGTATGCATATGTGTATATGTGTGTGTATGCATTATGTATGCATATGTGTGTGTATGCATTAAGTTTGTGTATGTGTGCATGTGCATTATGTATGCATATGTGTGTATATGCAAGTAAGTATTTATGTATGCATATGCATATGCATTATGTATGCATGTATGTGTATGTGTGTGTATGTCTCTCTATGTGTGTGTATGCATATATATGTGTGTATGTGTGTATGTGTGTGTATGTGTGTGTATGTGTGTGCGTGTATGTGTGTGTGTATGTGTGTATGCATGTGTATGTGTGTGTGCATCATTATGTGTGTATGTGTCTATGTGTGTGTGTGTATACATGTGTGTGTATGTGTGTGTGTCTATGTGCATGTGTGTGCCTCTATGAGTGTGTATGTGTCTATGTGTGTGTATGTGTCTATGTGTGTATATGTATGCATGTATGTATTCATATGTGTGTGTATGTGTGTGTATGCATTATGTATGCATATGTGTGTGTATGCATTATGTATGTGTATGTATGCATGTGCATTATGTATGCATGTGCATTATGTATGCATGTAAGTATGTATGTATGCATATGCATATGCATTATGTATTCGTATGTATGCATGTATGTGTATGTGTGTGTATGTCTCTATGTGTGTGTATGCGTATATGTGTGTGGTTGTGTGTATGTGTGTGTATGTGTGTGTGTATGTGTGTGTATGTGTGTATGTGTGTGTGTATGTGTGTGTATGTGTGTATGTGTGTGTATGCATCATTATGTGTGTATGTGTCTATGTGTCTATCTGTGTATGTGTGTGTGTGTGTATATGTGTGTGTATGTGTGTGTGTGTCTATGTGCATGTGTGTGTGTGTCTATGAGTGTGTATGTTTATATGTGTGTGTATGTGTCTATGTGTGTGTATGTGTCTATGTGTGTATGTGTATGCATGTATGTACGCATGTGTGTATGCATGTATGTATGCATATGTGTGTGTATGTGTGTGTATGCATTATGTATGCATATGTGTGTGTATGCATTATGTATGTGTATGTATGCATGTGCATTATGTATGCATATGCATTACGTATGTGTATGTATGCATATGTGTGTGTATGCATGTAAGTATGTATGTATCCATATGCATATGCATTATGTATGCATATGTATGCATGTATGTGTATGTGTGTGCATGTCTCTCTATGTGTGTGTGTATGCATATATGTGTGTGAATGTGTGTATGTGTGTGTGTATGTGTGTGTATGCATCATTATGTGTGTATGTGTCTATGTGTGTACGTGTCTATGTGTGTATGTGAGTGTGTGTATATGTTTGTGTGTATGTGTGTGTGTGTCTATGAGTGTGTATGTGTTTATGTGTGTGTATGTGTCTGTGTGTGTGTATGTATCTATGTCTATATGTGTATGCATGTATATATGCATATGTGTGTGTATGCATTATGTATGCATTATGTATGTGTATGTTTGCATGTGCATTATATATGCATTATGTAGCATATGTGTGTGTATGCATATATGTGTGTGTGCATGTATATGTGTGTATGTATGCATGTATATGTGTATATATGCAACATTATGTGTGTATATGTGTGTATATGTGTGTGTACATGTGTGTGTATGTGTGTGTGTCTATGTGCATGTGTGTGTGTGTCTATGTGTGTATATGTGTGTGTATGCATATGTATGTGTGTGTGTGCATGCATACCTGGCTTCAATGATGATATGTATGTGTCTCTCTCGCTCTCTCTCTCTCACTCGCTCTCTCTCTCTCTGTCTCTCTCTCTCTCTCTCTCTCTCTCTCTCTCTCTCTCTCTCTCTCTCTCTCTCTCTCTCTCTCTCTCTCTCTCTCCCTCTCTCTCTCTCTCTCCCCTCGTTTTCTTGCTCTCTCATGTCGAAATCCTGGCAAAAAATGTGTCGAGAGGTATCGAGTTTTCTTTTTAACTTTTGAGGGTGTTGCTTATGGGACGCTCTAGAACATAGGAAGTCGCGTATGCGACACCAGCCAGTTTGCCAATGTTGGAAATAGCATCGCTAGTTAGCGATGCTATTTGTGACGCATACTTTTAGCATCGCATAAGTGACGCTAGCATCACTTATGCGATGATGGCCCATAAAAAGAAATCCAAAAACAACACCGTTGCTTATGCGATGCTAGCGTCGCATAAGCGACGATTCTCGTTTTTTTTTTTTCAATTCGGGGGTGTCGCTATGCCCCCTATTTCTTGTAGTCTTTTTAGAAACAATGTGCCTAGTGAGAAGTTTGAAGCTTTTCACAATGCTTTGGCCTTACTTCCTTTTTTGGATTGATTCCACATATCTTACTTCCTTGTTCAACACATCACTCCGAGGGGTGATTTGTTGATATATTTTAGTAGTGATGTGTATGAACACACCTTAGGACTGTATGGGCACTTTTTACATCTTTAGGAGGTTTTTTCCCCTAGCTTGTATATACACCTATAACAATAACGAGTTACTTATCTTTGTATGTTCACTTGGTAATACATGAAGTATTGTGTGTTGTGCTCCAAGCTTCTTCTTCCTCTTCCTTGTGTGGTTCACATGCTTCCACAGACCTCAAACTACAATATTATCTATGTGCTAGAGGTAGAAATTGGCCTTTTTTTTTGGGAGACAAGAAGAAGTGCACACATCCCAAAGACCCGGCAAAATTTTGCAAGGCTAGTAGGTCCACTAAGAAGAGGTTGGCCAACACAATGATATATGTTGAATATAACTGATACATTCATAAAAAAACATGCAAAATGTCTAGGACTTAAGCATTATTCTACAAATCTCTAGCCTTAAAATGATTAAAGTCTACCTAGAATCTTTAAGAGAGATCAATATACAAACAATGAAATTTTTGGATCTCACTACGCATAAGAAACTTTACTTTTTTAGTTAGATGAAGCTCCAAATAAACAATGACTTATGTCTTACTTCACTAGATTCATATCTATGCAAAGTATATATCTTCAAACATTTGAGGATTCCTTTACAACTAGATTTTTTGAGCATGAAACATATAGTTTCTACAGATTTTCTCTACAACATGAGGCAAGAATTATAGCATATGACACTATCTTTCTGTAATATAAGAGGAGGAACATAGTGGAGTTTCTCTAGAACATGAGGCAAGAATTATAGCATATGACAATATCATTCTATAATATTAGAGGAGGAACATAGTGGATGCTCTAGAAGCATCACTAGATTGGAGGAAATCCATGATAGAGTTAATCAATGGTATTAACTCAGAAGAAAAATAGAAACATATCAATGCTTTAACAAGTGTACAATCGAAAATAGAAGTAATCAAAAGGAAAACCAAAAATTGTACATAAGTTTTAATGAGGACATGCAAAGGTCTAGTAAGGGAATGATGTTGAAGAAAAACATTTCTTAATAGTTATATATTGATACTTTTTCTTTGTAAATAGCTAGAAGTAGTATTAGAATGCTCTAAATTTTGCATAACTCAGGAAATTCTTCCTTGAGTTGTCATAGAGCAATGTACAAAGTTAGGAACTCATTAGATATCGAATGAAAGTAGTCTAGGATTCTAGAAATTGAGAAAGCATTTCATTTTGGAAGTAGTATAAACCTCACTGTAAAGATGAGTTAGGGCACATTTCATTTGTAAACTTTGTCCATTGAGAATAGAAAGCTCCTCCTTTGGATGTCATCTGTTTCTTCTTTGTGGTGCCTTTTTGTGATGTCTTATGTGACTTCTACTATGTCGTTTGGTGCATTAATCATTTGTAGATTGAGCTTAGACATGAATGTGAGATCCTTAATGATTTTAATAGTGTGTGTGGAGATCTTTTCTTTGATTCAAAAAAGACCTCTATTTTGAAGTGCGTGTATCATTGGTTTTTACTAGAGATAAAATTTTTATTACCATATTTTGATTTTGCATGCAAAATGGCATGGAATAGGCACTTGTATCACTGCATTTGGTGCTATATTCATGGAGTTACGAACATTTGAAGTTTCTATGCATATATTCTTAGAAAGTCATCTTTTGAAATAGTTGTGTTTTTACTAATCATCTTTTGAGAATCTCATGTAAATTTTGGCTTATATCTTTTTTGAATACTTGATTTGTAATTTATTGAATTAATATTTAAGACAAAATTAAGTTAACTGATTTTTAAATAGGCGATATAAAGAAGTTTCCTTTTTATTTAGAGGTCCAACAAGTCATTGTTTCTACAATGGGAGATATGTCCTACTAATGGAGTGGTGAGACAGAGGAATTGACATGTGTGTGTGGGAAAAGAGAGGGTTAGGCATCTGCCTATAGAGACCTTCACATATGTGTGTTGGAAAAAGGTTAAGGTTGATCAAAGGTCCCTAGCTTAGGGGATATCCTAGGTACCTAAATGGCAATGTGATGTAGTGTGCATGATGGCCACATCTCTACACTAAAGCATTCTAGAACATTGCTATTTTGGGTGCAAGAGGATATAAAGAATCCTACAAGAGCTGAACACAACATTATTCAAGTATTACTTTTAGAGAATCACATTTGGTATCTAAGGAAGCCGAGAATATCAACTTTTGGAAGTTATTGCATGTACTTGGCACCCTAAAATAAGTAAGGTCATCATCATCTTTGATTCAGCCATCCGATTAGAACATGTATAGAAATGGATTTTTCATCAACAAAGGAAAGGGAGAGACCCCTCAAAGGAGCCCAAGGATTGCCACAAGGATCCACACATGCTAGCATCCACGGAGGCAAACCATGTTCAACGATTTGGATAACCCTCTCTCTTTTCCCATTGGACTCTCGGTGCTTGGGTGTACTCATGCTAATTTTAGTATCCAACCCTTTGAAGAGTGCTCTACAAATTTGGCTAGTAAACTTACTATCACGACCATAAATAATGTCTAAACGAAGACCATATAATTTATATAGTCTCTTAACAAATAATCTAGCAAACTTAGGCCTCTTAAATATAATATGCATTAGCATAAAGCTAGCCATTTTGGCTAACCTATCCACAATTACCTTGAGTGAATTGGGCCCTCTTTGTGACTTAGGTAATCCTACTATAAAAACCATGGAGATACTCTCCCACTTCACGTTAGGAATATCCAAGGGATGGAGTATCACTCCAATTGTGAACCTCTTAGCTTTAATGACTTGGCATTTCATGCACTTGGACATAGTCTAAGATGTCATGAGTTCTAGGCCAGTAAATGTGCCTCTTAACAAGATCATAATTCTTGATAGTGCTTGGTGGCTTGCACTAGGTGTGCTATGAAACTCGTATAATATGTCATGTCTCATCTCAAAATCTCAAGGAAAAAACATTTTCCTTTGTGTAATAAATATCCATCATAGATATTGTAATACTTCCACTTGAATTCTTATTGATTACCCATCCATACTCCACAAGAAATGCTTCTGTCAAGATCCCCTTTCTGTATGGCTTCCTAAATTGCTGAATATGTAGGATCAATCCTACATTACCCTCTAATGGACTCAAATAGCTAACTAGTGATCTGAGTAAAAGTGATATCATTGAGCATAGGCATGTGGCTAAGTGAGTCAGCCACTACATTAAACTTTCTCTTTCTATACCTGAGCTGAAAATCAAACTTCTGAAGGGTCTCTTTCCAATTTTCATTATGACCTTTAAGGTTTATTTGATTAGAGAGCCACTTAATGCTCTCTTGATCAAACACTATCCTAAATTTGGCACCATATAAATAATGACACCACTTATTCAAAGCATGGAAAATTGCATACAATGCCTTCTCATAGATGACTCTTTTGAGAAGGTTCTATGATTTTGCTCTCAAAAGACACTACTCAACCATGTTGAAATAGATATGCTTCTTTAGCAAAATCACTACCATCAATCTCACACCATAATATTTGAAGGGCATACCGACGCTCCCTATACTCACGATCACTCGCGGCATCCATATAAACGTTGGAAAAGTCCACTTAAGCATACCGACTGTCAAGTGACCCTCGGCACGACCGTTGAAAATGGATCGGCTGGATGTCTCGCGACCACCGGTATATATGTCGGTATGAGAGTCGGTATAGGCATCGATATAAGCATCAGTATGAGCGTCGGTAATTTACTAGAAATTACCGACGCCGATACCGATGCCCATACCGACATGTATACCAAGGACGTGTTTTAAACATACCGAGAACAGAAGAGTGTCTTGTCCACACACACATAGATCTCTCTCTCTCTACACACACACACACTCTCTCTCTCTTTAGATCTCACATCTTGGTAAGTGGTGCGCGTACTCTTAGCCTTTGTCTTTCTCTATGCTTCGTGTTTTATAAATTTTCTTCTCTCTCATTTACACAAGTTTTTTGGTGTCTATTCTTTGGAATTTGATGATACACGACATACATTACACTTTGACGACAATGATCCAAAAGAGGGGCATACCTGTAAGTGATTGTTTTATTCTCTATTGATAGAGAGAGAAAGAGAGAGAAAGAGAGAGAGAGAGAGGGAGAGAGAGATTAGAGAGAGAGAGATAGAGAGAAAGAGAGAGAGAGAGAGAGAAAGAGAAAGCTAGACAAGAGAGAGAGAGATAGAGAGAGAGAGAGAGAAAGAGAGAGAAAGAGAGAGATAAAGAGAGATGAAAGAGAGGAAGATAGAGATAGGAAGATAGAGCATACATACACACATACATACATACACCCACACATCTACACATGCATACATACACACACACATGCATACATACACACATATACACACATGCATGCATACATACACACACATATACAAAGATGCATGCATAGATACACATACACATATATACGCATGCATACATAGACACATATGCATACATACACACACATGCATACACACATACATAAAAACATACTTATACAAATATGCATACACACACATATATACACACATGCATACACACACATGCACACAAATGAATACACACATACATACACTCACATATACACACATGCATACACACACATACATACACACATGTACACACATGCATGCATACATACACACAGATGTGCACACATGCATGCATACACACACACACACGCATACATACACACATGCATACATACACACACGTTTACACAAATGCATACATACACACACATACACATATACACACATGCATACATACACACAGACACATACATACACACACATGTACATACATGCATACATACACACACATGTACACACATTCATACATATACACATATACACACATGCATGCATACATACACACACATATACACACATGCATGCATACACACACATGCATACATAGACACACACATGCATGTAGACGCACACACATACATACACACACACATATACACACATGCATACATACACACACATATACACACACACATACATACACACACATATACACACATGCATACATAAACATACATATACATATACACACATGCATACATTCACACACACATACATACACACATGCACACATATACACACATACATACGATTTCAATGTATATAAATAACTATGAAAATAGCTAGTGTTTTAATGAAATATATATGATTAAATACATGAAATTATGATTCAGGGTTTTTTTCACATCAAATATATAAAAATAGGATTAGGGTTCTTTGGCTATTTACACCTGCATACATATATACTTATACATACACACACACACACACACACATATATATATATATATATATATATATATATATATATATATATATATATATATATATATATTTATATTTATATATATATATATATAATAGGATATTTGTATAGATAAATAAATATGAAAAGAGGTAGTGTTTTAAATATATTAATTACTATATATGATAAAATATATAAAAATAGGATTTTAAGGTTTTTTATCAAAGTAAATGTATATACACATACACACACACACACACACACACACATATATATATATATATATATATATATATATATATATATATATATATATATATATATATCCACATACACATGCATACACAAATATACATATTTTAGGTCTAGATCTTTGGGATTAGGGTTTAAGGATTTTTACATACATAAAATTCAATAAAATGTATATAAAGAAAAAAGAGTTAAGAAGAAACCTAAATATATAAATAAATAAATTTTGAAAATAGGATAATTGTATAGATAAATGAATATAAAAAGAGCTAGTGTTTTGAATAAATAAATAGGATTCATTTTAAGGTTTTTCATCAAAGTAAATAAATATACACATACACATACACACATATATATGTACCCATACACATACGCATATATATACACATGCATACAAAAATATACATATTTTAAGTCTAGATTTTAGGATAAGGGTTCTAGGGTTTTTACATACAAATAAATCAATTACATTTATATAAAGAAAAAATTAAGAAAAACATCTCTCTCTCTCTCTCTCTCTCTCTCTCTCTCTCTCTATATATATATATATATATATATATATATATATATATATATATATATATATATATATATATATATATATATATATATATATATATATATATAGTAGGATAATTGTATAGATGAATAAATATGAAATGAGCTAATGTTTTAAATAAATTAGTTAAATATATAAAAATAGGATTAATTATAAGGTTTTTTATCAAAGTAAATATATATACACATACACATACACGCATACACACACACACACACACATATATATATATATATATATATATATATATATATATATATATATATATATATATATATATATATATATATATATATATATATATATATATATATATATATATATATATATATATATATACATGCATAGACACATATACATGTTTTAGGTCTAGATCTTTACGTTTAAGGTTTTAGGGTTTTTACACATGCAAAACATGTATACAGACATAGAGATACACATACACATATAATACATATATACATTTATATACATATGCATACACAAATATACATATTTTAGGTCTAGATTTTTAGGATTAGGGTTTTAGGGTTTTTACATACATATAATTCAATTAAGTTTATATAAAGAAAAAGTTAGAAAAGATATCAATATATATATATATATATATATATATATATATATATATATATATATATATATATATATATATATATATATATATATATATATATATATATAGAGAGAGAGAGAGAGAGAGAGAGAGAGAGAGAGAGAGAGAGAGGATAATTGTATAGATAAATAAATATGAAAAGAGCCAGTGCTTTAAATAAATAAATAAATAAATAAATTATATATAATTAAATATATAAAAATAGGATTTTAATTATATAACAAATAGACATATATATAATACATATAACACATATACACATATATAATACATACATATATATACATGTACATACATATGTATATATACACACACACACACACACACACACACACACATATATATATATATATATATATATATATATATATATATATATATATATATATATATATATATATATATATATATATATATATAATAGCATTAGGAAGTTAGAGTTTTTAGGCTTTTTATGATATATTGAAAATTCTCTTTGGGATTTTTAATATATATAAAAAATATGATTTCAGGATTAGGTCTTTAGGATTAGGGTGTTTAGGTTTTTTAGGTCTTTAGGTTTAGTATTTCAGGTTTAAGTCTTTAGGATTATGATTTTTAGGTTTAATAAAAAAAAGTCAAATGTTCTAAAATGTCCATATTGTATCAAATGGTTAGTTTGGATCTAGAGGAGAGAATGGCATATCATTGCACTCAGTACAAGTATCAAATTTATGGGAAATGATGGATTTGTACTCTACATGTTAGAGAGAATGGATCCTTTGATAAAAGTCGACTACTAAACCTATGCTACCATTCGCATGGTCCCCCAAGTGAGGAGATGGACCCAAATGATCTTGCACGAGTAACCTATCATGGACAAAAGAGAACAAAAAGGAGTTGGAAGTACAATCAAGTACTAATAGCATTAGACTGAATGAACACATGGAAGAAATGCTTGAAGCATTTTATGAGATGGAAAAAGATCATGATGGTGGAGAAGATGTTGAGAGATTCATGGAAAAAACATAAATTCCACGATCAGAAGCCGATGAAGAATACAAAAACATTCAAAGACTTGCTCGTATGTATGTCCAAAGTGTGAAGCAAATAGATTTAGAGAAGACCTTGTAGGCGAAGCAATCCTCGCAAACGTTCTTCGCCACTTTCCTATCATTCCACGAATTAAGAACATGCTTTGATGCAAATCTATAGTTAAGTTAATGTCATAGCATGCAAAGAGCAGGTCTACAGATGGTGTAATGCGAGTGCTTGCTGACTCTAATGCTTGGAAGCACATAGATAGTAAGTGGCCGAAGTTTGCTAGTGAGCCTCTGTCCATAAGTCTAGGCCCAGCTATGGATGGAGTCAATCCATTTGGTTTATGCAGCTCTTCATGGAGCACATAGCCTATATGTTTGGTCAATTATAACATCTCATCATGGCTAGCCACAAAGAAAGGTCATTTATTATTAACTCTTATTGTATCAGGTAAGTATAACATAAAAGACATGGATGTATACCTTGTAGCACTTGTGTAAGAACTCCATATTTGATGGGATGGGATTACTGTGCGTTACATTTCTCAACCTATAAGAAGATGAGACGTGCGAGTGCAAGGCATACTTATGTGGACGATGCATGATTGGCCTAGTTATGGTGAGTGTTCAAGTTTGTCGATTTCGGGTTTCAATGCTTGTCCCGTATGCGGACCATGACTCTAAGCACACTATTCCAAAGCAGTGCATAAAACTATTTATGAAGGACACCATAGATTTTTACCTGATGAACATGTTTTACGTGAACGACAAATTGGTCGACAAGCGCAATGCCAAATGAAAGCTAGTGATTGGAAACAACTATGGGATTTAGAAACTTCATTTGCTCGCATGAAACGGTTATTGATTTTTCATGAACTCCCTTATTGGAGCTAATTATTGATCAAGCATTTTGCAGACCTGATGCATATTTTTAAGAATGTGGGAGAGATTCTCCAGAAGACTTTTGATAAGAAAGAAAGAAAGCAAAGCACAAAGATTGGACTTAGAAGAGCGAGGTCATATGCAAGAGTTATGGGTAATTCATAAGCCCAACGCAACGTATCACTACCAAGAGCTCCTTGGGTGCCTCGTAGGATGGAAGAACAAGTGAAAAAAATAATTTAAGAGTTTCGGACACCTACTGGATGCATGAGGTGTCTAAAGCGTGCTTGGAGGGCTCAAGTCTCATGATTGGCACAAGTTTTTACAATTTGTGCTCCCTGTAGCCTTAAAAGTTTGTCTTTTAGAGGAGTGCGAACAACCATTTATAAAATTAGTTCCTTAGTACAGTGGATCCCTTCTAAAGAGATAAATAGAGATAGCATAGAGAGTGCAAAACTCAATGCTATCGAGGTTGTTTGTATGGTAGAGAAATACTTTCCCACAAGTATTCTCACTATTCAGCTTCATTAACTAGTTCATGTGGTAGATGAAGTTGCAATATAAAGAATTGGTCATAGTCGATGGTTGTTCTTCTTAGAACGCTTTATGAGACATTAAAAGGGTTTGTTTGATAGAGAGCATATCCAGAGGGTAGCATGGCAGAGGGATGGCTCGTACAAGAGTCCCTTGTATTCATAACTGAGTTTCTACGTATGTCCGATCCAGAAATGCCTCGTTTATGGAGCGATGATTAAGATTTTTGTCTCGTAGGCGATGAACCACAAGGTAAAGGGTTGCAAAGAAAAATGGATGCAGCTTTCAGAGAGAAGGCAATGAAGTTCTGCATAGTTAACTCTAAGGCTCTACAAAAGTGGTTAGAAAAGTATGAGCTTGCCAAGGAGACCAACGCAAAGAAAAGAGCTCAATTTTGAAGGAATCATTCCACTCAATTTCTGCCCCTTCTAGAAAGTCTTCAACCTCTTCCACCTTTGCCAATGAGCATATGGAAATATAGCGGTTTCTCCAGCAAAGGAAGTGCATGAAGATATCTCTAAAGAAGAAGAACTCGTAAAGGGATGTGATTAGGAGTATACTAAACACGGTGCACTATGGTCTCATGGACGACACTTTTGGATTGCACAAATCGATAAAAATAGGTCTACTTTTGATAGTGGGATGATGATGAACTTTTTGCAAAAAATTAGAGCAAGTGCAAGAGATGATAATGCTCAAGAAGGCTAGCTAGATTATTGTGGAGTAATTCAAGATATCTTTAAACTATCCTTTAGGAAGTTTTATTACTTTGTTTTGGATGTGAAATGGTTCAAAGTAGTCACCTTTGCAAGAAACGCAACACTGAGGTGAGATAAAAGTGGTTTTCTTCAAGTTGACTCCACAAAATTATGGACGGATGAAAGAGATTTGTACTTCACGAACCCTATGAGCAAGTTGTTTTTATACCAGATTCAAAAGAACGAGAGTGGCTATTTGTTTTACAAGCTGTCCCATGTAGTAGAAACATTTGTGGGAACATAGATGTAGAAGAAAGTCCATCTATAGTGGAATTTGAGATTCATTCGATAGTCGAGGAGGAAGAGATCATTTCTCAAGAAGAAGAGGTCCTTGAAGAAGACGAAATATAGGATAAATCAATAGATGATGATCAAGAAGAAACTAGCATACCAAGTGATTTCAAAGTCGTCAATATAGAGATAGATATTCTTTGTGCATCGGATCTCCAAGAGGATGCTAGAATAGAGGAGTTTTGAATCAAACACTTGTACATACTAATTTTTGTTTTTTTTTCTGCTAGGTTCTTTTGTACACTACCATTTCTCTATATTGTCTTTATTATCATATGCTAATTATTTGAGTTCCTTTGTTATTGAGCACGATGGGAGATAGTCCTCCAGTCACTCCACATTCCATGACAGAGGAGCAGTTCTTAGAGCTCATATCTAAGGTACCTCCCATGTATATGGTTGCTACATCATAGTATTGGATCACTCATGATAGCACTCCCCCCCCCGCCTCACTCCTGTAGGCCTCACTCCTATACGCCTCACTCCTGTAGGCCTCACTCCTACCGGTCTCACTCCTGCCGGCCTCACTCTCGCCGGTGTCAGTCGTGCCAGTGTCACTCGTGTAGGTGGTGCTGCTTTCACCAGAGTTATGTCTCCTAGCTTTATGAATCCACCACAAGCATCTTTTCAGACATCCCTTACTGGCTCTAGTAGTAGACATATGCGTTCGACACCTCAACGTGATACAAGTGCTCGCCCATCTCATAGGTCGAGGTCACGCTCTAGAGCATGAGGTTCTAGGAGTGGATCTACAGGTAGGTCTAGAGGAGGCATCTATTGTTGAGGCAGTGCAACGGATGTTTTTGTTGGTGCAAGTCGAAGCCCACACATTTGGCTTCAGGTTCATAGAGATGTGAAGTCCCATGAGAACCAATGCTAGTGGAGATATCACCTATGTAAAAGTCATTACTTTTTTGACTTGAGAATATTTGTATAACCTTTCCAAAAGTTGTGGACTTGTTAGTTACAAAACTAACAACTACATTGAGGGAATATCTCCTAGAATGAAGGTTCACTTTTAGATAGAGCCAAAATTTGAATTCAAATTCAAATTTGAACTTAATTCTTGTATAAACTCACTTGAAAAAGTGATGGTGAGAGTGATCATTTTCACGAGCTCTCCGTTGTCATTTTACTTATGTGTAAGGACTACATTGTAGCCTACACCATTCTCATCATAAGGCTATGATTATTGAGCCTATAATCTTGTACAACATTGTTCATTAATACATTATAGCTACATTGTTCATCTATGATATCTCTGTTATAGTCATTTTGCACTGTCAAATCTTGCTATTCATATCTCACTCATTTCTCCATTAAATTCCATGATCTATAGCTTGTTGGAATCAGCTCAAGACTATCTACATGTTGATGGAGTTTGAAGCAAATCCATTTAGCAAATTTGGAGAAACCTGCATCAAAGGACTCACTAGTCAATCTATGTAGATGTCCTAAAAGATCAGGCGTAATGATTAATTTGCTAGATTGATTTCTTTGTGTATAGTTGATCATTTCAAGTGATTCCACTTGGAATCAATAGCCTATTATGCTAATTAGATACCACTAAAAGGAATTTTTCCAATTCCTACTATACTAGTAGCACTGAGCATTACAAGGAGCAGGTGTATGATAAAAAATAGAAGGTTTTCTTGGATTCTTCTATTTAGAAATAGTGTGTTTTGATTCAGTCTTTTCATACATCATTTCCAAAGTACATAGGCACTTTAATGGTGTCATTGAAAAGCTAAGAGGGCCCACACATGAACTTTGAAGTCACAAAGGGCTGGTACTAAGTAGGATTTGGCTTCACCAACTCATCACTTGAAGTGTCCATCCATCTTTCCCAACAGTGGTATCAGAACAAAGTTAAGTTAAAATGGGAGATGATTTTCCTTCTTTCATTGATAAATTGGACTGGAACAACTATCAAGCATGGTCCCTAAGGATGAAGACATACTTACAAGGAAGGAGCCTCTATGGATACATCTTAGGAGACGACGAGATGCCCATATTCAGAAGCAAAGGACAACCCATAAGGGAAGAACATGAAAAATCAACACATGCTCTGCCAAGGATGCACTAGCAAGGTCTTACTTGCTGAACTCAATCTCTGATTTTCTTCTTCCCCATAATAGGAACTGTAAGACATCCTAAGAAACTCGGGAAACATTGTCTTGTTACTTCTCTTCCAACACAAGGGCTAGGAAGAATCAATTGTGGATTGAATTCACAACTCAAAGAAAGCAACCTAAGCAAGCTATCTCAGAGTATGTGACGAAAGTTAAAGATGTAGCAGATTTGTTGGCAAGCATAGGAGAAGAAATTGAAGAGGAGCAGATTGTAAGGCAAGTTATCAATGGTATTAAAGCAGATGACAAATGGGAGAGCTTCACAACTGCCATGGACTTGTACATGGACATGCAGATTCCAGACCTTACCACACTCATGGGGCAACTATTCCCCCATGAAGCCAAGCTCAACAAGAATGGAGACTCATCAAGAGGTAATAGTTCTTCTGCCCTATACACTGATAAGAATAAGTCTAAAGAGAAGGGCAAGAACAAGAAGGTAGAAGATGAAGGAACTACCTCCCAAGCCAACTATGTAGGGATAGGTAGACCATCAAGAGGAAGGGGCAAAGGAGGTAAGAAAGGTAGGGGGAGACCTTCTAACTCCTCACCATGCAATATTTGTGGTTTATCAAATCATACTACAAATGAGTGTTTTAGGAACTTCAAGAATTAGAGAGGTAGAGGATATCAAGGAGGTGGATACACACAATCAAGAGGCAGATTTAATCATCACCAAGGATATAACAACAACTACAACAACAAATACAATAGCAACTACCAAGGAGGATACAAATCCACGAAGGATTACATCAACTACACAGAGGAGCAAGAAGATTGGCTTCTAATTATGAACATGACTTCAAAACTAGGTACAAATGATGACCATCTCTTCTACATTGACTTTGGATGCTCAAATCATGTGGCAGGCAATGTAGCTCTTCTCTCTGACCTTGAGAACCAAAGTGTAAGCATCAAGTACAAACAGGTGATGACACCATGCACTCAGTGATTAAATTTGGAAATGTCAAGACCTCTGATGGAAACAAGAATCTATTGACTAGGGTTCTATATGTCCCAACTATTACCAAGGATTTGATGAGTGTTGGAGAGATTGTGGAAAAGGATTTGCAGGTTAGATTGAACCAATATGGAGCATTTGTGGAGGATCCCAAGCATGGGCTCAAGAGAATTGTCGAAGGAGAAAAGACAGGTAGACTTTTCACTTTTGAACTTGAGGAGACAAGGAACATTGCACTTTAGAGTTATAAAGAGCAAACAATATCAGAGCTTGAAATTTGGCACAAAAGATTAGGGCATGTAGGTGAAAGAACCTTGAAAAAAATATGTAGAGATCAATGTGTGATTGAGATACCTAATGTATCCAAGCAACACATGATTATAAATCTGGTGCTTTTCAGTTTGGAAAGCCTCACAGGTTACCCTTCTCAAGGAAAGGCTACATGCATGAGGACTACCTAGAACTTGTTCATACAGATGTATGGGGACCAAGCAAGGATCCCTCAATCTCTAGATCAAGTTATTATGTATCTTTCATTGATGATTATAGTAGGTGTACTTTATTGTACTTTATGAAGCACAAAGATGAAGTATTTTGTTGCTTTAAAAAGTACCTTGCACTTGTCGAGAATCAAACAGGGAGAAATCTAGAAAGGCTAAGGTTAGATGGAGGAGGTGAGTACTTCTCAAATAATTTTGATGCATTCTTGCAAGACAAAGGAATTAAGAGAGAAATTACCACAAGGTATACTCCTGAGCAGAATGGGGTAGCAGATAGAAGAAATAGATTGATTGTTGAAACAACTAGGTCAATGTTAAATGAGAAACAATTACCTAACTATTTGTGGGCAGAGAGTGTATCTACTGCCACAGGTTGCCATGCAAATATCTTGATGGGATGACCCCTTATGAAGCATGGCATGGTAGAAGACATTCACTTGATCATTGTAGGATATTTGGATGTGTAGAATATGTGCATATCCCTTCTCAGATAAGAGTTAAGCTAGACCCTAAGGCAGAGAAGAGCATCTTCATTGGATATGATTTAAATAAAAAAGGTTAGAGGTTCTACAATCCTTCAAACAAGGGATTCATGGTGAGTAGAGATGTTGTCTTTGATGAAAATTACTCTTGGTTTGATAGTGAATGCAGCAAGGTAAAATTACCTTATTACTTGGAAGAGGAGTTTCCAAGTCTCACTAAGGAGGAGCCTACTCAGAATGAAGATACCAATTCAGATGATGAGGACATCGTCAACCTTGAAGAGTTCAAAGCATGGAGGTCCAAAGGTAAACTCAAGATGAAGAAATTGGAAGATATACGTGAATCTTCCAACCAAGCAATTAGGAGATCACAAAGGGAGAGCAAGAAGCCCATCTGATATCGGTATGACACCTCTCTTGTTACTAAGTACTCTGTTTATCTTGCAAAAGATTTATCAATTGAAGAACCAACATCATATGAAGAAGCTACGACCAAGATAGAATGGAAGGAAGCTATGGATGAGGAGATTGAAGCACTCAAGGAGAGTGACACTTGGGAACTTAGCACCAAAGAAGTATTCTATGAAGGTAATTGGTTCTAGATGGATATATAAGATAAAAAGAGATTTTGATGGGTCAATAAGCAGGTACAAAGCTAGACTTGTAGCCAAGGGTTTTGCACAAACCCAAGGCATTGATTATGAGGAAACCTTCTCACATGTGGCGAAAATGCCAACCATCAGGGTATTGGTAAGTGTGGCTGCATCAAAGAATTGGAACATGTATCAGTTGGATGTAAAAAAATGCATTTCTAAATGGCTCGATTTCAGAGGAGGTGTACATGTCACAACCTCCTCGCTATGAGGATCGAAACAAAGTAACATATGTATGCAAATTGAATAAATCTTTTTATGGATTGAAATAAGCACCTAGGGCATGGAACCATAGGTTGACCACATATCTTCAGGACCAAGGTTTTGTGATGAGTATAGTAGATACTTCTCTATTCATCAAGAGAAGTGATTCAAAAGTAATATACCTATGTGTATATGTTGATGATATCATACTTATAGTTAATGATGCTAATGGCATCAAATAGATCAAAAATCAGATGATGGAGTTCCAAATTAGTGATCTTCGATCACTAAAATATTTTCTTGGACTTGACTTAGTCTACACTAACTTTGGAATTTACATTACTCAGAGAAAGTATATACAAGATATGTTGAAGAAGTTTCATTTGCAGGATGCCAAAGTTGCAAGTATTCCAATGGAGGTAAACCTAAAATTAAGTGCTCATGAAGGTGATGTACTTGAGGATATTATAGGTTATCAAAGCATAGTGGGAAGCTTGAATTTTGCTACCTTGACAAGGATAGACATTGCTTATGGAGTAAGTGTGCTAAGTTAGTTTATGCACAAGCCTAGGGCACCTCACTTGGAGGCTGCCAAAAGGATTTTGAAGTACCTAAAGGGTACTCAACATCATGGTTTTTAATTTCCTTATACATCACACTTGGAGATTAAGATTTGTTCAGATGCAGATTGGGCAGGATGCAATGATGATAGGAGGAGTACCTCAGGGTACCTTTCATTTGCAGGTGATAAGCCAATATCACGGTCTTCAAAGAACCAACCTACTGTTGCTTTATCTTCTATAGAGGCAAAGTATAGAGGATTGGCCATTACTACTCAAGAGGCCATATGGATAAGATTTTTGTATACAGAATTGGGCTTGCATACTATATCTCCAATGATCTTTGGGGATAATACAAGTTCATTACACCTTGCAGCTAATCCTATTTATCATGCTAGGACCAAGCACATAGAGGTCCACTATCATTATGTGAGAGAGAAGCTATTGAGCAGGGATATTCACTTGTCTTATGTATCAACTAATATGCAATGTGCAAATTTGTTGACTAAAGCATTATATGGTACAACACTTTGCAGGTTTAAAGCAATGATTGGATTGCAGGATATTCATGAAGGATGAAGATGAAGAACAAGCCAAAATGTTTGGCTTGAGGGGGATCTATTGGTGCAAAGTCCAAGCCCACACATTTGGCTTGAGGTTCATAAAGATGTGAAGTTCCATGAGAACCATTGCTAGTGGAGATTTATCTCTTTATGTATGTAAAATTCATTACTTTTTTGACTTGAGAATATTTGTATCACCTACCCAAAAGTCGTGGACTTGTTAGTTAAGAAACTAACAACTATATTGAGAGAATATCTCCTAGAATGAAGGTCCACTTTTAGATAAACCCAAAATTTGAATTAAAATTCAAATTTGAACTCAACTCTTATATAAACTCACTTAAAAAAGTCATGGTGAGAGTGATCATTTTCCCAAGCTCTCAATTGTCATTTTATTGATGTGTAAGGCCTAAATTGTAGCCTACACTATTCTCATCATAGGGCTTTGAATACCAAGCCTATGATCTTGTAAAACATTGTTCATTAACATATTATATCTACATTGTTCATCTATGATATCTCTGTTATAGTCGTTTCTCATTGTGAACTTGTGTTGCTCATATCTCACTCATTTCTCCACCAAATTCAATTATCTATAGCTGGTTGGAATAAACTCTAGGTTTTGAGGCATGCAAGTTTTAAAATTCTAGAGAGAGAGTAAAATCAAGGCATTTTCTTACAATGAACTAAATGTAGGACCCTGAACGAGGTACTTAAAACATGATTCAAAAAAATTTCCCACTGGAACTTTTATTCTCTTATACTTGCTCTACCTTTCCCTCATACAGAGTTTTCCTTAATTCTTTCATCTTCACCTTCAAATTCCACTAGAAAACATGATGCGAATAAGGTCTAGAGAGAGAATATGAAACTTGTCAACCCAAAATTTTTGCTACATGCATAAAATGACCTTATTATTCATTCTAAGCATTATCCCCACAATGAAATTCAGAAAGCTCAAAATGAATTATTTCACTAGAAAAGAGGCCTATTACAAACAAGCATCCCCTTGATTTTCTTATCTCATTTTCTCATGATTTTGTTCTTCTTTGTCTAGAGTTGTAGGAAGGCTTAAAGCTTCGGTCTTACATGGAGTTCCGATACGTGTACCATAGTTTGAAGTTCTTTTAGAGAGTGATTTGTGAGAAATCAGCATGTTTGTGAAGTTATATTTCTTCACATAGGCAAAGAGTGTTGCAAACAGATAGCGTACCTTGCAATGGAAGTAGAAGGTTAATTAGTTGAAGCTTAGCAAGGTTAGTCAAGAGGTTAATTAGTCGAAGGTTATCAAGGGTGAAGCTATCAAAAGTAGCATCCACACCATCTAAAGCATAGAAAAGATTGAGAACAAGCTAGAGACTCATCATAGAGCTCAATATGGCTGATTATGCTACACAAATAGAGAAGTTAGAGCAAGGTAATTATAAACCATGGAAATTTAGAATAAGCAACTACCTTATGGGGAAAGTATTGTGGTGCTAAGTGAGTGGTGCAGAGAAAATGCCTTATTTACATGATCCCGCACTTGAAGGAAAATTCAAGTCACTTGATGAATGGATAGAAAGGGATAGGAGAGGCATAGTCATTCTTTCCCAACATATAAGAAATAGTAGGTTAGGGCATTTATAAGAATTGGACACATCCAACAAGGTTTTGGAGACCTTCGAGAGATTGTAATCTTCTTCAACCAAGCAAAGTAATATTTTGCTTAAGAGTGAGCAAAGTAATATAAGGAAAGCACCTAGAGCTAACATAAATGAGTACATTTTGAAGGTTAACAAGCTTGTAGTTTTTGAGTTTTAGTTGGTAGCCCAATCAAACCTGATGCTCTTGTTGCACACACTCCAAATGGTTTGAGAGAGGATCATATGTGGAAACTATTTACCACATTAGTATATGTGAGGGATTCGCTATGAGAATTTGATCAGTTATTCATGTTTATGGTTACAAAGGATATCAACCAAGGAGGTTCACATTTAAGGGGGTAGCCGAGCCCAAGTTTTCTATGCAAGTAGAGGAAAAGGCAAAAGTGTTGGACAAAACTCTTGAGGTAGAGGGAGGGGAAGGTCAATGTCAAGCTCAAGCAACCAAGAAGACTCCAATCAAATGTATAGAGCAAGAGGAAGAGGAGAGAGTAGAGAAGGAGGAGGAAGATCACATTGAATAGAGGCATCCAATGGAGAATGCTACAGTTGTGGAAAATCAGGGCATTATGCAAGATAGTTTTTGTTCAAAGGAGGAGGCAATCAAGGATACAAAAGAAACCACGTCACTTATGCTAGTACTTAAAAAGATTTAGAAAATGAGAACTTGCTTATGATGTATGGTTCAAGTGAAAGATTCAATTTGAACTTTACATGGTACATAGATAGTGGTTATCAAAACCATATGAGTTGAGAAAATATGTTTATTTGACTTACATTGAACAAAATATTAGAGATGTGGGAGATCTTGTATTGAGTCGATCTCAAGGCTTCAAGGTGTTGAAGGATGTGTTACATGTGCCAACCATCATCAAGAACTTTGTCTTAGTAGGTCAAATGTTTGAAAGAGGTTATGATGTGAGGTTCAATTATCAAGGATATTTTTTGAAGATCCCATGGATGACTCCAAGCTCATAGAAAAAGGATAGAAGCATGGTAGAATCTTCTCCCTGCATTTAAATCCATCAACCCCTCACACTATCTACTTGTTAGTTGAAAATAAATAGATTGTAGAGAGAGACTTGTGGCATAAATGAATTGGGCACATAAACTTATAAAGGATGAAGGACATGCAAAGGAAGGGCTTGGTGAGTGGTTAACCTAATCTTATATCTTAGAATATGCAACGTTTGTGCCATGCTTGTCAATTAGGGAAACAAATCAGATTTCCATTGAAGAAGAGAGCATATGTGAGGAATGAAGTGTTGAATCTCATACATAGAGATGTATGAAGATATACAAGGGAGACATCCATTAGAGGTAATAGATACTTTGTCACATTTATAGATGATCACTCAAAGTTTTCTTTTTAGATGTATTGCATGAAGTCAAAGTGAGAGGTGTTTTACCATTTCAAGAGGTTCAAACAAATTTAGGAAACATTCATTCCAGTAGCTAAGATGCCTAGCATGAGGAGACTGATTGCAATTTCACCCTCAAAAGGTTGGAAGATGTACTTATTGGATGTGAAGAGTGCTTCTATAAATGGAGAGATTGAAGAGGTAGTCTTCATGGAGTAGCCCCAAAGCTTTTAAGATGAGAGGTTTTCACATCATGTATGCAGGATTTACAAAGCTCTTTACAGAATCAATCAAGTCTCAAGGGCTTTGAACCAAAGAATTATGCAATTATTGGTAAAATGTAGATATAATCAGACTCATGTAGACCCTTCACTCTTTGTGAAGAAGTAAGGTAGCAAAATTGCTTTTATTTGTATATATGTTAATGTTTTGATCATTACAAGGTGTAATCAAGCCAAAATGAAGGAAATAAAGAGGAATCTTTGATGAGATTCTATAATATTGGATATAGGGATTTAAAGGTGTTGGAGATAGCCGTCTGCGGAAGCACGCGAATAGCACAAGGAAGAAGAAGAAGCTTGGAGCACAAACACACAATACTGAATGTATTACTAGAGAATGTACAAAGATAAGTAGCCCATTAGGGCAATAGGCATATATACAAGCCAGGGGAAAAAAACCTCCTAAAGAGGGAAAAAAGTGCCCCGGCGGTCCTAGAGTGTTCACACACATCACTACCTAAATATATCAACAAATCCCCCCTGGGAGTGATGCGGTGAACAAGGAGCTGGCACTCATGTATAAGGAAGTGCCAAGCTATGTGGAAATCACTCCAGAAAAGGAAGTAAGCCCAAAGCTTTGCGGAAAGCTTCAAACTTCTCCCTAGGCAGAGCCTTCGTGAAAAGGTCTGCAATGTTCTCCTGTGTGGGCACATATGCCAAGCTGATCTCCCCAGCAGAGAACCTCTCCCTGACATAGTGATAATGCACCTCAATGTGCTTAGTGCGAGCATGGAACACAGGGTTCCTCGCAACTGCCAATGCACTCTAACTGTCAGTGAAGATGGTGGTGGCAGAAGACTGGCCAACACCCAAATCAGCCATAAGGCGTCTCAGCCACACACACTCAACAGTCGCTGTGAAAGCTGCCCTATACTCAGCCTCACAACTGGAAGTGGCCACAGTAGGCTTCTTCTTGCTCAACCAAGATATACATGAGGTACCAAGCATGAAGTAAAAACCACTGGTGGACACACGAGTGTCATAGCAACCAGCCCAATCTGAGTCAGAAAAAGCATGCAAATCTGGCGGTAGTGATCCCCCCTTGGGATAAAACAACCCAAGTAGCCTAGTACCACTCAAGTAGCGAAAAATGTGCTTAACCGCTTTCCAATGCGTGACTCCTGGGCAATGTATAAACCTGCCCATCTGTGAGACAGCAAACTGAATATCTGGCCGAGTAATGCATAAGTAAATCAAGCATCCAACAGCCTGCTGATAGAGAACAGCATCAAATGCATATCCAACATCATGAAGACTCCATCGTAAACCTGTCTCCATAGGAGTGGCAATAGGCTTACAGTCTTCAAGGCCAAAACGCTGCAATAATGTGTCAATATATTTCATTTGACACAAAGCCATTCCACCATCAACGTGCATAAACTGAATGCCCAAATAGTGATGCAAATGCCTCAAATCAGACATCTCAAATGAGGCATGCAAATCAGCCTTAAAATCAGCAATATGTGTCTCAATAGGACCAGTGAGCAGCATGTCATCAACATAGACAACAATGATCAGAAGCACATCATTAGCACGTTTAACATATAAGGTGCTTTCAGTTGGACTGTTTTCAAAACCATGTGCAATCAGATAGGCATGTATCTTCTCATACCAAGCACGTGGTGCTTGCTTTAAACCATATAATGCCTTCTTTAACCTGCAAACCTGGTTTTCATGCCCTTTCTGCACAAAGCCACGGGGCTGAAAAACATACACTTCTTCATGCAAGTCACCATTTAGAAATGCTTTTTTAATGTCCAACTGATGTACATTCCAACCATGATGAGCTGGAAGTGCACAAATGCTCCAAACAGTAGTCATACGACATGTAGGTGCAAAGGTCTCATCAAAATCAATGCCTCTTTCGTGTGCATAACCCTTTGCAACAAGCCTAGCCTTATACCTGTCAATTGTACCATCAGGTTTACGCTTCAGCTTGTATACCCACTTAGTGCCAATGGCCTTCTTGCCAGGAGGCAAGTCACATAAAGACCATGTACCATTCTTCATTATAACATCATATTCAGATTGCATAGCAGCCATCCAATTTTCTGAATTTTGTGCTTCATCAAAAGAAACAGGCTCATTCTCATCACAGAGACTAGATGCAGCCATAGCATAGCAATCTGATGCAAAGGAGGCACTATGAGAGCCTGAACGAGTACGATATGACAAAGGTGCATCTAATTTGCTGTCACGCAAAGTCTGCACCAGCCATTTTGGCATAGTTTTTGCCTGCTCAATATCAGCTCTCTCATCAACAAGTGCATCATGTAAATCTGCATCAGAAATGGAATGATCTACATCATCATATGAAACCTGCAAAGGCTGAGAAGTTGCCTCATTAGGACTAGCACTAGCCTGTCCACCTGTAAAAAGAGGCATCAAAGTATCATACATGTCTTTGGAGCTAAAAGATGTCTCCTTAGTACATGAAAGCAATGGTTGAATAGCATCTTCCACAAAGACAACATCATGGCTAACCAGAATGCGTTTAGTCTGTGGATGATACAGACGATAGCCTTTACTTTCAGAACTGTACCCAACAAAAATACATTTTACTGCCTTATCATCCAATTTTCTGCGATGTTGTTCAGGCACTAATGCATATGCCAAACAACCAAAAACACGCAGATGAGCAACAGATGGCTTGCCGTCATGCCAAGCCTCATATGGAGTGATAGACTACAACGCTTTAGTGGGACACCTATTCAGTACATATGCTGCACACATGACAGCCTCAAGCTAGAAACTATGTGGTAAAGCCTGACTTTTGACCATGCACCTCGCCATCTCCATGAGTGACTTGTTCTTTCGTTCAGCAACTCCATTTTGTTGAGGTGTATACGGCATTGTTCATTGGTGTTTTATCCCACGTTCAGCCAAAAATGCATTAAAATCTGAAGACATATATTCCCCCCTCGATCAGAACGGAGGGTGCCCATTTTACATGCTGACAGATTTTCAGCCAAAACCAAAAACTGTTTGAAGCACATGAACACTTCGGACTTTGCTTTGAGTGGATATACCCATGCATGCCTGGAAAAATCATCAATGAAAGTCACGAAGTAAAGGTAATTTCCAAAAGAGGGTGTCTGCATAGGACCACAGACATCACTATGTACAAGCTGCAATTTCTGCGTAGCCCGAACTGAACCATCTTTTGGAAAGGAAGAACACTGCATTTTGCCCAAAATACAGCCTTCACAAACATGTTTTCCAGGAGCCTCAAGTTTGGGCAAAGAGGACACCATTCCAAATTTCTGCAGGCGTAGCAAACTAGCAAAATTCAGATGACCAAAACATGCATGCCAAAGCTTTGCATCTGACATAGCTTGAGAATCATGAACTGCACATGCCGAATCATTCACAGATCTTTCATAGTCTATGAGCTTATAGAGCCCATGACATAAGATGCCAGAAGTAATAATCACATCACCATTTGAGAGATCATGGATTGTATACCTGTCATCAACAAATTTCACAACCAAGCCAATCTTGGCTAATGCAGAAACTAATAACAGGTTCTTTTTGATCCCTGGCACAAATAAAGCATCTGACAAAGTGAAAGAACTACCATCAGCAGTAGTCAGAATGATCTTACCAACTCCCATAACAGGATAAGAGGAGTTATTGGTGCATGTGACAGTATTCCCTGTAGGGGCAGGCTCGAGTGAAGAGAAGAAACTGCGCTCCGAGGTAATATGTTTGGTCGCCCCACTGTCAAAGTACCAAACATCTGACTCTACTACAGACATGCACTGATCATGAGAAGATGGGTCAAAACTGCAGACAGTAGTAAACACACATTCTTCTTCCTGCACAAGATTTGCAGACTCTGTTTTTGGTGTAGAGGCCTCTGCAACAACCATTCCAGCCTCTTTCTTCTTTGCCTCTTTAGCAGCCAGTTTTGGACAGTTCTTTATAATATGATCATTTCCTTTATAGTACTTGTAGAACAATTTCTGCTTTTCTGATTTCTTCTCATCTTTATCCTGGCTCTTCGATTGTGCAGCATTTGCAGATTTCTGCTTACTAGTAGAAGAGCTCCATTTTCCTTTGCCCTTCTGACTAGCCAGGAAAGCTTGATCTGCACCACGCATAATGGACCTATTCTGCCTCGACTGATCTTCTTGCAACAGAATAGAGACTAATTCCTCAAATGACAAGGCATTCGGATTGCCTTTCATCATCAACCAAAGAGTAGAGGCAAAACTCTGATATGAATCAGGAAGACCATTCAGAACGGTCTACACAAGTGAGCTATCTGGTATAACCTCATCAGCAGAAATCAATTGTTCCTTCAGGTCTTTGATCTTTGTAAGAAAACTGTCCATAGAATCACCTTCATTCATGTGCTCACTCTCCAACTGTTTTCGAAGTAAGCAACAGGAGCCTCATTCCTAGCCTGGTACAAAGTGGTAAGTGTATCCCAAGCATCCTTTGCTATTCTGCAAGAGCGAATGTGAGGAATAATGGCACGTTTGACAGACAAAGCTATCAATGCATGTGCCTGGGCATCTCTCCCATCCCAACGAATCTGCTCTGCAGTAGGTGCAACAGAAATAGCAGCACGAACAGGAATCTATGGAATATCATCTTCGACACCATCTTCATCAGCTCCAGCACCTCCAGCACCTGTATTTGTAGTACCTGTAGTCGCAGGTGTAACAGGACATCTTTCAACACCCTGCACAATGTTCCACAGTCCTTTTCCAACCAATACATGTCGCATCATATAAGCTCATAATGGGTAGTTGGTACCATCCAACTTATCCTCAACAACCAACATACGAAATACATCACTACTTTCAGCCATGGCCGGTGACTAAAATACCTTGATGCAGAAAATTGACTGTATCTCAAAAAGTTGAACGGAACTGCCCAGACGAGTTCTGCTAGACCTGTAGCAGACTTCGAGACGCTTAAACTGGCGAACAGAAACTGGTATATACCTTTGGCACAAAAGGACGAAATAGCGTGCACAAGCACTACGATAGTGCGTTCGAAGGTCGAAACGATCTCGGAAACACCCTGAGTATGCTCACCCTGAGTATCTCGGAAACGATCTAAGACTGCAAACGGAGGAGTGTCGACGGCGCCCTAGAAGAAGCGAGGACCTGCTCTGATACCAATTGTTGGAGATAGACGTCTGCGGAAGCACGCGAACAACACAAGGAAGAAGAAGAAGCTTGGAGCACAAACACACAATATTGAATGTATTACTAGAGAATGTACAAAGATAAGTAGCCCATTAGGGCAATAGGCATATATACAAGCCAGGGGAAAAAAACCTCTTAAAGAGGGAAAAAAGTGCCCCGGCGGTCCTAGAGTGTTCACACACATCACTACCTAAATATATCAACAAAAGGTACTTCCTTGGGATTGAAGTACTATACAAAGAAGAAGTTATATACTTAATGCAAAAGGAATACATTCTAGATCTTTTAAAGAAGTTTTTCTTGTGTGATTGCTATCACATTTCAAATCCATTAAAAGTAAATGTTAAAACAAGTGCCCATGAGGGTGAAGAATTAAAGAATGGGACCATGTATAGGTCAATTATTGGTTCTTTCGTATATGGTATTATGAAAAGATTAGATATTGCACATGTAATTGGAGTGCTATCTCAACTCTTGTAGGCATTGTGCCTACCTCATCTTGCTGCAACAAAAGGGTACTTAGGTACCCCAAACGATCAGCAAATGAAGGGCTCTATTATCCATTTGAGGGTAGATTACATGTCCAAGCTTATTGTGATGTTGATTCGGAAAGTTCCAAAGATGATAGTAGGAGCACTCATGAATGGGTTATCATGCTAGGGAAGCAGAACATCTCATGGATGTCAAAGAAACAAGGAACACGAGATCACCCCTAGACCAAAGTTGGGTATAGAGCTTACTATAAGTCTCATGTGAGCTTATGTGGCTCAATAAATTGTGTGTTGATCTTGATTTTTAAGTTAAGCAAGTATCTATTTGTTTGGTCACTATATAAGTAACATATTTTTGGCTCAAAATCCAGTATTCCATGCAAATTCCAAGCACATAAAAGATCATTACCATTTTATTAGAGCAAAGATCACGTGAAAGAATGTAAAGATGGAACATGCTAATAGAAAGGACCAATGTGCAAACATAGTCACCAAATATTTGGATGGAGTAAAGCTACAACATTCCAAGGCATGCATTAGAATGAAGGACCTCGGTATTGAGACTTGAGGGGGAGTGTTGAAAATCAAGTGGCAACCATGCGAAAGGGGTCATCCACTAGTTTTGCAAGTGAGCCAAAGAAAAAGGAGGATTCGAATTCGTGGAGTCAAGTAAGTAGCTCCATGAAACCAAATAAATATCAAATTTCATCAATTACGCACCAAATGCCCACCTACACTGATTGGTGGGTGGTAAGCGAGATTGTAGGAAACATAAAAACTCTATACAAGCCTCATTCCACCTTTCTTTGCTGAGTTCTATGCATTTCATAAGTTTCCTATTTTTAGTGAAGTCTTGAACTCTAGCAAGGATCCCCCTTTCTTGATTATCTTATTTTCTCATGATTGTGCTCCTCTCTATATAGAGATATAGTTAGTCTTTCAAAAATCTTATTATACCATATTGTAGAGCACTATTTGTGCTCTCATTGAAGTCATTTTTATTTATTCCAAGATCCATTTGGTCTCTCATATAGTACCCCAAAATTTTTTAAAGTTTGAGGTTCTTTTACTAAGTGAGTTGTGAGAAATGACAAGTTTGTAAAGCTATATCTCTACACATAGGAGGAGAGTTTTGCAAATATAAAGCCTATTTTGATGTGGGTAGTTCTCCCAACTGGAACTTTCATTTGGCTTGATTCAAATTTTTTTGGATAGCCCTTAGTGCCTAAAGGAAGGATGCAAAGGTGGATGTTAAGTCTCTATATAGCTGTAGAGAAAACTTTAGAACACTGATCATATACCATTGCTAGTGGAACTAGTGGATTCCAGCCATCTTCCATTGTTGCATTGGGGTGTTAGAATCATCCGTCATCAGTTTTAAAGGAACTATGGTTGCAAGATTGAATCTTCAAGGAAATGATAGAGGGCCACCATGAGCACTGGTGAGAGAGATTATTCAAGATGCATTGGGACATTGATGGCATTACGATCACTTGTATGATATTCCACCCATTCATGGCTTCCCTTATGTTTTCTCTCGAATATTTAATGCGATTTCCTTCAACTTTTCAAATTTCCAATACTCAAAAAATATGATGCGTGCACAAGAATACACAAACCACAAAATGATCTCATATTCCAAGAAATTTTCTGATATTTCTTTAGAGAAAACATACCATTTATGCAAAGTGTTTGGGCTTGGTTGGGGATAGTGGCTTTATGGAATTCTACTAGGGCTCATAGTTGTGCACAATTTGATTGTGCAAGGCAAACCAATCATACCTCGAAATGGATTGGATAGGAATACAAGGGGGTATGATGCTGATATGAAACTTTTGCGAGTTTGGGAAATCAACAACCTTGAACATATGTAGTGGAATCGCGAGGTTAATCCTACTAGTAGTGCGCAATTTTAAGTTATTTCCTCTGATAATACATGAACGTATGTAGGACAATCATGAACGATTTACTATAAGTACCGTCGGCCAATTTAAATAATACATATGTTCATGATACATGAACTTATGTAGGACAATCATGAACGAGTTACTATAAGTACCGTTGGACAATTCTAAATACTATATTTTATAACATACAATTAGGATATTTTCACTTAAGAGCGGTGGAAACCGCATACGAATCGGCTATACTTCATTCGAAAATCAAAAGAAAACGTATGTGTCTCTGCTCATCTCTTCACATAAGAGAGTTGAGCAAACTTCTCTTTCTTAGAGATGTTCCTTATACCTCCGCCTTGTATGAAATGCATAGAACATCCATATAAAACCATTTTTGCACCTCCTTAGTAGAGATTGATGATTTATTTATTTTTGTTTCATATTATTTTTTTCTACATGGAAGGTGGAACATTGGAGTGCGCTATAAGAGGGCTAGAACATAATACTAACTCAGTTACATGACATAGATGAGTATGCTATCTCAATTCACATCACTAAACATCATAGGCTTGTTGGACCCGTCAAGAGCGGCGATTCTTGGCCAGTGGTTCAGAGACAAGTGCCTCAACCCTGAGTTTATCTGCTTAGAAGAGATTCAAATTGACAGAGAGGATCTCCATAAATGGCTTAAATGCATTTCTCTGAACCACCTTTGGTTCTCCACTTCTCACCCTAGGGGGGCAAGGGGTGCAGCGATCGGTATTAGTCACTCCTTGTCTGGCAGTGTGACCTCGACTTTTGAAGGTCGAAATCATCGTTGGATTGCTGCCTCTATCAGGTTCCCTTTTCAGTTCACTATGGTCTCAATTTATGCCCCTAATGGTGAAGCGGATAGAATTGATACTTGGGCTTCCCTCGACTCCATCTCACATAATGTTCTGATTTGTGGGGAATTCAACATGGTTGAGTTTCCTGGGGACCGATGGAATAGCAAGGGAAAAATTATTGATGGCCACGAGAAAGAGATATGGGATAAAATCAAGCTCCATCTCGACCTAGTCGAGGTGAAAGACATGAAGGGGTTCTCCTTGTGAAATCTCTAATTGGGGGACTCTTTGAGGAAAGTAAGACTTGATAGATGCTACATTGATCAAAACACCTTCCTCGAGTGGGGTATTCCTTCGATTTCCCAACACATGGATGTGACTATCTCGGACCACTACTCGATTACTCTATCTTTCAAACCAACTCCCATGCTCTAGAAAGCCCCTTGGTTTCATGCTTGGCAAACATCGTTTTCCCTCCCCTCTGTCCACCAAGAAATTTCTACAGTGTGGGCGGAAGCCTTTGCCTACTGTAATGAACCGGCTAAGTGCTGGAGAAGCGCGGTGGAAAGGACTCCAAAAATTCTGATCAGGACTCAAAAGGCTATAAGAGATATCTGGAAAAAAAGAAGAGAAACAGTCTACCGGAGGCTCTCACGGCTTGAAGAAGAGGTGAACAAAGGTAACTTACATTGCCAACAAGGTCTTTTGAAAATCATGGGAAGACTAAGATTAGAGGAGGAGGTTCAAAGGAAAAATCTTCAAATATTCTTCAAAGATTGGTGGGCGGGGAAGCCTGAAAAACCATCAAAAGAGATGTGTAACATCCTCAAAAGGAAACAAGCTAGGGAATCCATCCCATTATTGGTCGACAACAATGGAACCGAATGTAGCATGGAAGTTGAGAATAGATCTATCATCGTCGAGCACTTTACCCATCTTCTCGGGGTCTCCGCTCCTCTTTCCCCGCACACGCATGACTCCATGGCAACCATCTCTAGGGTTGCTCAATCTAGAATCCCACAGAACATGATTTTTCTGCCTGATGCTAACATTTTTTAGAATGAAATTATCGAGGTTATTGATGCTCTTCCCAATGGGAAAAGCCCGGGTCTTGATGGCCTCACCAATGAGTTTTTCAAGTCCTTCAAACATGAGGTGGCCACCCCACTGCGTCTGGTGTGGCAAGAGGCTCTCTCCTTGGGTGCCCTCCCTGAGTTTCTTAATAATGGAGTCATCAAGTTGATCCACAAATGGGGAGATAAGAACAAAATTGAAAATTGGCGATCGATTACCATGCTCCAAACAGGATACAAGATAATTGCAAAAGTTATCACCAACAAAATCTCTTGTCATTTAAAGTCATGGCTTTGTGAGGACCCGAAAGGTTTTATCAAAGTTAGATCTATACTTGAAGCAATTGTCGACATTTGGGAAGGCCTTGCATTTGCTGAGGAGTCTTCACAAGATCTAGTATTCATTAAGATTGACTTCGACAAAGCGTATGATAGATTGGAATATGACTTTATTCTTCAATCATTGAAAGACCTTGGATGCAGCCAAAAGTTCACGAAGATGGTTTCCACGCTTCCTGGAAATGCTTCAACTAGAATGAACATCAACGGTAAGCTCTTTGAGCCCATTCATTTAAAAAGATCAATCAGGCAAGGTTGCCCTCTAGCTCCATTACTCTTCGCTATCGCCTCGAATGGACACAGTCGCCTATTAAAGCATCACATGGACGCTAGCAATCTTAAGTGTCTTTCCCTACGTCTAAATCACGGCCAAATGATTGTGAGACTCTTTGCCGACGACATGAATGCCTTCATGCACAACGATATAAATAGCATGGGTGTGTTTTGGTGGTGCCTTGACACCTTCTGTGTGGTGTCAGGTTCAAAAATCAAGCATGCTAAAACTGCTTTTAGAGCAATCAGCGGACCTACACCCCAATGGTTGTTAGGTCAAGGGTTTCAAGTTATCCCTAGAGGTCAAGCCTTCCGTCTCCTCAGCATTCTGATGGGATTCGACATCTCAATGGACCAACGATGGAACTAGGTGCTATCCAAGCTGGATAGCAAACTAAATCATTAGAAAGGTATGCAAGTAAACTGGGCGGGGCATGCTATGGTTGTTAACACATTTATGATTTTTACAACTATTTACTTTATCTCGTGTTGGAAACCCAAGGAGAAAGACTTGGCCAAAGTCGAAAGAATTTGTAGAAACTTCCTTTGGACTGAGGACCCTAATAGGAGGGGGATTCCCAATATCAAATGGGAAACTTGCATTAGCCCGAAAGACTCAGGAAGCTTGGGAATCTTGGATATCGCTGGGTTGGCTGACAAGCTAGCGAGAAAGTTGCTTATCAAGGCTTGGAGCAATAGTGAGCCCTCTTGGGCTAGACTGATCTTCACAAACATGGAAGACCTTATCTTAGTTGGCCATCCTAGTTGGAAGGACATAGGGATTCTCACGCTTTTGTTCTCCCCCCACCTCGTGTCCCCTAAAGGCTCTAGCCTCATTTGTTCTTTATGGAAGAGTTGGAACAAGGGCAAACAATTGATCAGAATCAGTGAGGAGTGGAAGTGGGCAGCTGGGATAAGACAAAATGACTCTATCTGGTTCCCGATGAGTGGCACTAGGGGGTGGAGTCTTGGAACCTCCAAACTGCAAAGTTGTTATGGAACAAGGGGTTCAAACAGTGGAAACAACTCTGGAAACAAGAGACCAGCCAGTGGATTAGATTCGAAGACTTGGACCCGAGACTTAGAGTTATCCTAGAGGAATGGACTCTTCTTCAAGGTAGGTGTTTAGCATGGGACCGCTCAACTTCCATCCCTAGCTTCAAAGAGAACTTAGATGTTCATCACACTCTTAACAAGAGATGGTGCCTTTCTTGGACCAAAATTCGATGGGAACTAAACTTCATGTCTATTTGGCACCCCTTGATTGAGATCAGAACATCCGTTCTCATGTGGCAGATCTTGCATAAAGGTATCTCGTCCAATGCAAGAGCTAACAAAATTTGTGGTGTGCCGCCATGGTGCAAGCGTTGCCATCGATGCGTCGAAGATTTAGCTCACATGTTCTTTAATTGCCCCAAGTTCCGTGTTGTCTGGCGTCACGTGACCCGGATATTGAGACTCACACACCAAATCAATTGGCAACAGGTGCTATTGGGTGAGGCGGTCAGGTGCTCATCGAGGCTGTGCAATGCCATCAGGGGTGAGAACCTTTGGAAGATTTGGAGGGAGCGATGTGCTATCAATTTTGGCCAAACTCCTAAGGAATGGTCGATCGAGAAATCCTTGCTTCTTCTAGGTAAAAGAATCTCCCGAGATAAGAGATCTTCACCGTTTAGACACCACTATATTTATCTCCTCGAAAACAATAAGTTGAAACCCAAATGGGTCCCACATGAGGGTGATGATAGATTTATCCGCCTCATTTGTAATGCCCTCTAGCTTCACATACTCCTCCCCTACATTGTGGGATTTGGGGGGTCCCATGGACAGTAGTCCCATTCACTTGTAACTTTTCTTATTTATTTTAATTAAAGTCCGGGAGAATAGGCTAAGGCCGAACTTCTTTTTATTTAAAAAAAAAAGATGTTGTAGATCAAAGTTCAAACTTCCTACAGTTTACGGGGAGTGTTGAAATATACGTTCTAGAGTTTACGGGGGAGAATTGGAAATTTGGAATGTATTAGTCTAAAATATCTCAATAAAGAAGGCGCAACAACGCTGCGCCTGATATGAACGATCACATCCATTTCTAGATATGTAAGCGTCCTATGATGAATTGATCGAGAAATTATTCTTTCTGTCTTATGTCGCGGGCATGGTATTGTGATGACATGACATGACCTTCATTCAAAAGCGGGCATGGTAATCGATCAATACAGGCCATGTGTATAAGGAATCTCCCTCGCAGGATTATTTAATCACGGGCGTCCTGGAACTCCGCTCAGTGTCAATGTTTTAGTTTCCATTTCAGCCATCATCGTAGATTCTTGCCCGCAAACTGCTAGATATAAATAAGCCAATGCGCCATACGCCAGATCAACGACAGTCTGCACTGTTTCCAAAATTCTCTATCATACTGAATGCCAAGCGATGGGTTCAGTGTCTAAATCAAAGGATTCTAGACCAGGAACCGTGTCTCTTCCGTCTACAACGCCAGGACCGATCGACCCAACGGCAGCGGATGTCGTCGTCGCTGTTGATTTCGGGACAACATTCTCGGGCTTCGCATATGCAAGGGCTACCGGGTCATTGAAATCTTTGACAAATGGCCCGGGTCTGCTTTGGTCGGAGCAAAATTACTGCATGAAGCAGACAAGCCTTTTGTATCTTCCCAGTACTAGCAGGAGCGGATGCTTTGAGCTCAGTAAGTGGGGTTGGTCAGCCTTCGTAAGTTACCGGGATTTAACAAGCAAGCATGCAATATGCAAAAACTTGGCTGCCCAAACTACTTCATGGAACTCTCCAGAGGTTTCCATGTCAACCGCCCCCGATCAAGAGCCGGGAAACTCGTCTAAACTTAGCTCTGGAAAAGTCTGCATGTCAGCCGCCCCAGATCAAGACCCGGGGAACTCGTCTAAGGTTAGCTCTGCCGAAGTTTCCATGTCAGCCGCCCCAGATCGAAACCCGGAAACCTGGTCTGACCTCAATATACCGATGGATTGCATTTTGCGGAGTCGTTCAAGCTGTATTTGGCTCCCCGTGGATATGGAACGCTCGACCTGCCAAAACTTCCTGGGGATCTGAAGGCAGAGAGGCTTATCGTGGATTATCTGCGATGCCTTACAGATTTTATAATTCAGAAACTCAGATATTCTATTAGAAATGACCTAGGAAAGGAAGATGTGCAATGGTGTCTTACAGTTCCTGCTATTTGGGATGAGAAGGCGAAACAGTTAATGAGGACATATGCAGAGAAAGCAGGAATGATCCAGAGTCCGCACTGCCCGGCAGGTGTATCAGCAAGCCCCAGAGGGCTTTCTATTATATTGGAGCCGGAGGCTGCTTCAGTGCACTGTATGGAAAGCGTTCGTGAGAGCTTGAATCTTACAATCGGAGACAAAGTTCTTGTTGCAGATGTAGGTGGGGGAACCATAGATCTTGTGGTTCATGAGATTGTAGAATTTCATCCGCGCATGGGTGTAACAAGAGTGAAAGAAGCTGTTCCAAGCTTTGGAAGATTAGGAGAAGGCACATTTGCAGATACAGCTTTCCTTCAATGGGTCCAACAGACAGTAGGATGCTACGACGACTTCATACGCCAAGGAAATACACAACTGTCATTACAGCTCTTCAAATGGTGGCAAACAGTTAAGGCAGACTTCGACGGATCGCCGACATATACTGCTAAGTTTACGGTCGCCCACTTTGGATTAAGCGAGGCATGGAAGAATTATGACAGAGCCCACCATATACACAAAGAAGACAGAGCTTATTGGTTCCTCACTCTGAACGCAGATGATCTCAGACAGATATTTCATTCGGAAGTAAGCAAGTTCGTCTCTTTGATCGAGCCGTACATAAACATGGCGAAAGTTCTCATGGTGGTCGGCGGAATGGCAGAGTCCCAGTACTTCAAGCACGCAATCATATCCAAGTTCCAAAACAGTGGGCGACAGATAATAATACCTCACAATCCAGCAACTGCTGTATGTCGAGGAGCAGTGAAGCTCCAGATGAGTAAGGAGTACATTCAATCGAGAATCTCCAGGAAGACGTATAGAATCTGTGCAATAAGGGACGCACAAAGAGGTGATCCCGAAGATCTCATTTTTTATCAACGATGAAGGTCGTCGGAAGTGCAGACGGGTTTTCAGTGCCTTTGTGCAGGCAAGGGAACGAATATGCTGCGGTCAGGAAACATCTCGATGCTTTTACCCTCACACAGCAAGACAGTTGAGCTTATAATTCGACGTGTACAGTTCGCCGAGAAGGGATCCAAAGTACTCCATTGAGGCGGATGCGACAAGGGAAGGAAGCTTCGAAATTGACATATCCTGTGCTCTACAATGGTGACAATGGTGTTCGGAGATTCCCTGATTAATGGCATCGCGGTTCCAACGAATTTTGTAGCGCCGGACAACAGGAAAGAGCTGACGGTAAGATTTGAAGCTAGCTAGGTGGTCCGCAGCTGGACTGTCAGTTTTTCCAATTCTGTCGTTGACAACATCTACTCTGGACGGAGACCCACTCAGCTGTACATCAATCCATCCGCATGTTTAAGCTCGTACTACTCATTTGATATGTTCATTTGGCATTCTTCCTTCGCTCATCGAACAAAAATCCTTCTACATGCTCTCTTCGAATAGAGATTAATAATCTTAGGTCCTCTCTTCAATCAGAAGGATGTCATTTACATAATCAAAATCCTTTCACATGCTCCCCTCATATAGGGTTAATAATCTTAGGTCCTCATTTATATAATTTTCGAGAAGACAATTAGTTTGCTTTGTATCTTGTTTCATATTATATGTAGATAATTCTCTTCTCTGGAAAGATCATTTACAGGACATCTTGATGGTTTGTCCATCCGCGTGTTTTAGAATCAATTCCATTTTTCTCGTCTCAACAATAAAACTATTCATTTTGTGTCTAGATTCCATCATCTGGAATTTCCAAGACTCCTAGCAAGGATGAAAAGAATGCTTTTAAGCAAGAATGAGATCTTTTTTTTTTCGAAGCTTACTTCCATCAAGATTTTCAAGAAGCCTTTTTCTCTCATTGTAGTGTTTGAAGGCTTTGCATAGCCTCCGAGGAGGAGTTCTTGGAGTGCTCTTTGAAGCTGAATATTGTATCCGATAAGTAAGAGAGCTTCCATACCATTCATGCTTTTAGCTCCGAAAAATGATTTACCCATAAATTGCTTTCATTTAATGGTTGCATCTTCTCACTGTTTCCAAGTTTCCATTATCCAAGCCTCAGATGCTATTTCTTCCGTGCCCTCATATCGCTTCGGAAAAAGAAAAACAAAGAATTCCATTGTCCATTGAATCTAGTATGTTTTAAACAGTGTAAGAAGTTGAAGAAGCCCGTTTTAAATGTAACGCACGGTTTGTGAGACGAATGATTCAATATTTTCATCATGCTCCTTTCGGGACTCCTATTCTAACGAAAAATATCTTAATAGATTCTTTTCCCGTGATAAAACATCCACCAAGAAAATATAAACCTTGATAATAGTCCTGCTGTAAGAAATATGGCTCCAATTATTATTAGATGGATTAGAAATGTGTTCTTCCATCACATTTGTTAGATGATCTTCAAATAACCTATGAGTAATATACATTCTTGTTTTTTGTCTCAAATGATTTTTAGAAGACAATGAAATAGGCGAAAAATGGTAACATTGGTCCTCTACTATCGTAAATTTTGATAATGGATACGCTGGTGGAAACCTCTGTCGATTGAGGAATTCACTTGAATCCTTGACCATTTGAGGAAAACCAAATTATTTGTTCTTTTTATTTTTTCTTCTCCAAATATTAAGGTGTGGCTTCATTATAGATTTATCTCCTCCCGAGTGCCCACACTATCCCCTGCTCTTATATAGCAGTCTTGATTTTTTTACCTCGAAGTATAAATACGTTTAGTTACACCGAGGTTTGTGATGGTAAGTGACACTCTTGATTATATGACCGCTTAGGTGTATGAATTGTCATACTATGCCCCTCACTTGTACAATTCATGCAAGGAGAATTGGCTTGGCCAAACTTCCTTAAAATAAAATTTAATTAAAAAAAGAAAAAATCATGGTGAACACACTTTATATAGCTACATTCTTGGATATCAGTAAGGCGTAGGAATGGAAACTGTTGATTCACTAAGTCTATACCCTACTTATAGAACAGTCATATGGCTGATGAGCACATGTTTTAACACTTTGAGGAGATTTTCACTCATGAACTAAAGGACAAGAGATAATTTGAAGGAAGGGCATGTCTGCTTTGGTCGAAGCAAATAACAAGAGTGAAAGAAGCTGTTCCAAGCTTTGGAAGATTAGGAGGAGGCACATTTGTAGATACAACTTTCCTTCAATGGGTCCAACAGAAAGTAGGATGCTATGACGACTTCATACTCCAAGGAAATACACAACTATCATTACAGCTCTTCAAATGGTGACAAACAACTAAGGCAGACTTTGACGGATCGCCAACATATACGGCTGAGTTTATGATCGCCCACTTTAACTGGTTCCCGGGGTTTAACCCCACAGGTTCTAAACCTACCAGGGTTCCTGTTTGGATTGAGTTTCCTAATTTTCCTGTATCCATGGATTGAACAACTAGGAGGTTTGGTTGGGAGAGTTCTTGGCCAAAAACCTAGGAATAAGTTTAACCCCAAATGGGATCCTCAAATGCTTGTGGAAGTTGATTTGCCTAAGAATGTTAAACATGTTTTGATTCTCAAAAACTCTTAAGGTCTTAAATTGCATGAACAAAACGTTTTCTACAAGAACCTTCCAAATGCCTGTTTCCACTGTCATAGCCAGGGACACCTCATTAAGGACTATCCTCAGCAAGAATCCAGCAAAGTGAATCATGAGGAAAAACTGAGTAATGAAAATGACAAGGGCAAGATCAAAATGGAAGAGAGCAAAACTGATTCATGGAACAAAAAACCCAATTTTAAATCTAAGAAAAAAAATTAAGTAACTCGGGTAACAGAGTGGAAATGTTGCTCAAAGAAATCTCTAATCCTTTTCAGGGTTTGGATCTTACTAATGAGGATGTTGCAGGTACCTCTCTGAAAGAGACAAACAATAGTGTTCAGGAAGTTGTGACGAATGCAAGTAAGGAAAACCCTACTGAGGGAGATGATTGGATTGTTATCTAAGAAAAGAAACCCTCCAAGCAACCTACAGGTAATTCTCCTACCATGGTGCCGGTTGCTATTGAAGAAAGTAACCCCAACCTACCCAATGAAGAGGTATTTGTTGAACAACTTAACAAAATTGAAGATGATACCATCCTGAGAATGCAATCTGAATCGAATTCGGACATAGATACTAATAATGCTACTAACATGAATATTATCCCTCAGGCTAAGGAAAAAATGAAATCCAAAAGGAAAGAAGGAGTTAGAACTTCGAGCTCGATTCTGAAACCCTCAACGAATCATAGGAAGTAATTTTCTCCTGCTTGTTTTTTTTTCTTGTTTCCTGATGGATACTATCAAACTCATTTCTCTTAATACTAAAGGTCTCACTGATCCTATCAGGGGGAAATTTATTAACAGTTGGCAGACGGATTCTACCGTTGATCCGGACCTGATTTGCTTACAAGAGTTAAAAGTTCGTGGTTTCTCTTTAAAATCTAATTTAAGAATTGTTTCTAGCAGATATTCTTGGTTCCATACAAATCATCATGGGAAATGTGGTGCACCTATTGGAATCAGGAGCAATCTTGACCATCTTGTTGATGATTTCATTTACAGTATATCTGACCAATGGATTGCTTTAAGTTGTAAGGATCCCTTGAATCTCACTATTGTGTGTGTTTATGCTGCTAACAACTCTACTGATAGGTGTAGGTGTTGGGAGGAGATCTCCCACTTAAAGAGAGACATTCTGCTAGTTGGTGATTTTAATATGGTGACTAATGTTATGGATAGACATGGTAGCAAAGAGAATATTCTTTCTGGTAAAGAAAAGAATATCTGGTATAATATGTTAAGTCTCCACAATGTGTTTGACATGTCTGTTCATATTGGGCACTCCTGGAATAATAGAAGCCTAACCAACAAGTTATCTGCTAGACTAGACAGAGTCTATCTGAATGTCTCGAGATTTTAGGATGTGTGGAATTATGATTGTAAGTTGGACCATTCTCTTCAGTTGTGTGACCATATCCCTCTTGTTGTTAACTTATTTAGAAATAATCCTACCTATAGAGATGGTTGGACTCCTCTTGATATCTCCCTACTCAAAGTTCCTATTGTTAAAAATCAGGTGATTAATTCTCTCAGGAGGCATTTTGAAAAGGTCTCTTCTCCTTTTTTAGCGTGGGAGCTGGCGATTAAAGACATTCAAAGGATTCTCATTTTTTACAAGAACAAAGCTAAGCTCATTAGGAATACAAGAAGAATGATGATTATTAAAGCGATTGACAAGATTAAGTCTTCTCAAGATAGTGTCTCCACTATTAATCAGAAGGTCCTTGATCTCCTGGATAGACTTAGATATGAAGACTACGTTCTTGCTAGTGGTGTCAATGCCACATCAAGAGAATTTTGGGCAGGCAAAGTTGATAAACCTAACAAGCACATGTTTGATATTATGAGGAAAAAGAAAGCTAGAGATTTTATTCCCCTTCTCAAGAAGTTGTCTGGTGGTCATGCTATGAATATTAAAGAGAATTTACAAGAGGCTTTGAGCTTCTTTACCAATGTTTTCTATGGGCCTCCCAAGGGGGGGGAAGCATATTTGGAGGGCCAGGGCTTCTATTGCTCTTAAAAGGAAGGAAATGATTCCTAAAAGCCTGGACCTCCCCCTCTCTGCCGCTGAGGTTAGAGAAAACATTACTAAATTGAAGGCTGGGAAGTCCCGTGGGCATGATGGTATCCCCAATGAATTTTTTCAGGAACTTAAGGAAACTGTTATGCCCATTATTCTCTTGATTTGGGAAGAAGCCATTAGAAGAGGTACTCTTTCTACCTTCATCAACACTGGAGTGTTTAAACTTGCTCACAAGAAAGGACCTAAGGATGATCTTAATAATTGGAGACCCATTTCTTGTCTGACTTTATTATACAAAATATTTGCTGCCTCTCTTCCTAGAAGACTGAACCCTCTTATGGATAGTATCATTCTCCCTAAACAAAAAGGTTCTATTAAAGGTAGATACATCCTTGATGCTATCATCACTTTGTGGGAAAGTATTGACCTTGCTAAAGAGTCCAACATGCATATTTATTTTCTTAAGGTGGAGTTTGATAAAGCTTATGAACGTATTGAGTGGGATTTCATCTTACAGTCCCTCCATGACATAGGGGTTGGGAAAAGATTTGCTAAGTTTACTAGTCTCCTTTTTGGCAATGCTCATTCTAAAGTGGCTTTGAATGGTCACCTGTTTGAACCTTTTAAAATATGTAGGTCTATTAGACAAGGTTGCCCTCTTGCTCCTCTGTTATTTGCTATCACCAGTGATGCCTTTGGATAGCTTATCAAGGACTGTATTAATCAAGGACATATAAAAGGTATTGATATTCGTGATTCCCCCTCTCCCCTCAGCCTTCAAATGTTTGCAGCTGATACTAATGTTGTTCTGAAAGCTGATGAAAGTTCTGCTAATAATTTTATCAAATGTCTTAATGATTTTTGTCTTGCAAGTGGTTCAGTTGTCAATCATGCCAAAACTGGTTTTTTCTCTACTAACAAGCTGATCCCTCAATGTGTCAAGGAAGCAAGATGTGAAATTATTAAAGAAGGTAATATCTTTAGATTATTGGGAATTCCAATGGGATTTGAAGTGACCTTTGATCAACGATGGAATTGGGTATTGGATAAATTTAGAGTTAAAATCTTGAAACTAATTGACATGCAACAGAAACTTTTCTTCTTTTTGAGTAGAGAGAAGATACACTTGTTGGGATGGTCAAGGTTCCCTGCCCAAAATTCTCTTGAAGCAAAGAGAAGGCTACTAGCCTCAAGGTAATCCTCATATTTTAATCTCTCTTGAAGGCATAAAACTCTATCCATGTAGTTAGGTTCTTTAGAGGTATGGATGGAGTCTATTACTCTAGAGATTCACTTTCTTCTTCTATATATTATGATTTTCCTAAGATTTATGAAATAGATGAACACGGATTGCACTTCCTTGATGGCTTCAGACCAAGAAACCCAAGGGTTGGAGCAAAACACTAAAGTGTTTTGTAAATATGGTTTTTGTTTGCTCGACAACAGAATGGATTTGAAGCACGGAGGGGTCCAGATGGGGCCATCGTGCCTTGAAACCATAACTCCTATGCTTCAAGGAGACAAGCAAAGGCATGTGATCGGATAAACAAATGGAGTTATTAGTGCAAGCCCTTATATCCTCAAATAGCTGGAGAACAGGGATATTGATGTAACATCTATCTAACCTAGCTCTAAGGAAACGATTATCTTTCTGCCTATTATTCCAAATAAAGCGAGTGTGGTCAGAGATGTCCAATAGATCATGAGTAGAGACAAGGTTCAATGAGGGGGACCACTCTTGACCTAAGATAGTGTTACCCTATTTTTTATGCATGTCCCTTAAGGAAGTGACCATATTTAAATCGCCAATTCAAATGATGTTCCCAACGAAGTTTTCTTATCTCTTCCCAACAAAGTTTCCTGAGGGAGGCGTAGTTAGATACATACAGACTAACAACTGTGCAGTCATAGGGCTTTAAAAGGGAAACCCCAACCCATTGGTGGGATGGGCTGAAGTAGAAATCTTCAATAAGATGTTTGAAGGAAAGGGAAACCCCAATAGAGGCCCCTCCCCTACCATGAGGGTGCTTGCTTATCCTCATTAATTTTCAACTCCTACAAACACAAAAGATCAGGCAATATAGAATTCTCATAATGCACTTGGAAACACATTTAGCCCTCACCAAATCTGAGATGCCTTTCACATTGTAAGAAAGAATTTTCAAAGAATTCATGATGATTAAGCAAAGGGAGTTGAGTAAGATAAAAATTTAACATCATTTGCAGATATTTTTTGTGAGTTTGTTCAAGGAAATAAAGTTCTTCAAAATATCCTTTCTTTTAGACTTGTTGATACCACCAACTCTCCTTGCTTTGGTGACCTGTTGACCACAAGGTGCCTCGTTTTCTTTTTGCTTACCCACCAGGTCTTCATCTTGAATTCCCCTTTGTTGAGGATCCCTGATATTAGATTCATCTAAGTTTGATAATTCAATAGAGAACTTGTTGTTGTCACGAAAAAATTGGTTAGGACAATTTCCAGCAAGAATCACGAAAAAGGTCACAGGGTTGAAGTTAGAAGCTTTTTTCCTAGTTATGATTGTATTCCAACCTTCACTATCCTTATTCTGATTTGAGATTACCCTATGCTCCTTCTTTGGAATGGCAACATCATAGGGGAATAGGGGATTAATCTAATTTTCTTAGAGTTGGCTCATCTTTTCTAAAGAACTTTGCAAATCTCTAAATAGAGGATTAGAAACATCTTCAAGCAAAGCATCATAAGAATTACAACAAGTTTTAGTACCTCTTTTTTTTCTCCTTTACTTGATGTTTTTTGGGAAGGAAACTTGTGTGGACCGCTAGGGAGGATATGTGCTCACTGATAACCTTAACATTAGCTTGTGGCCTTTCTCTCAGCAGAGGGCAATCTTTCACCGAATGTCCTTGCTCGAAACACTTAAAACATGCTTTGGGCAAATTCTTGTAGACCACCTTTTGCTCGACACACAAACATAAACCATTTGAATCAAAGATTTTAAAAGAAGTCTTGAGAGGGGTGTTGATATCAATTTCTACCAAACCTAAGGATCCGTTTTTGGGTTGATGTTCCCTCTAGCTTTTTGACCTAAGGCTTTACCTAAGAGACCACACAAGCCATCGATCCATGGGTAGAACTCAACACGGAGATTCGAGAATTTTACCCAGACAAGGACACGTGTTGGATTGGGTTCCCTAGTGTTAAAACCCAGGAACCACCTAAAAAATGAAATAGGAGTCGACTTAATAACCCACTATCCTTCTGTGATAACTCGTAAAGCATCATTCGAGTATTCAAAGTAGAACAAGGAAAAACGGTTTGGCAAATATTGTACTTGTTTGACAAAGAGCCCCCTAGACTCCTAGTTAATCCTAATCCAATGATTGATCGTGTCTAAAAGAGGCCTTGGCCCGTCCCAAAGAGCAATGATGACTCGATCCAAAAGCCTATCTTGCCAATGTTTAAATGAGCTTTTGTCAATATCTAGCAAGGCACCATCTACATAACTCGTACCTTGACATCCTGCTTTGAAAACATAATCAGGAGATGCCATAATAGGGGATTTACCTTTACAATTTTAGATAGCCCCCATAGGGTCAAAAAATCCTTGAGCATTTAGCCCATTTGAAAGGGCCATAGCAAACGACTTAGGGACAATAGTATCTCTGATAGATAGTACCTGCGTTGCAGCAATATGAGACTTATCGACCAAAGAGGTGTCCCCTACGTGGTAGTCATGCAAAGATTTTCCATGATCTTTGGAGGTGCTAGGGGGTGTTTCTCGCACCTGAGAGGCCATCCAAGTTGAGTTAGTTAACATTTCTGCATGCTCTGTCACCATCGCAATAGGGCCGTTGTAGATAACCAAATCCCCTCCCCCCCCCCCCCCCCGCAAGGGGAGAAGGAGCACGGAGGTGAGCTTAGTCAAGTCAATGGTACCATAAGGAGTACAATATGAAAAGGGCTCACGCATGAGAAGACCAAATTTCTTGCATGTAGGAAGCCACACGCAACATGGAGCTTAGTAAGATCCCTAAGTCCTTGAGGCAACATGAACCCACTTCAAGGATATTGTGATTCAGATGGGGTTGGAGATTGTGATTCTAGAAAATCACTTTTTGAATATTGTTTCTCACTTTGTTCATGAATATTTTCTTGGGTAAGTAGGAAGCAAATAACTCTTGCACTCCCCTCTATAAGAAATCTTCTTGTGAGGAAGTCTCATTAAGAAGATTTCTTATAGATCTAGGCTTTCCATAAAGAATGGAAGTTGTACTTAACTGTGATAATCAGAGTTCTATGGGCATTTCACTAAACCCAGTATTTCATGCCTACACCAAGCATATGAAAGTATGGTACTATTATCTTTGTGAGCTAATTGAAGATGAAATTTTGGAGCTAGAATGTTCTCCAATAGAGGCAAATTGTGCTAGCTTATTCATTAAAGCACTTGGAAAGGAGAAGCTCAATAGGCATCTTCAACAAAGGGGCATAGGATCAAGACATAATTGGTTTATAATGCGGTAAACATTGAGGGGGGTTGTTAGTATATGATCAATATCTACCCCTTATGATTGTATCTACTGATGCACATTTTGTAAGGCCCCCATTATGAGGAGAAGGGAAGCGTGTATTACCCAATTGATGGGAATCCCATCTTGCGTGTTGGATGGAGGTCAAATTGGACCATGCAAGGTATTGTAAAGAAAGGAAATTACTAGGGTCCCCCATTGTGGGGTCTAGGGCAACGAGGAAAAGCTTTGGTCAAGGGGTACAAGGGGAACAACTGTATATATTGAGATTCTACTATATCTATTATCTTCTCTACTACTGATCCTATGCTATTTTGTGTAACTATTGTTTTATAGTGAGCACATTTATTCTCACATAATCCTTTTGGTTGGTCATTACTGTTCATTTAGAGCCTCCTAGTTTTTTTTCCCCAGAATCTGACACTTGGTCATCCTTTTTCTAAGACTTAGATGTGTTTGGACTCTTCTACCTCCATTATCATTCGATCTAGTTGTCTATCATCATTGCATAAAAGGTCTTAAAGACGTCTAGTGGATCAGGGTCTAGTGCTAGTGTTCTGAGGAGGAGCTATAACTTGCAAGGCAAAGACCATTTTGAGATCCAAAAATTTTATGACACAAACTTCGCTCTATGGATGAATTAGAGTAAAGATATGCTAATTCAAAGGAGGCAATGGAAGCTAGTAAATGGAACCTCAAGGAAAGATGCTAACATGCATGAAGTTGATTTGAATGAGTTGATTGAAATGGATATGTCTACCATTAGATTGCACCTGGTAGATAATGTCTACTTTATAATATTGGATTGCAAAAGTGTACAAGAGCTTTGGAAAAAATTATGCAATACATATGAAAAAGAAATGACATCAAATAAAGTGTATGTTATTAGAAAGTTATATGACCTTCGCATGAAGGACAAAGATAATGTTGCTACTCATCTTAATGAGTTTGGTGCTATATTCTCTTAGTTACATGCTTAAAAAATGGAGATGGATAATGAAATGAAAGTAGTCTTGTTGTTATGCACCTTGCCATCACCATGTGATACATTTTGCACAATTATTAGCAATAATTCACGATGGTAAACTAGTCTATGATGACATATGTGGAGAACTCTTGAGAGAGGAGATTTGTAGTGTACATGAATCTCAGCATTTTGGAACATGTCATCTATACTATCTATATCTTTATTACTTCTAGTGCACCATTGATGCAAAGAAGGATCATTATTATAAAGTATAGAGCAACTTCATTTTAGTTTTTTTTTCTCCAATATCATCTAAGCATATACCAAAACATCTTTGTTTTTTGGATAAAATTCTTTGAAGAACAAATCCTTGACAATGTAACTCTACAACATAGCTATAATCACGAGCAAAAGATGATGAAATCATCAATGAAATTTTTCTCTATGAACTAATCATATCTTTTTCCCCACCAATATTTAAATTTGCTTGATTTGCTTTATCAGTCATCTTAAAATTATCTTTTTTACTTATGTACATAAGCATTATTGCAAAATACAACCCTCCTTTGAGCTCCAATTCTAAAATTCATCTTTGTAACAAGTTAATGAATTCTTTCAATAAACATACAAACATGAATGAAATCAATAAAAGATATAAAAATATATTCCATCTTTCATTTAATCCCACTGATTATAAAATTTAATTTTAAGAAAAAAGTTGCGGAGATTCATTCATTTTGATCATCTAAACTATAAAATTCTGAATCAAACCTAAAAAAAATTTGATTTAAAAATTTTCTCTATACAAAACTCTTCAACTTGCTTAAAACGAAAGGAAATCCATAAACGAACCATGGAATAATATTTTTTTGTGGTATTTATTGTTGGGGATGTAAGAGTCATGTGACCTTACCCCCATATTCATATATATACATCATATATAGAGATTGCCTCAAGAGAGATCATTATGTGGGTTTTGAGGCTCCCACACATGTCTGCATGTCTTTCCTCTCTTCTCTCTCCCTCCATCTCCTCCTTCCTCCTCTTGTTTCCACACAAAAGCCCTTCATTAGTATCAGAGCATGTTGAAGGTTGGTGTGCAAGAAGCTTCAATGGAAGCTTAGGTCACAAGAAGTGAAAGTGGAGGTCGGCATCTCTCAACAATAGTTCAATATTTCGGCCATAACATGAGTTGAGAAGCTCAGATTGATGGGTTTTAAAGTTCTGTGTGTAGCTAACACAGAGGAATACCAATTCACAGAATCACACACAACTTGATTTGAACTTCTAAAGTGCCAAAAATTCGAAAAACGTAGATTGTTGTAGAAGGCGAATCTACATTCACGAGGACAACAAGTAAGTTTTTGGATCATGACTTGAGTTCTATAGGTCAGATTAATACGATTCAACTTGCTATGTGTAGCTTGAAAAGAAAGCCACAAGTTTGTAGAAGAACATAGATTCAAATTCTGAGCATTAGGTTGCCAAAACTGCTGAGCACAGAGCATAAGTATTGCAAGTGAAAGTGAAATTGACAGTAGTTGCTTGTTTTGTGTGTATCTTGAGCACCTCTAATTGAGGTGTTCTTTATCTCATTACGTAGCCAAGAATGAGATCTTGAAGTTTGCTGAAGGCCAAAAGTTCAGATTCAGAGGTTATCACCTCTGAAACAGCAAAACACATAGTAGCACATTTTTGCCACAAGAACCCTAATTGCTCTTGGAAGTTGAATTTACTTTGAAACTTCTTTGAGAGAGAATTTTTGGTTTGCAAGCTCTTATTTTCAGAGCTTCAAGGCATAGTACATGTATGATCATTGTGGTAGCTCCTCCATATGAGAGTAGAGCACGATCTTGTCACGTGTTTGGCATGTAAGATGACATTGTGGTATACTCTTTTTTGAGGTTTATGTCATCATGAGTTCGATCATGGATGTATCATGGCATTGTGCACTATATCTTGCTTATCCCACTTGGTTATGGATTTAATTATCGGTTGCACACAATTCAGTGAGAGTTGATTGTGAATCTTGGTTGGTACTTGTATCTTTGTTTTCTTTGCAAGTACATGATCTAGATTGGAGCCTCAGTTGCATACTTATTTGTCACCTTGATTTGCTATTCTATTAGCAAATGTTAATTGATTTGATGTTGTGGATGGTGATTCCCACATGGTTATTTTGGTTCTAGAGTCCATTTTACAGAGGAGATGCTATTTTTTTTCATCGACTTTTATGCTAGAAAGGAGCTCTACTGGATCTTGAAGCTTATGCGATAGCTTGGATCATTGTTTATCTCCATTCGTTTGGACTTGGTGAGAGGTTATTCATGATAGGTTGGACCATCTTGCAAGATTCATTCTTGAGTGAGAGATACATCACCATTGTATTGATATGTATTGCCATTAGTTTTTTGGCACATCAAGTGTCCATTATCTTTTGATTAGATCAGTGACAAGTGGTGACAGACAACTCATTGTTATTTTGTTATTGGTTATCTTGTTTGATTGCTCAGTTTATAGGGGATACTTTGTCAAACTTTTCCCAGGATTCTTTAACATCTACTTGGTCACTTTGGAGACTTGGTGAGCAAGCTTATGCTCATGGTTTTATGTGCATGCTAGATGCATAGTTATGTGACAGGTGGTTCACATGGTTCCTTCTCCATCAAGACATTTGTGAAGTGAGTTATGCATATGGATATGCAGGTGTGATCCTATTGAGGATAGAGTATTGTTTATAGTCCCTTGTTACATTGCTAGTCTATTGGATCACCAGCATGGTGTCTTCTCAGTTTGATGGCACTAACTTTCTGAGATGGAAAGCTCAGATGTGGCATACATTGGTTCGTGTAGGGTTACATATGTATGTGCATAGACACAGAGGCCTGGTGACATGCCTGGCCATGTATGGATGGATATGGACGCATTGGCCAGTTCCACTATCAGATTATAGCTTGTGGATTCTATATATGAGCTTGTTATGTATGAGGAGACGAGTAGTGCATTATGGCAGAGACTACATGATATGTATGTGAGTCCATTGACTCATGTGAGACATTGATCACATCGACCACTTTGATGTTGGCATTCTGGTCATGAGGGCCATATTTGATGAAGTTGCTTAAGGCGGATGGGACGAGGACGTCAGAGATATGCACGTGATGCTGGTCAAGTAGTGATTTCAGGAGAGTCTATGGCTGTTGATTATGCCAGTGATGGTGATATCACTTTCTTCTATGGTTCATCTCAGTATTCCTCTTGTTCATTGGATAGCATACATATATCTCGGTTTCTTGATGCATTAGCCAGTTTTCGAGTTACTCCACATTCTGAGTGCTTTTGTTGATTCTCAAGTGAGAGTCGTGGATGTGTGCAATTGCCTGATGATACGACATATGACATTGAGGGTGCAGGAGATGTATGCCCTATGCTACCCAGTGGAGCATCACTTATGCTCAGACATCTATGCTATGCCTTCATTCCCACTGAGCCTGATTTTAGTTACCTAGTTACAAGAGAGCAGATGTTATGCATTCCTTGGTGAGCATCATTTTTAGTTGCAATTGGGAGAGCTTATGCTTGTGAGAGGTGCTAAGATTGGGCACAAGTATCCACTACAGGTACTTCATGTGAGAGACAGTCTTGTCTTAGTTGGAGTTTAGCCTTATTTGCGATGTCAGACTCGTCATGTCTCATTTTGTCTACCTACAGATAGGTCTATTGACATTCATGATGCACATCTAGTGCAGGATTCAGATGCTTTGATGAATGCACATGTAGAGCTTCTTTTGGATGCTCATGATGCTTATATAGAGCATGATTTTATTGATCATATGGATGCTCATGTGGAGCACACTTTGGATGATTAGTTGGATGCTTTAGAGCACGACATGGGTGTAGAGCATTGTGATGATACTCAGTTAGAGATTGATCATCAGTTTGATATTGATGTTGATGTTGTGTAGTTAGCTCATGTGGAGCATGATGATATACTTGGTGTGGTAGAGCACGATAGCACTTATGATACACAGTGTATGCTAGAGCATACTAGCTCTCATGATGCACAACTAGATACATACTTGGTTGCGATCATCGATAATTTAGATGCTCTGGAGTCAGCAGTTATGTAGTTATTCTTGGATTTGCTCATGCCAAATGTTGACAGAGATATGTCAGGACATGTTGGTCTTCATGATGGTGCTCTGGATGCCTTGGATACAGACATGGCCGACATACTTAGGCTAGTCAGGATAGCACGTCTTTCGTCAGCATTCGGAAGTCAGATGTACGAGTTATTATGCTAGAGACCAGACGTTGCAGTTGCTATTGGAGCATTTGCACTTGGAGTTGTCAGTTGTTCGATGATTCGCACAGGCATAGAGCAAGTGGGAGCTTTGCAGGAACTTCATCAGTTCTTGCATCAGTCATATGTGAGCTTGACTCTTGTCGATATGAGTCTAGAGCAGTTTGAGGTGCATTGATACACCTTCTTCGAGGCGGTTGGTGTAGGCTGATCTGGTTTGGGTAGAGATCCGGACTCTTCCTATATATTATTGTATAGTCCTACATCATTCTTTGTATATGTTACCACTTATGGTCACTTTGACCCTTAAGTGGGAGATTGTTAGGGATGTAAGGATCATGTGACCTTACCCCCATATTCATATATATACATCATATATAGAGATTGCCTCAAGAGAGATCATTATGTGGGTTTCGAGGCTCCCACGCATGTCCCCGCGTCTTTCCTCTCTTCTCTCTCCCTCCATCTCCTCCTTCCTCCTCTTGTTTTGCACACCAAAGCCCTGGCCATTGGAAGTCTATATAAATGATAAGGAAAGTTATGGTAGCCTCTGGAAGAGGAGAATATATTTCTCCCTGTTCAAGGAATCTTTTACAAATGTCTTACTTTAACTTATAATTTTCACATATTGTAGATCCCTAACGATATATTTCTCACAAATATTCTCCAAAGTTAAAGTCTCTTTTTTTAAAGAATAAGAAATACAATTATTGTATTCTTTGGCATACGACCAAAATTTAATCCCCATGCCATTTCTTCAAAAGTGTGTTTTGTAGATTCTCTTAATTTTCACAAAATTCTCATTTTTACTTTAAATAACCTTCCCAATCTCTAAAATTCACTTTTCTTTTCTCAACTTGCAATGCATTTGAATAATGCTAGATCTAATACAATTGCCTCCGGTGCCTTTGCAGTCTTCCTTGTAACATTTTTTTTTAATGGATCTCCCTTAGTATTTGGCACTCACCCTTTGTATTAAGGAGTGCTCTTTGAGTATAAAAATGCATAATTGATATCCATTTCTTCCACTCATCATCATCACATAAAAGAATTTGTAAATTATTCTTTATAAATTACGTTTGAAGTCTACTTTGTACTCTTAATAAAATCAGTGAAAAAAATTTAGAATTTAAATGAGTATGGAGGCTTTGAATGAATATAAAACTCAAAAAAATAGTACAAAATAAAAACCATTTAAATATACCTTCCATGATACAAGTTCTATTTTTGTTTGATTAACACCTAGAACTAGCTTGGCTTGAAATCCAATAACTTTTCATTTAGGACTAGCTTGTAAATTTTTTTCCATAAATTGTTCCTTTCCTAATGCTTTTGCAAATAATAAATTAGCCTCTTTCGAGATCCCTCGTGGAAATTTTGGAGGATAATTTACTATGATCTTCCTTTTCCTATATCTGTGTTTTGTCATAATTGTAGTGCCACCATAGGTGTATTCACACTTTAGAAGGTTTTCAATGCATTGATTCAATGCTATCCAAATATTATCCAATAATCAATTTTATCAATATCATTTTGAGTCAAAGTTTATAGAGATGTTTTGACACTAAGAGGAATATACACAATTATCTTCCAAATTATCCTTACAAAGATTCTCTCATGAAAAACAAAATGTAGTCACATTCACATTCTCACTAACAGATTGCACTTTGCATGTAAAGGATGGTGTATATTGTGCACTAATATCCTCTTGAACATAAAAAAATACTAGCCATATAATCATATATCAATCCTATACTTTTTAAAAATAAATACACATCTCCTTTAAAGTTTCCTTCTTGATCATAAGTGTCAACAAAACACTTCATACCTTTATTATGAATCAAATCATAAAAATTATGAGCTTTAATCTTACTTGTGCATAGCTATGTTTAAGTTGTTTTTGATAAATTTTCCAATGATAATACATTATTGACAACATTGCTTTGAACTTCAACAATAAAAAAAATCATGTTCTCCATTATTCCAAAAATGAAAACATAAAAAATTTTCCTCAAATAACAAAAATATATGAACATAATAACATCAAGATTATCATTCATACTCATAAAACTTATTATCAACATTTCATATCCAATCATCAAACTTGAAAACAAGAGCTAATTATAGTTCCGATCTCTTAACATATGACCAACATGCTCGAACTTAAGTTTGATCCACATAGTATCTCACCAAGAGAGAGTCAAATTTATGTTGAGCCTCTACTTAAGCTTAAAAGATAAATCCCTAGCCATTTAAATGGAAGCGGCTCATACATGGCACACGCAAATACCTAGCATCCCTAATTTATTATGATAGAGACTCAAATTTCAAGTCGAGCCTCTTAAGTACATATCAAACATCTCAAAGTTAAGTTCAAATCTACTCATAAGATATAACTTAAACTTGTAATCTTTTGATTGGGAGAGGCTTGAACTTAAGTTCCAGTCTCAACTCTTTCGCGGTGATGAGCAAAGAGGATTGAACTCAAGTTCGAACCTCTTTTGATCAAAACCTCAATGTACATATGACTTAAGAAACTTGAACTTAACTTCAAGCCTTGCAGTATATGAAAAACAAGAATGAATCTTAAGTTGATTGAAAAGCCAAACTCACACTCTCTACTCTTTAATATGTAGGATCTAAGAGGCTCAAACTTTGTTGGAGTTAGACATCTACGAAAGCACATGAACAACATAGGGAAGAAGAAGAAGCTTGGAGCACAACACACAATACTAAATGTATTACCACTAGAATGTATAAAGATAAGTAGCCAATTAGGGCAATAGGTGTATATACAAGCCGGGGGAAAAAAACATCCTAAAGAGAGGAAGAAGTTCCCTATTGGTTCTAGAGTGCTCATACACATCACTAGCTAAATATATCAACAAATCCCCGCCTAGGAGTGATGCAATGCACAAGGATCTGCCACTCACGTATAAGGAAGTAACAAGCTATGTGGAAATCACTCCACAAAAGGAAGTAATCCCAAGGCTTTGCGAAAAGCTTCAAACTTCTCCCTAGGCAGAGCCTTCATGAAAAGGTCTACAATGTTCTCTTGCGTGGGCACATATGCCACGCTGATCTCCCCAGCAAAGAACCTCTCCCTAACATAACAATAATGCACCTCAATGTGCTTAGTGCGAGCATGGAATACAGGGTTCCTCGCAACTGCCAATGCACTCTAAGTGCTAGTGAAGATAGTGGTGGCAGAAGACTCACCAACACCAAATCAGCCATAAGGTGTATAAGCCACACGCACTCAACAATTGCTATGAAAGTTGACCTATACTTAGCCTCACAACTGGAAGTGACCATAGTAGGCTGCTTCTTGCTCAACCAAGATATGTATGAGCGACCAAGCATGAGGCAAAAACCACTAGTGGACACATGAGGGTCATAGCAACTAGCCCAATCACTGTTTGAAAAAGCATGCAAATCTGGTGGTAGTTATTCCCCCTTGGGATAAAAGAATCCAAGTAGCCGGGTACCACTCAAGTAGTGAAAGATGTGCTTAACCGCTTGTCAATGCTTGACACCTGGGCAATGCATAAACATGTTCATCTGTGAGACAACAAACTGAATATCTGACCAAGTAACGGATAAGTAAATCAAGCATCCAATAGCCTATTAATAGAGAACAAGATCAAGTGCATCTCTAGCATCATGAAGACTCAATCGTAAACGTGTCTCCATAGGAGTGGCTATAGACTCACATTCTTCAAGGCCAAAATGCTCCAATAATGTGCCAATATATTTTGTTTGTCACAAAGCCATTCCACCATCAACTTGCATAAACTCAATGCCCAAATAGTGGTGTGAATGCCCCAAATCAAACATCTCAAATGAGGCATGCAAATCAGCCTGAAAATCAGTGGTATGCATGTCATGAGGACGAGTGAGCATCATGTCATCGGCATACACCACAATGATTAGAAGAATATCATTAGCATGCTTAACATATAAGGTGCTTTCAGTTGGAATGTTCTCAAAACCATGTGCAATGAGATAGGCCTGTATCTTTTCATATCAAGCACGTGGTGCTTGCTTTAAACCATATAATGCCTTCTTGAACATGCATGCCTCGTTTTTATGCTTTTTTTTGCACAAAGCCACGAGGATGAAAAACATACACTTCTTCATGCAAGTCACCATTTAGAAATGCATTTTAAATGTTCAGTTGATGTACATTCCAACCATGATGAGCTACAAGTGCACATATGCTATGAACAGTAGTCATATGGCATGTAGGTGCAAAGTCTCATCAAAATCAATGCCTCTTTCCTATGCATAACCCTTTCAAAAAGCCTAGCCTTATACCTGTCAACTCTTCCACCACGCTTACGCTTGAGCTTGTATAACCACTTTGTGCTAATGGCCTTCTTGCAAGGAGGCAAGTCACATAAACACCAAGTACCATTCTTTATTATAACATCATATTTAGACTGCATAGCAATCATCCAATTTTCTGAATTTTGTGCTTCATCAAACGAAACCGACTCATTCTCATTTCTAAGACTAGATGAAACCATAACATAGCAATCTGATGCAAAAGAGGCACTATGAGAGCCTGATCGAGTACAAAACGATAGAGGTGCATCTAATTTGCTGTCAGGCAAGGTCCGCACCAACCATTTTGGCATAGTTTTTGCTTGCGCAATACGAATTTTCTCATCAAGTGCATCATGTAAGTTTGCATCAGAAATGGAATGATCTACATCATCACATGAAACCTGTAAAGGCTGAGAAGTAGCCTCAATAGGACTAGCACTAGACTATCCACTTGTAAAAAGAGGCAGCAAAGTATCATACATGTCTTTGGAGCTAACAGATGTCTCCTTAGTACATGAAAGCAATGGTTGAATAGCATCTTCCACGAAAACAACATCACGGGTAACCAGAATGCATTTAGTCTGTGGATGATATAGATGATAGCCTTTACTTTCAGAACTATACCCAACAAAAATACATTTTACTACTTTATCATTCATTTTTTTGTGATGTTGTTCAGGCACTAATGCATATGCCAAACAACCAAAAACATGGAGATGAGCAAAAAATGACTTGTGGCCATGCCAAGCCTCATATGGAGTGATAGATTGCAATGCTTTAGTGGGATGCTTGTTCAGTACATATGCTGCACACATAACAGCCTCAAGCTAGAAACTATGTGGTAAAGCCTGACCCTTGACCATACACCTCGCCATCTCCATAAGTTACCTGTTCTTTCATTCAGAAACTCCATTATGTTGAGGTGTATACAACACTGTATACTGATGTTTTATCGCACGTTCAAAAGTGTAGCATTAAAGTTAGAAGACATATATTCCCCCCTCGATCACAACGGAGGGTGCCCATTTTGCATGCTGACAGATTTTCAGCTAAAACCAGAAATTCTTTGAAGCACATAAACGCTTCTGACTTTGCCTTCAATGGATATACCCATGCATGCCTGGAAAAATCATCAATGAAAGTCATGAAGTACAGATAGTTCCCAAAAGAAGGTGTCTACATAGGACCATAGACATCACTATGTACAAGCTGCAATTTCTGACTAGCCCAAACTGAACCATCTTTTGGGAAGGAAGAAAGTTGCATTTTGCCCAAAATTTAACCTTCACATACATGTTTACCGGGTGCCTCAAGTTTGGGCAAAGAGGACACCATTTCAGATTTCTACAAGCATAGAAAACAAGCAAAATTCAGATGACCAAAGCATGCATGCCAAAGCTTTTTATCTGACATAGCCCGAGAATCATGTACTGCACATGCCAATTCATTTACAAATCTTTCATAGTCTATGAGCTTATACAGCCCACGACATAAAATGCTAGAAGCAATAATGATGTCATCATTTGACAGATCATGAACTCTACATCTCTCATCAACAAATTTCACAACCAAGCCAATCTTGGCTACTGTAGAAACTTATAACATATTTTTCTTGATCCGAAATCCCATAACACGATAGAAGGAGTTGTTGGCACATGTAACAGTATTCCCTATAAGGGCTACCTGAGTGAAGAGAAGAAACTATGTTGCGAGGTAATATGTTTGGTAACTACACTATCAAATTACCAAACATGTAAGTCTATTGGAGACATGCACTACTCATTAGAAGATGGGTCAAAACTACAAACAATAGTAAATTCCCATTCTTCTTCCTGCACAAGATTAGCAGACTCTATTTTCGGTGTAGAAGCCTCTACAACAACCATTCCGGCCTCTTTCTTCTTTGCCTCTTTAGTAGCCCCTTTTGGACAGCTCTTGATGACATGATCATTTGCTTTACAATATTTGCAAAAAAAAAAATTGGTTTTCTGATTTCTTCTCATCTTTGTCTTCCTTCTTCCAATGTGCAACATTTGCAGATTTCTGCTCACGAGTAGAAGCACTCCATTTACCTTTGCCCTTCTAATTAGCCATGAAAGCTTGATCTGCAACACACATAATATACTTTCTTTGCCTAGAATAATCTTCCTGCAACAAAATAGAAACAAACTCCTCAAATGACAAGGCATTTGGATTGCCTTTGGTCATCAAAAAAAAAAAGAGTAGAGGCAAAACTCTAATATGAATCAGGAAGACCATTGAGAACAGTCTACACAAATGAGCTATCTAGTATAACCTCATCAGCAGCAATCAATTGTTCCTTCAAGTCATTGATCTTTGTTAGAAAACGATCCATAGAGTCACCTTCATTCATGTGCTCACTTTTGAATTGTTTTTGAGGTAAGCAAGACGGGCCTCATTCCTAGCCTGGTACAATGTGATAAGTGTATCTCAAGCATCCTTAGTTGTTTTGCAAGAACGAATGTGAGGAATAATGGCATGTTTGAAAGACAAAGCTATGAATGCATGTGCCTGAGCATCTCTGCCATCCCAACAAATTTGCTTTGTAGTAGGTGCAGTAGAAACTGCATCACCAATAGGAATCTCGAGAATATCATCATCTTCGACACCATCTCCATTAGCTCCAGCACCAGTATTTGTAGTACTTATATTCACAGGTGTAACATGACGGCTTTCAACACCCTGCACAATATTCCATAGTCCTTTTCTAACCAATACATGTTGCATCATATAAGCCCATAACGCGTGGTTGGTACCATCCAACTTATCCTCAACAACCAACATACGGAGTACATCACTACTTTCAGCGATGGCCGTTGACTAAAATACCTTCATGCAAAAGATTGACTATATCTCAAAAAGTTGAAGAGAACTACACAGACAAATTGTGCTAAACCTGTAGCGGCCCTCGAGAAGCTTATGTTGGCAAGGAAAAACTGGTATTGCTATGATAGTGCATTGTTTGGAGGTCAAAACAATCTCAGATGGCCTTGAGTATGCTCACCAGAACTCGTGCGATTCTCAGATTGCAACCAGAGGAGTGTCGACGATGTCATAGACGAAGCAACGACTTGCTCTAATACCAATTGTTGGAGTTAGATGTCTGCAGAAGCACACGAATAGTACAAGGAAGAACAAGAAGCTTGGATTACCACTAGAATGTAGAAAGATAAGTAGCCCATCAGGGCAACAAATATATATACAAGCCGGCGCAAAAAAAACCTCCTAAAGAGTGAAAAAAGTGCCCCGGAGGTCCTATAGTGTTCACACACATCACAACCTAAATATATCAATAAACTTTGATCAAATTTCAATGCATATTTAACTTGAGATTCTTTTAGTTATTACCAAAGAGGCTAGACCTTAAGTTCAAGCCTCATAGCATATAGCTAACATGCTTGAACTTAAGTTTGAACCTCTTCAACTCACATACATAGATACTTGAACTTAAGGTCGAGCAATTTAAGTAATCATCAACACATCAACACAAGGTTGGTGTTATGTTTAAATATAAATTAGGCTTTTCATGAAAGAGGCTCAAACTTAAGTTTGAGCTTCATAGCATATAACTAGCATGCTCGAATTTTAGTTGAGTCTCATAGCATATAACTAACATACTCGAACGTAACTTCGAATTCCAACCTCTTTCACTTAGATACATAGACACTCGATCTTAAGCTGAGGCCTTTTAAGTAATAATCATAACAAGATCAAACTTGAGTTCAAATCTAAATTGAAGGCTTTGATTAAAAGTTTCTTGAACTCAAGTTTAATCCTCTCAGCTCCTCCACCCAAAAGAGTAGAGGCTCTAATTAAAGTTCAAGCATCATAACATATGACCAAAAGGACTCAAACTTAAGCTGATTGACATGCTCATACTAACTTAAGTTTGAGGCTTGACACTTTTGGATAGAATAGCTAGGAGGCTTAAGTTTCATTCTCTTAGCTCTTCAGCCTAAAAGATTAAAGGCTCAAACTTAAGCTTGAGACGTGTACCATATAATAGAAAAGACTCAAGAATTTGAGTTGATGGAAGAGCTCCAACTTCAGCTCAAACCTCTAGTCTTTTGGGTAGAAAAGGTAAAAGGCTCAAACTTAAGGTTGAGCCTCTTTTAGCTAAATCTTAATGTTGATTTGTCTTGAGAGGCTTGAACTCAAGTTCCAGCCTCTACTCTTCTATGTGGAGGAGCAAAGAGGCTCAAGCTTAAGTTCAAGAATATTTCAATCAAAGCTCACTCTAGATTTGACTTGAAAGGCTTTGATATAAGTTCGAACCTCTTAACTCTCCCGCCCAAAATATTAGAGGCTCGAGCTTAAGTACCAGCCTCATAGCATATGACCCAAAATACCCAAACTTAAGTTGATTGATAGGCTCAAAGTTACTTTTGAATGGGAGAGCCAAAAGGTTCGAGCTTAAGCTCCAACTTCTTTCGATCAAAGCTCAATGTAGGTTTGACTTGAGCTTATTTCCACTGGTATCTAAGAGGATTGACCTCATGTTTGGGCCACATACAATATATACTAACATGTTTGAAATTAAATTCAAGCCTCTCCTACTCAGATACATAGATCCTCAAACTTAAGTTTGAGAATTTTAAGTAATAATCAAAACTAGCTAGAGGTCAAGTTTAAGTATAAATTGAGCTTTGATTAAAAGAGGCCCAAACTTAAGTTTGAACCTCTTAGCTCTTGCACACAAAAGAGTAGAGTCTCAAACTTAAATTCAAGCCTCATAGCATATTAACCAAAAGACTCAAACTCAAGTTGTTTGAGAGGCTCAAACTAACTTGAATTCAAAAGTCTACTCTTTTGGGTGAAAGAACTAAGAAGCTCCAAATTAAGTTTGAGCCCCTTACATTTCCCATCGAAAAGGTCATAGACTTCAAATTATGTTTGAGCCTCATAGCATATAACAAAAAAAACTCAAACTTAAGTTGATCGAGTGGACTTAACTTAAGTTAGAGCCTTGATTCTTTTGGGAGGAAAAGTTAAAATGGTTCAAACTTTTTATCAATTTAGATTTGACTTAGGAGGCTCAAACTTAAGCTCAAGCCTCCTAGCATATGAAAAAAATAATCTAGCTCAATTTGATTGATAGGTTTGAAATTAAATTTTTGGCAATACTCTTTTGGATGGAAGAGCTAAAAGGCTTGAGCTTAAGTTTGAGCCTGTTTTCATCAAAGTTCAACATCGATTTGTCTTGATAAGCTCGAAATTAAGTTTGAGCCTCATAGCATATGACAAAAAAGATTTAAACTAAAGTTCTTTGAAAGGTTTGAACTTTTCAACCATATCTCAATGTAGATTTAACCTGATCTTGTATCAATTGTTACATAAGAGCCTCAAAATTAAGTTCAAGCCACATAGAACATATATAGATGCTCAACTTAAGTGCAAGGCTTTTAATTAATAATCAAAAGAACCTCAAACTTAATTTTGAATATAAATTGAGGTTTTATTGAAAGACGATTGAACTCATAACATATAACTAACATGCTCGAACTTAAATTTGAGCCTTATACATATAGTTAGCATACTCGAACTTAAGTTCAAACCAGTTCCACTCAAATACATAGATGCTTGAACTTAAGTTTGAGCCATTTAAGTAATAATAGAAACATGCTCAAAGTAAAGTTGAAATATGATTTGACCTTGAGTAAAAGAGACTAGAAAATTAAGTTTGAACCTCTTAGCTCTTCCACTCAGAAGAGTAGAAGCTCAACCTTAAGCTTGAGCCTCGTATCATATGATCAAAAAGACTCAAACATTAGTTCAATATGCATAGCATATGACAAAACAGATTGAAAGACTCAAATTTAAGTTCAAGCCTCTAATCCTTTTAGTGTAAGAGCTAATAGCCTAGAACTTAAGTTCCAGCCTCTTAACTCTTCCAACCAAAACTGTAGAGGCTCAAACTTAAGTTTACGCCTTGTAAAATATAATAGGAACAACTCAAACTTAAGTTCATTAAAAGGTTGGAACTTAAGTTCAAGGTCCATGCCTTGGAACTTAAATTTGAACCTCTTTCAATCAAAGATCAATGTAGATTTTAAGAGGGCTTGAACATAAGTTGGAGCCTCGTGAAGTATGACCAAAAATACTCATAATTTAGTTGAATGAGATAGCTGAACTTAAGTTTGAACCTCTACTCTTTTGGGTGGAAGAGTTAAGAGGGTCAAAGATAATATTGAGCCTCTTTTGATCAATGATCAATGTAGATTTGACTTGAGAGGCTCCAAATTGACCTTGAGCCTCTACTCTTCTAGGTGGAAGAGCTTACAGGTTTGAACTTAACATATGAACAAAAAGAATCAAATTTGAGAGGCTCAAGCTTAAGAAGATCCTCCACTCTTTTGGGTGGAAGAAATAAAACGCTTGAACCTAAGTTCAAGCCTCTTTCAATCAAATATCAATGTAATTTTAACTTCAACTTTGATTGCAAGAGGCTTGAACTTAAGTATGATCCTCTTAGATCTTCCACCCAAAAGAGTAGAGACTTCAAATTAAGTTCAAGTTCTATAGCATATAACAAAAAAGACTCAAACTTAAGTTGATTGAGAGCCTTAGACTAGCTTGATTTTGAGCCTCTACTCTTTTGGCTGCAAAGCTTTAAGGTTCGAACTTAAGTTCGTGCTTCTTAGATTTTACACTCAAAATCATAGAGGCTTGAACTTAAGTTTGAGTGTCAAAGCATATTAAAAAAACACTAAAACTTGAGTTGATCGAGAGGCTCAAATCTAAAGTTCGAGCATGTAGTCTTTTAAGTGCAAAGGGCTACAAGGTTCAATGTTAAGTTCAAGCCACTTTCAATCAAAGTGAAATGTACATTTGAATAAAGAGGCTCAAAAAGGTATGTTTGACCCTTGTAGCATATGATACAAAAGATTCAAACATGAGTTGATTGAAAGGCTCAAACTGAGGTTCCAACCTCTACTCTTTTTGGTGGGATCAAAACTCTATACAATTGACTTAAGAGGCTCGAAATTAAGTTGGAGCTTCATAGCATATGAACAAATAGACTCAAACATAAGTTGACAAGGAGGCACGAACCTAAGTTCAAGCCTCTTCTCTTTCAATCAAATCTATATGCAAACTTTACTTGAAAGGCTTGTACTTAATTCTGAGCCTCATAGCACATGACCAAAAAGACTCAAACTTAACTTGAGTGAGATGTTTGAACTTAAGTTATAGCCTCTGGTCTTTTGGTTGGATGAGCTAATAGGCTTGAAATTTACAATCAAACATCAATGTCGATTTGACTTGGGTTAATTTTTTTTAAACCTAACATGCTCGACCTGAAGTTGGAGCTTTTCCAAGTGAGATACATAGAAACTTGAACCTAACTTTGAGCGTCTTTCAATCAAAGCTCAATTTAGATTGGGGCTTGAATTTGAACTTGTTTTGACTATTTCTTAAAAAGTGGAATATAACTAACATGCTTGAACTTAAGTTCAAACTTTTCCAACTTAAATAAATAGATGTTAGTATTTACATAGATTATATATATATCGTCTAAAAATCTAACGTTTATATATATATATATATATATATATATATATATATATATATATATATATATATATATATATATATATATATATATATATATATATATATATATATATATATATATATATATATATATATACATGCACATATGTACATTCTCTCTCTCTCTCTCTCCCTATATATATATATATATATATATATATATATATATATATATATATATATATATATATATATATATATATATATATATATATATATATATATATACATATATATATATATACATGCACATATGTACATTCTCTCTCTCTCTCTCTCCCTGTATATATATATATATATATATATATAGTCTATAAATATTGTATCTATTAATATTGCATATATAAAAACTATATGAACTACTTGTTTATTATGTGAATACACTATATATATATATATATATATATATATATATATATATATATATATATAGATAAATAAATAAATATATATATATATATATATATATATATATATATATATATATATATATATATATATATATATATATATATATATATAGTTGTATATAACTAAAACCCTAACTAGTGAAAATATTATTTTTCATAAGTTTAAAACTACATATATACATCGACATATATATGTATACTTTATATATATATATATATATATATATATATATATATATATATATATATATATATATATATATATATATATATATATATATATATATATATATATATATATATATATATATATGAATATTGATATAGATGAAATATAATATATCAATGTCAATTATATAAATATTGCATATAAAAATGGTCCATATTAATTCAAAACCTTATATATATATTAAATATTGTATATACAACATATAATTCAAAATACAAAGTATATAAATACTGTATATATATAAGCATTGCATATATTAATACTCTATATTTAAGTATTGTATATACAAATATAATCTCGCATAACTAAAATCCAAAATATTGACATATAAAACTCAAAAGCCTAATTTTTTTGCTACTAAAGGTGTTGTGTGTGTGTGTATATATATATATATATATATATATATATATATATATATATATATATATATATATATATATATATATATATATATATATATATATATATATATATATATGTCTGTGTGTGTGTGTATGTGTGTGTGTGTGTGCGTATATATGTGTGTTCGTGTTTGTGTAGTAGAGGGTCTGTCCGTTTTCCACTTCCTATCTTACAAAAACCAAGTAAAATGTGCAGGGCTAACATCATTTTCCTATTTTGTTCTTTAGAAGAATGATTATTTGATGCATCTATCAATAACCAATCCGATCAGATTGAGTATGAAAATTATGAATGTGGTTCTTGTGAGTAGTTATGCACTCAAAATCTTCACGTAAATTGGCAAGTGACATTGCATGCACTGCAACAATAGACTGTAGTTGCCTATTACGAATTCGAGATCCTCTAACTTGCTCATCATCATTTTTACCTCATCACGATGAGCTTTGATTATCTCTATCCATTGGGTATTTCAAGCGTCGCCAAACAAGAAACTCTCTAACGTTTGATGAGTTAAACTCATGGTTTGCCATGATGATCTCATCTACAAGCGTATGTTCAGAAAGCTTGATATGCACATATTTGGATGCTATGATACAAGAAGTTTTAAAGTACTTATCACCATCTCTCTTAAGTATGTTGGAAGCTCCCTTTGCTTCTTAGGTACTTGTAAGAATATTTGGTCCTTTTATGTATGATGCATAGTTGTATGGGGAAAACATATTAGTCTTGTTTCTTCTCGTATTCCACCATGGGATAACCACTAAGTCCTACCATAAATGAATGAACAAGATCAAAGCATCTTCAAAGAATCATGTGCGCATAGTGGGCCATAGGTAGTTATTCGAGTGCAACAAGCAGAATTCGTGATAATAAAGTATCATTGTGATGTAGTTTGAAGATCGCAAACATTATGAGGTATGACAAAGATATCGAATAGAATGATAGATATGCATTCAATAAACATGTGAAAAGATAACTAAGACTTGAGCTCCTCTTTCTAACATGTCAACGAGGAGGTTTCGTCTCGGATGCCCTCGGATAGCACCATTGCTATATTCACTCATCATAAAAGCCATGGAATCATGTATCCATTTCATTAGGAAATGGAATGAATTGGGCTATTCAGATCCTGCAAATCCCGCCTTTCTCGAACTAATCTATTCTTTGCAATTTCTCCTTTCGGACAGCCACAACTTGCTCCCTCTTTTCCTACTATTCTGCCACATATCTCATTTGCTTACTACTTCGCCATTAGATTTCCTAGCGTCTAACTGCACAAGCGAGTCCCTATGTATGCATCACATTTAGATGACTTTACATTCCACTGTTCCCACAATATTTATGTACAATGACTATATAATACAATATTTATGTACAATATTCCACTGTCCCCTCGCAAACAGAAATTCTCACCATCCTACCTCCATTTCCCTCCATTTCCCTCGCAAAACAGAAATTCTCACCATCCTACCTCCATTTCCCTCGCAAAACAGAAATTCTCACCATCCTACCTCCGAACGGTAGCGCTTCCCTCTCCTAGCCTTGATCATCGAGTCTCAGTCTAAGGATTCAAAGAATGATGATAATAACATTGGTTGCAACAGTTCTCAATGTGGATTGCATCTAAACAAAAATTATTTTATGCAAACGCATCCACTCGCAACTTGTGAGTGGACATGCATGTGAACAATCCATGGGCGGGAACAAATATGGTCAAAAGAGTCTCAGATTATAGTGGCAACCCATGAGTTGACATGAAGAGCTCACGAGGTCAAGTTCAACAACCTCACGTGAAAATGCTAATGGAAGAAAATTTATATGTCATCTCATTAAAACAAGGAGCACATGTTGAAACTGCTTTTCCTCTTTGAAGGGGTATTTGAGGGGTATGGATTGACATGAAGCTAAAGTGAATAATGAAAAATCTCCATAGATTTTAAATGGAAAATCCTTACTTTTTTGGATATGAAACAAAAAAAAAAAGCTTAGCGGCTTCTTTTCTCCAAAAAACATAGGGAAGCTTAGTAGCTCATTAAAAGATCCTTTTCTCTCTGGAGATTCTTTACTTCCCTAGTTGTAAACAGTAGAGGGCTCTCACCTTCCTAGATGTAAACACAATAAAATCCTCACTTCCCTCGACGTAAACCAAGTAAAGATTTGGAAAACGTTTTTAAGGGATTTGGGATCTCCACCTTTCATAATGAAGTTAATTATTTTTATCGTACAGTATGATATTTCAAAAGCGTCCAAGCGTGTATCGATTAGAGAATGATTGTCCTTCAAGGGGATATAAGAACGTTCCATCATATTTCTCGTATAGGGAACTGCCAGATCATTAGGATAATAATAAATCTTGTTTATGATATTTTGTTCGCCTCATATTACTTGTAGTATATCTTTAGCAATATATTAAGAGAGTATTTGTCAACTTGATTAGAAGGATAATTTCAATTGTTTTGTATATGTTTCATGTTCCTAGAGCATCTTACCTTTTTGGAGCTCCAAGTTTGAAGACGATGGGCAAAGATGCTCATGCCTCATGATTTCGTACATGGCGATCGAAGAGATTCCTAAGCACATACTTTTATCACTTTATCATAGTTCGTCGCACATATTCATGCACTAGTATCTCAAGGATCGGATGATATAATAGCTAACATCCACATGCAAAATGATATCAACTTGGGATGTTTTGTCTCGAGGTTCAAGTAAAGGGCATTCATGCTCTTAAGAGTGATCCGATTGGAGCCGTTTTTTTGTTTTAAATTACAAGACAGCAACTAATATATTTTCTTCATAAGAAAAGGTATTAGACATCATGATTACGCAAAAGTTCTACTACCTATAATGTTTTCAAGACAATGGAAGAGTAAAAATATTGTCAATCAATGCATCCGCCACATAATTTGGGCCTTTTTGCATGATGAGCTGTAGTATATGCTAAAAATTGAGCTCATTATGGATCCAATGAAAAGAAGATGCATCAATGCCCCTCAAAAACATAGATTTCTTTCATATACGAATTTCATTATTATAAACATTTTACTACGTACATATCTCCATAGTTTATATAATGTGGTTCAAGCAAAGTTTGTCCGTGTTCTTTTTAACGCTTTCATTGTTTCTATATGTCTCTGTTTTACGATTGAGGATCAAAGAATGCACACATAAATACAAAAGAGAAAAGGTTTTTGAAATGTTTCCATGGAGGAAAGGCCAAATCCCGAGGGGCATTTATATATAATTTTGTATGAATTATATCTTTCATGGTTATTATAGCCATGGAAATATTCAACAAGTACTACTTTCACACCACGTCATCAGCTTGCATTTTTTTCTCGTTTCGATTGTGTGTGTCTGTGCATAGAAAACAACCTCTAGAAAGGTCCCTTAAAGACAAAAGACCTCCTTATTCATTGAAAACGTCCATTTGAACATACATTTGAGGCTCTATTTCACTTGGAGTCAGAGAGTGTCAAAATTAAGTATGAGCCTCTATTCAAGTTGGAGTCAAAGATGCTGGAAGTGAAATAGGTTCAAACAAAAAGTTTGATCTCTATTCAACTTGCACTTAGAGAATGTCAAACATAATTTTTAGCCTCTATTTAAGTCGAATTGAGAGAGGCTCAATCTTTAGTTTGAACCTCCATTCAACGAGGATTAAGATAGGTTGAAACTTACGTTCAAGAATCTATTTTTTTGTTGGTTTAATTATCAAGCCAAAAATTTTTGCTTAATTTTTTGGATTACTCTCAATCTTTATCACATACTACATGAGAACATATGCTCGTAGAAGCTTAAAGGTTTAATCCATGAATTTAACTCATTCATTGCAAAAGCTATAACTAGAAGAGGAATCTCATAGATTAAAGACACTAATTCCATGTCTTTGTTAGTTGGGAGTCAAAGATATACCATTCCAAAAATCTAGGATCACTTTTAGGTGAAGAATCAATCCCAATAAAACTAAAATTTATGCATAAATACATCCTCTTCAAAGCAAGAGATAGATCAAGGTATTTTGAGGGATTTGGACTACACTTTGAGCCTACATTTTACTCACTATAAAAAACAATAGTCCTCCAAATGTCCTGTGTATCATATGTTTAATATGATACACAACTTTTCATTTATCTAATGATCATTTTGTGTGTGTTGCTAGAATTCCTTGAGGTACAAACTGAACTTTTTGAGTCTCCTTATGTATGTGTGAGTATCCAATTACTATAGTTTTACTTGGAATAGTTACATAAGATCCTTTTGTATCTAGCTTTCAATTTTCATTGGCATTGGGTCATTAGATCTTATGTTATGAATGGTCAAAGCTGACTATGTTTGCACTTCATTTTGGTCTTTAAAATGTCAGGGTGACCACCTAGACTTTGCTAGATTTATTTATCACTATATGGTTTAGGTATGTTCATAGACTAACTTGATTTAGTTACATTATGTTGCAACTAGATGTGTGCAAAAGCTCTCTAGTCAATTCATACTAGGTTGTGAGCTCTGAGAATTTTTGTGTGACCTTCGCTTCTCAAATAAGAAGTTTTTCTTCAATTTCGATGATGTGAAAGTTATATGCCTTGGTGAAATCATGTGGAAATGATATTGCAAAGGACTTGCTAACTTTTCATGCATATTTGAGAAGCTTAGGAAGTACATTAGTTATCCTTGAGGTTATATTGGCTGGTGTAGAGCGCATTTTTGCAAACACCTAGTCATCTTTGCATATATCCCATCAAGTCTTGATACTGGTATGAAAGCAACTAAGCATTATGGATGATGGATTCCTCCTCATTTATTGACAAATTAGATCAAGGTAATTACTGAAGATGGTCACTCAAAATGAAGGCTTACTTACAAGGAAGGAACCTTTATTGTTACATATCTAGAGATGAAATGATGCCAATACTTAGAAGCAAGGGCCAACCAACACAAGAGGGGTAGGAAAGGTTAAATGCATAGTGCTCAAAGGATTCTTTGGCATGGTCATACATTTTGAAATGTATATCTAGTTGTTTGCTTCCACACATTAGGAATCACAAGAAATCAAAAGAAACATGGAATGTGCTTGAAGCATTCCTCTCATTAAGCACCAAGGCTAAGAGGAATCTATTATGCTTGGAGTTTACAACATCCACAAAGATGTTGAGGGAAAGTGTGACTCTGTTTGTCACCAAGATGAAGGTCATTGGAGACCAACTTGGAAGCATAGGAGAAGTCATTGATGAAGAAAAAATTTTTAAGACAAGCCATCCATGGTAGCAAGGCTAATGTTAAATGGGAAGCTTTCACCACAGCTATGGATGTGTACATGGACATGCAAGTTCCTTATCTTAACACACTCATGGGACAATTGTTCACACATTAAGAAAACCTTATGACGAATGGAGACAACAAAAAGATAATCAGTAGTATGCGCATTATACACGTAAGAATAAAATCAAGGATAACAAAGTCAAGGGCAAGAAGTATGATGATGAAAGTACTACCTTTGAAGAAAGACTTTTTAGGTATAGGTAGCTGATCAAGAGGTAGAGGCAAAACGAGGTAGACAAGGTACAAAGAGAGCTCAAAGCTTATCACCCTATTTCATGCGTGGTTTAACCAATGACATATTAAGACTTGTTTCAAGAACCCAAGGAACCAAAGAGGAAGAGCATATACCAGAGGAGGCTATGGGAACTCATAAGGACATTTCAACAAATCCTGTGGATAGAATAAAAAATCATACAACAACAACAACACCAACAACTACCAAGGTGGATGCAAAAGGACAAAGATACTACAACTATGTAGTGGATACAAAGGAAGGAGAGACTACAACAACTATGCAAATGACCAAACTCAAAAGAACTCTCTTCTTCTCATGAACATGACTATAAAGGAAGGTAAAGTAAATGAACATGTGTTTTATATAGACTTAAGATGCTCAAATAGTGTGGGAGGCAATGTAGCTCTACTCTTGGATTCAGAGGACCCAAGGAATAGGTATGAAACCCAAACTAGATGTAATACAAGGCATCTAGTTGAGAAGATAGGTAATGGGAAGACTTTAGATAGTGATCCAAACTTACTATACAGAGTACTGTATGTGCCTACTATTACCAATAACCTTATCAATGTAGGCCAAGTTGTGTAGAGGGGATTGTAGACTGATTCACCAAGCATGGAGTATTTCTTGAAGACGCACATTAAGGATTCAAGAAGATAGTAAGAGGAGAAAAGATAGGTACTTTGTTCACCTTTGAACTCCAAGACACCAAGGACAATGCATTGCTCAATTATGCCACTCGAAATCTATTAGAGTTGGATATTTGGCAAAATAGGTCAGCTCACGTATGTGAAAGATCTCTCAAACAAATGATTAGGGATTCTTGTGTACATGGTCTACAAAATATATCCAAAAAACTTATGATTTATAAATGTAGTGCTTGTCAATTTGGTAAGTCGCACAATTTGGTTACATAAATAGAGACTAATTCAATCTCATCCACACGGATGTATGCAGACCAAACAAGGAGCCCTCAATCTCTCCATCGAGGTATCATGCCTCATTCATAAATGATGTTATCCAATAGAATATATTTTAATTCATGAAGCATAAAGTTGAAGTGTTATCATCTTTCAATAAATGTTTAGGTCTTGTGGAGAACCAAACAAGTAAAACCCTAAAGAGAATAAGGTGAAATGGTGAGGGAGAATATGTCTCCCATAATTTTGATTCTTATCTCCAAGAGAGAGGGATCAAAAGAGAAATCATTGTCATCTATACTCTTGAGCAAAAGCTCGAATGTTGATAAGAGAAGGACATATGGATACCTCACCTTTGCAGGTATAAAGTTGATCTCATGGTCTTCAAAGATGCAACCCATAGTTTCACTCTCATCAACTGAGGCTAGGTATAGAGGACTTGCAAATAAAAATCAATAAACAATATGGATTAAGTCTCTATATTCTAATTTATAAATCACAGTATAGAGACTTAATTTATAATTCTTCATGCGTTAAATGTGTAAGTCCTCTATACCTCATATCCTTGGGTATAATATCAGTTCTTTGCAGCATGCTACTACCCCAATCTATAATGTTAGTAGTAAACACATAAAGCTACCTTATCATTATGTGAGAGAGAAGATTACAAGTAAAGAGATTCAATCATTATTTGTTTCAACTCATCAAAAATGTGCAGATATGGTGACAAAGGCATTGGATGGAGTCCAACTAAATAGGTTCCAATCAATGATCCGATTGCAAAAGAGCTTCAAGGATTGAACACTCAAGCTTCTGAAGCTTGAGCAGGAGATGTTGGTGCACTATAAAAGCCTAGGAGCTTTGCTTAAATATCTGGATCCATCTCACTCGTTCTCACTTTTTATCACATACCTTATAGAAACATATGCTTGGCAAAGTTCAAAGGTTAATCCTTGGATTTATCTTTGTCATTTGTAGAAGCTCAAAATAGAAGGAGGAATCTTAGAGATTGGGAAGAAAACTCCACAAAGTTTTTATTTGCGAGTGAAAAATATATCATTCCAGAAATCTAGGATCACTTTCAGGTAAAGAATCAATCTTATTCAAACTCAAATTTATCTATAAATATACTTTTTCAATTCATTGGATAGATCAATCTATTCTAAGAACTTTGGACTTAGAGTTTGATCCTAAAGTCTATTCACTATAAGTGAGAGTGGTCCTTCATATCTCCCTTGTATTATATGTTGAATATCATACACAATTTGATTAATTTATCTTAAGTGATCATTATTTGTGTGTTGATATAGTAACTTGAGGTACATAGTGAGCTTCTTTATTCTATTTATCTATGTGTGCATATGGAATTACTATACTTTGACTTTGGGAAAAAAGAAAGGTGTGTTATGTATATACATACCAAGTTTGTTATGACTAGATCATTAGATCTCAAGTTATGAATGGTTGAATTTTATTGTGTATACACTTCATCTAGCTCCTAAAAGGTGTACACTTAAAAGTAAGATCTAGTTACATTTAGCAAATAACTTGATTAAGTTATCTATAAATATAAATTAGATGTTTGCAAAATATCTCTGATCAATTCATAAAAATTTGTGAGCTTGATCACTTCTTTGTGACCTTGACTTCTCAAAAAACAAGGTTTTTGTCAACCTTTGTGAAGTGTAAGTCATCTCTTTTAATGAAATCATTCCATGATGTTTCAAAGGACTTAGTGACTTCTCATGAATATTTTGGAAGCTAAGGAATTACATTAACCATCCCTGAAGTTATATTGGCTGGTTTAGACTGGGTCTTTTAAAACATCCACTCATCCCTGCATCTATTCCATCACCTCTTCAAATATTCAACTTTGAGTTAGAGAGGCTCAAACTTAAGTTTCAGCCTCTATTCATTTTCGGGTAAGATAAGCTTGAAATTAAGGTTGAATTTCTATTGAAGTTGTAGTCACAGAGGCTTGAACTTAAGTTTGAGCCTGTATTCAACTTTGAGTAAGATAAGCTTGAGCTTAAGGTGAAACCTCTTTTCAACTCTGAATTAGTGGGGCTTGAGCTTATGTTTCAACTTCCATTCAATTTGCAGTGAGCGAGACTTGAGCTTAAGTTGAGACTTTATTCAATTTGGAGTTAGAGAAGCCTGAACTAAAGTTTGAGGCTCTATTCAACTTGCAATTAGGGAGGCCCAATCTAATGCTTGAGCCTGATTTCAACTTGGACTTAGAGATGGTCAAAATTAGGTTTGAGCCTCTATCCAAGTTGGATTAAAAAAGGCTCAAGATCAAGTCTAATCATCCACCCATTTTGGAATCAAGGAGGCTCAAATATAAGTTTGGGAGTCAAAAAGGCTTGAACTTGAAGAATGATAAACTATGTTGGACTTATTCTATTTGCAATGAATTGTTTTCCAAATTTTTGAAAATTTCTTACTATTCAAGATGTAGATGTCAAAGTTAGAGAGAATATTTATTCTCCATAACTAAGCTTTAACTCATTCTATGGAATATAAGATGATATTTGCAATGGTCTTAAGGATGTACATGACATTAGAGAGATTAATTGTTCTCATGCTATTGACATTCAAAATTGTTCTAATGATATACAAGTTGTTTCTCCTCTTCAAATGGAATATGATAAACAATAGGATGTTCCTATGGAAGATAGTGACTATACATATTCTGAAGGGAAGAGGACAAAAGGGACTTACATCCACAAGGTGAGATGCATAATAGAAAGAGTTCTATGTTGACTCTTAATAAGATATGCTTGTTTGAAAGCATTCAGATGATTGCAATACATGATTTGCTATACTGTATGCAATAATGGAATGTTAAATGGATTTTAATGTCTTGAGGCTTTTAATGTGATTGTCTTCTTATTTAGGAAGTGACAAATCATGAGGTCATGATTGCACATGGATTTACTCAAATATTTTTAAAGATATTAGCTACACTAAATGCTCTTGGTAACGACTACTATTTACTCATTCGCTTGAAATGTTTCCTAAACATACTTTGCAACAAAAGTATGAAGATGGTTTGGAGATGGGAATCCAAGCCAAGCTCAACACACTACATCCTATGACCCTCTATAAGGCTATTTCTTTTGCACATGATGCTAAGAAGAAGTTTAGTCCATCACCAAGTTCATTTACTTACAACAAACTCATCAACCACAACCACCAATCAATCCTATTTTTTCTTTCAATTGTACTTTCAAAACTTTTTCTTCCCCTGATTTTCAATACCTCCTTAATCCGGATTCTCACCAGTACACAAGACAACCCCCTTACAACCTACAAAACATTCAACCCTTCAAACAATGATGAGGAAGCTCAACAAAAAGGCCATGTAAGACTTGTTGGCATTGTGGTAAGTTTGATCATGCTAAAGCTAAATCTAGGTTGTGATCTGATGATATGAAATGTATCTGAGTTCAAACATACAACATGGAGGTGGTTCATGAAGAGATTCAACCTAATTGGACCAAAAAAGCATTTAAGAAAGATCTAAGTACCTTGGGTAACTAAATTTATTTCCATTCTTTATTTTGCATGCAAGGTACTATTAATGGTAAAGTTGTTAATATTTTACATGATGATGGAAGTTCTCATGATTTTATTTTTTATACACTAGTGGAAGATCTCCAACTAAACCCACTTTCTTCTATGTACAAATTTAAGGTTGCATTTCAAGGAAATAGTTATAATGTTCCAAGTGAAGTGCATAATGTTCAGATTTGTACAGTTTATATGTGGATGAAAACACATTCTTCATTGCTCCTTTGTAGTCATATGATGCTATAATTGGCATGCCTTGTTTTCATCATTAAAGTCCATTTTACATTCCATTAGTCCATAAAGTATGACGTGATTGTTGTGAACAAAGGTGTTGTCAAGTACCAAGTAGAGCTTAGATAGTGGATGCAAGGTTAAACTTTTGGGGATACTCCTATTCAAATAGATGCAAATATGTATTGGAGTGCATGAATATGGTGTCCAAGGGAAATTATAGTGTGAACTCAAGTCACTATTATTTCACATTTAATTTCATGTTTTATGTAAGAAAAGAGTGTACCAAGGCATGGTATTTAACTCATGGTATTGGAAAAAGCTCATTTTATAGGCTATTGAAAAATTTGTTAATTCTTCAAAAGATATCCATTCATGGGAATAATGGAAAACCTGAAAAAGTAGCAAACATGTAGAAATAGAAAAAGCTTTGATATATGATTTGATTCACAATAATGTAGATCAAATGTCACACAAGTTGAGAGCATGTATGCATGCCTCTTGCAAAACACAAAGAGTGCTTCCATCACATGACAAACCACTAGATATTTTTCGAGAAGTGAATATGGCATTAGAAAGTTTGAGAGATAATAAATTATCTCGACGGATATTTTTGAGATTCTAGAATATAGAATTTTTTCAAAGTCACATACCTTTTCCAAAATGCAACTTCTTCAGCAATAAAAGAAAAATCACAATATAAAGGAACCATGAAGAATGTTTAAGATATTTAGCACAAATAAGATCTCACATGATACGTTAAATGAGTTAAAATGTACTTACATAAAGAGAGATGCACTATTCATGATAAAATGGATAAAATTAAAACCAATATACCTCATATAAACCCATTACAATATCTCTTAATGGCAATTAGATATTATTGATATCTGTAACAAGAATGCTTACTGATGGAGATGGAGTGGAGAATGGGCTTATGGTCATTTTGGTTTAGGATTATGGCCCGATGATCAAAATTTCACAATTGCATCTATTTCAATGTTTTTTGAGAAACTTAGAAAAAAAAGATAGTAAGTTGTATGGAGATTTGGGCTTCAAGAGTTCTAGTGTGAACTACACAAAGAGTATATTTGATTCTATTTTGTAGATTGCTATACTCTCTCATCACATGGAAGTTTTAGAGGAAATTTTATACAACAAAGGAACAAATGTAATATCACAAGTGCAAATCGAAGTAAGTCATTTGAGGATGCATCCAGAATACTATTTTTCAGCTTGATAATTATGGTTTAAAAATAAGAATGGCTATGCATTTGCATACTTGTCTTTGTTAGCTGGAACTAGGATATCTGATATGGAGAAAATCAAATTCCTTATGGTTAAACATACAAATGAGGATATTGATGCTTTATTTAGTTGCTTTTAAGAAAATCTTGGAAACGAATCTAGTTTTATTTTTCCACATCTAATAAGAATGTGGAATGAACGTTGTAGCATGCATTGGACACCTTTTCATGTAGAGAGAGCACCTCATTTCAAAAATATTATCAAAGAACACTTAGATGATGGGCTCATAGTCTTATTGGGCATTCAAACCCATTGGAATTCCAATTCTACACGAGTCAGAGGATACCCTTATTGCACTATATATTGCATCCAAAAATTTATTGATTGGTTATCTAAAAATGGTATAGAGTTATGGAAGAAAAATGATGATGATATATCGAAGCTTCCCAAAGGAGCTCCAAAATTTTTACAACCTAGTGACTATGTGAAGGATCACAAAAGGGTCATTGAAGTGCTTTGTAAATATTTCAATTTGTGGAAAGTGCACCTATAAGAACATAGCGATATCATAGATTATGGCAAGTGGACTAATCGGGTATTTACTTATTGGAGAACCTTGTGGAGGTTTTGAAATCTCAAGTAATATGGAATTATGCTTTTTATCATGTTCTTTTTTGGCCATAAAGTAGGCGCAATCATTTGGAACGTCAAATCTAGTTCAAGATAATACATTTTATAATGAGGATATAGCTGAAAATGATGTTCACATTTGTGGGGCATTCAAAGGATACTTAAATGATGGTTCTCATAGTCTTATTGGGCATTCAAAACCATTGCAATTACAATTCTACAGGAGGTAAAGGATACCCTTGATGCATTCTAAATTGCATCAAAAAGTATATTGATTCGTTATCTGCAAATGAATTGAGTTATGGAAGAAAAATGAAGATGGTATATTGAAGATTCTCAAAGGAGTTGTAAGATTATTACCACCTAGTGAGTATCTGAAGGAAAATGAAAGGGTCATGGAAATACTCCTTAGGTATTTCAATGGGTGAAAATTCACCTGCAAGAGAAGGTTTATATCCCAGATTATGAGAAGTGGATTCATCACATATTTACTTATTTGACAAACTTGTGGAGGATTTGAAATCTTAAATAATACGAAACCATACTTTTATCATAATTTTTTTCAAAAAAGTATGTGTTAGCATTCGAAACTGCAAATCTAGTTCAAGATAATCCATTTGATAATGAACATATAGATGAGAATGATTTACACATTTGTCGAGCATTATGTAACCAAAAAAGGAATTGGATCCTTTCCTTGAGGTGAGAAAAGGAGACTTTGTCCTCATAAACCCATGTCATGTAATGTACCCTATCTGGCATGCCATGGCAAGAATTCATGTTAATCAAATGAATTAGAAACATATCTTGAGGTTTAGATACAATAATTGATACCTATTTCAAGATTGAAAAATCATTAACTATAAAGAACTATATAGAGAATGTTGGACAAAATATTGGAGACAAAATCGACTTGATCCTCAAAGTTGGGAGAATAATTCAAACACTAGAGATATAAAAGGTAAAACGAAGCCAAAGGAAAGAAAACTATGTAATGGAGCCTTTGAGCTACAGATCATATGATGACAATTGCAATTTCTACTTCAAATATAATATCTCATACGATATTAAACATATTGGACCATTATTGTTTTTCATGTATCCATGATACTATTTTGCATATCTATATTATAATTTGAAAATTATTTCTAAGTTATTACTATAATACTTTGCGCTGAAGATTTAATTATTTATGACACTCTTATGTCATCTCAATTGCCTATATATTGGTACTTCTCTTATCTACAATATGTGGAGTATAGGAAGGGAGAAAATCCTCTCAAGCTTGAGCTTTATTTTTCGATGCTAACTAGTTTTTAAGGAATTAATGTTGACGAGATGTCTCTGTATTAATGACAATGTTGTTCACTAAAAAGTGAGAATATTGACTCTCGTCAAGATTATTCTTAATAGTTTGGGTATCCAAGAAATCCATGATGTTTGTTACAAGCTGGATGTCGCTAATTGGCAAAGGTGTAGAAGAATTCACAAAGAAACATTCCTATTATGAGGGATACGACTCCTGACCCATAGAGCCACTTTCGAGTATAATGACATAGAATGTATATTGTAAATTAGGCTATTTCTAGAAGCACACACTTTTGGGAACATTTGATTGTTAATGATGTATTAAATTTATTCAGGTGTTTCTAAACAACATAAAATTTTAATATCATTCAACTAAATGGATAGTTAACTGTGCAGTTAATTTATTTACGCGTCTCTAAACACCATGTCTTTTGAGATAATTCAATTTCAATGAGTAATTATACATTAAGTTATATTTTCCCATGATTTAATGAAATGCTACGTTATTCACAGATTTTTAGTTTCCTTGTTGGTATGTTTATATACATGTATATATACATACACAAACACATACTTATATATATATATATATATATATATATATATATATATATATATATATATATATATATATATATATATATATATATATATATATATATATATATATATTGTAGCCCTATTCATCTTGACCTTCAATCATGGTTTCCATGTTGAAACAATTGTCTATTTTTGCTAAAATATATTTCCGATTACATGGTTTACACTCTTCAACGTTGAACAAGTCGGTTATGTTTGTATAATTTTCCATGAGTCTTTGATGCCGAAGATCGGATAGGAAGAACCGTATCGGGAGAACATATAGAGACGTGTCTATTTTGCACAAATAGAGTGGATTCTAATCATGATGTGTTATGTTTCACTCGTACTCGAAATCGCCATGCTTGAGAATGATTTTAAGGATCATATTTTATCAATTAGTCATCAATTCCTTATTGTCACTACCATGACCATGTGAAGATTTAAATATATAGATTTAAACAAAAAACATATATACTAAATCTATAGACTTAAACAAAAAAGATGATTCAAACGAGGTGACGAAAGTCCAAGAAATGGCAAAGAGAGAGAGAGAGAGGGAGAGAGGGAAGGAGGATAAATCCAGGATAAAAAAGAAAGTTTGAGAGATACAGAAAACGGTAGAGAGAGAGATGACAACAAAATGAAGGAACTCAAAGAAACAAAGACAAGATATCTACAAGGAAGAGAGGAAACATCTCGGTGGAACCGGAACAAGTCATGACATAGAACACAAATCAAATGAGAGAGAGAAAGAGAGAGAAGGAGAAGATAAACCTAGGATTAAATAGAGAGGGTGATAATAGAGAAAAGCATAGAGAGAGAGAGATAGTTGACAACAAAATGGAGGAGCTCAAAGAAACAAAGATATGAAATCTACAAGGAAGAGAGGAAAGCTCCGGGTAGAACCAGAACAAGTTATCACACAGAACGCAAATTTAACGAGAGAGAGAGAGAGAGAGAGAGAAGTAACGAACCGATGATAAAGAAGAGAAGGGGACACTGAGAGAATATCATGCGAATGCCCGGTTTACTGCTTTGCATCGGATATCTTACTTAGCTCAGAAGCCACGTACAATTCATAAAAGCAACTTGAATGTTTCTCCAACAGCTTGAATTTGCTCAAAGAAGATACCAACTTTCGTTTATTGAATTTAACTCCAAGTTCCTCATTAGCCAATGGGATAAAACTCATGATCTTGTAACATAATTCATATCTGATAAATTAATCGAAAAGGTTTCCTTACTGCGTAGCGAAGGGAATTATCTTCATTGAATATTTCTATTGCTTATTAAAGTGCCTATGTCATATTTACATTTACATATTAAGATGATATAGTACTAAGAAAATTACCATTATGTAAGAAAGGCTCCGTATTTAGGTGAAAGTCCTACATAATAACATACTTTGTGAGGAATCTGCGCGTTCTATACTCTACTAGTGACTTTACAATTCACAAAATGGATATTTATGAATATATATATGGATGCATAATTTATAGAGGACTACTATCGATATGCAAAATAGCTCACATTAATTTGTATAGAAGATACCAAATTTTATGAAGAACTAAGGAAAAACAAAATTGGACTAAATTTTATAACCCAGTGAAGTATTCTGATGGTGATAGAACATAGTGGACTCACCTTCTAGAGACCTCCATGATGATACCCTAGAAGTAGAAAACTGAGTTCGAGATGCAGCACACAATACTCCACATAGAGGTTACAAAATATGCAAGAAACACATAGTACACAAAGAGCACGAACATAGATTTCTTAGGTCATACAAATGTGGTCGAACTTACACTCTATGGCCTACAAGGCCACTATATCTTTTATTAAAGAACATACACAAAAGTGTCCGACATGCATTAGGCTTTTCACATGGACACTAATGGTAACAATCTCCCACTAAAGGTCAATATGGCCAAACTATGTATGGGAGAAAAATAAAGAATTATAAAGAATACCTCAGTGTAGGTATACAAACTAATCCTCCCACTTGATGGGCATGTTATACAATATACAAGTGTGTAAGATCATGGATCAAGTAACCTCCATCAAGTGACAACAATGTCAAAAGCTATCATGTGGTAGAGCTTTAGTCAAAGCATATGCAACGTTATCTTGAGTATGAACCTTCTCAAGAATAATGTTCTTAGTGGCTAAGCAGTCTTTAATGAAGTGATATCTAACCTCCATGTGCTTGGTTCATTACATGATAGACTAGATTCATAGCCAATGCAATGGAACTCTAACTATCGCTGAGCAAACGAGGTACATGCTGAGGTAGATCCATATTAGAAGCAAGACAAGAAAACCACAATGCTTTCTTACATGCCTCACTTTCTGAACATGCTTTGCTTCTATAGGGAAAAGAGCTGTACATTCTTGAAAATGAGATCTCCAAGAGATAGCACCTCCAACAAAATGAAAAATGGGCCTTGATATAGACTTTGTTTATGAATTCCTTTTCATCATCTGATTTGGGGCAATCATTCTTGCTCAATTTCACATATGTGGGTAAGGGTGTACTTAATTCCTTTCCACCATGTATATTGAACCTATGAAGTACTTTGGATATGTACTCTGTTTGAGACAAGTATATTCATCTTGTACTCCTATCTCTAGTGATGTGCATGCCAAGAATATGTTTGGCATCCCCCAATCCTTGATATCAAAGGCCAAATGCAACTTCTTTTTAAGAATTTGAAAGTCATAAGAGGACTTCGTAACAATCAACATATCATTGACAAAAAGTATCAAGCATATCAAGCTAACATATGGGCATCTCTTTGTGTAGAGACAATGATCTTCATTGCTTTGAGAATAGCCTTGAGACTTCATAAAAGCATCAAACTTTTGGTATCATTGTCTTGGGGACTGTTTAAGTCCATATAAGCTCTCTTCAACTTACAAACTAGAATTTCTTTTATAGGAACTACATAACCCTTTGGTTGTTCTATATTGATCTCATTTGTAATGTCTCCATGCAAGAAATCAATTTTCACATTGATTTGGACTAGCTCTAAGTCCTCCATTGCAATGAATCTAAGAAACATTCAAAGGGTAGTTATGTTGACCATTGGAGCGAAGATTTCCTCAAAATCAACACCGTGTTTTTGCTTAAAATCATTTGCAACAAGTCATGCTTTATACTTTGGATAATCACTATCTGATGTGAATTATAGCTTATATACCCATTTACATAGTAAAACTTTCTTAGCCTTGGACCAAGGTACTAAATCCCCAGTACCATTTTGTGAATAGAATCCAACTCACTCTTCATGGCATGCTCCCCTTGACATGATTCTTTGTCTACATGGCCACTTTCTAGCAAGAAGGCTCACTAGCATCTCTTAGCATAAAAAAATCCAAACTTTGAACATATCTATGAGGTGGATATGAGACATGTGTAGAGCATCTCAATCATTGTTGAACAGGAACACTCTCAGAGTTATCTGATTGGACATTCTCTTGTACATTCCTATGTGCGGAATTTTTATGTATGCTAACTAGAGGACTTGTATCCTCAAACACCACTCTTCTCACTTAAACCTTCTTAATGGGCTATTTATGTCACTACTTCAAATCATTGAACTTGTTTTAGGATTCCATAAACGATATCCAAATTTTCCTTGTCGACCATATCCAAGAAAAATGCAATTATTTGAGTTACAATCTCGCTTTTGCCTAAAGTTGTTGGGTATATGAACATATGCTTCACACCCAAAAAATCAAAGATAATCATAATATGGTGGCTTCCTTATGCATAACTCTTATGCCACTTTCAAAACTTTGGTAGTACTAGGTGAAAGGTTAATCATGTGAACTGCAATCAATATCGCTTCTTCCCAAAAGAGTTGTTAAAGATTCGCATGATGTAGCATAGAAATTACTCTATCCTAAATAGTTCTATTCATCCTTTCAAATCCACCATTTTGTAATTGGTTATAAGGAGCTCTAAACTCTCTACAAATTCCTCTAGACTAATAGAAAAGGTTGAGTTCATGTGACGTATACTCATCCCCATTATCTAAATGCTAAGATTTGAGCTTAGTTCGTTTTGAAGTCTCAAATCAGCCAATACATTTTTTTTTAATTGTAGGGAATACCTCATCCTTTGATTTGATAGCATATACCTAGACTTTTCTAGTAGAAACATCTATGAAATTGAGAACTTAAAGGGAGCCACCTAATGACCTTGTGGACATAGGACCACACAAATCTGTATGAATGAGATCTAAAGGCATAATTGAAGAGTCAATGAGCATTTTATGCACATTCTTAGTTTGCTTTCCATATTGACAATGCTCACAAAATGAAAAATCAATGAGAGATAACACAGGTAAGTAGCTAGAATGAGAAAGTTTCTCTACTCCACTACTAGATATGTAGCCCAAACATCCATGCCAAATACAAGCAATAGGCTATTTAGTAATAGCTAACAAGTGATGTTTCTATGATACAGATAAGGGATAAAGTCAACCAACTTTGCTTCCCCTTGCAATAACCATATTTCCCTTTGATATGCAAAAGGACTGAGCATAGAAAACCACCTTGTAATCAAGGTCATAAAGTTGGATAATTGACATGAAACTACGTGATAATTGATGTACATGGCATACATTATGCATAGTAAAATTTGAACCATCAATGAGTTGCACAACCACATCTCCAATCTGGACATTGTCACACTAGTAAGAGTCACTAAGTCTCACAGTACAAAGAGACTTTGTTGCATATGTAGAGAACCATTCTTTATGTGGTGTCAGATGGAAGGGAGCACCATCATCAAAAATAGTATGGATTTATTCAATCTTCTTGGTTGAAGTGGATGGTCTAGGTATATGCTCAACATGCCCATGAAGATTCTACCCTTTACATTTAGCATTATTTAATGGATAGCAATCTTTGTTCTTGTGTCCTTTATTATGGCAATAATGGCATTCGATTTCCCTCCTCCTTGATTTACTTCTACTCCTATTCTTTTGACTATTATTTTCCTTGTTCTTGCTCTTGCCCCATTGTTGATTCTCTTCTTGGTAAGAATCATGAACATTAGACACATCTTCACTATAAATTCCAACCATCAGATATAGCACATACTTCAAATATAGGAGGAGGAAATGAATCTTGAAAAGACATGGATAAACATATTGTAGTAAATTTTATAATTTCTCAAAGTCTAAATTTATTTCTAAATGGTAGTCTTGATTACATTCATGTCAATAATTTATTTGGTTTCATAAAAAGTACTAGCAATATAATTGTTCTTTTGAACATATTACCTCTTGTTGAATAATTGTGATGTGAGTTTTTTATTATTTAAATCTCTTATTTATTATTAGTATCATATATTTGTGAGTTAAAATTAGAAATCTCTTATTTATTTGAGTAATCTTAAACCTATTATTGTTTAAATCTATGATGCATAGATTCATCTATTTGTGAGATGAAATGGGAAAGCTCTTATCTATTTGAGAAAATCTTAGAGTTGTTCTTTTTTAAACCTCTAATGCATAGACTAAATTCAAAAAATTATGCTTAAGGCTTCAACAAAGTAGTAAGATGAGGCTCAAAATTAAAACTTAGGCTCAAATTTAAGCTTAATAAATAAAAAATCTCTTATGTATTTGAGTAATCTTAAATTTTTTGTTTTTAGATGTATGATGCATAGATTTAGTGGAATATTAAAACTTAGCTTTAAAGTTGGAACAAAATAGGATCAAATTTAAGATTCAACCTATCATCTCCTAATAGGTTCAAGCTTAAGTTTTTAATATTCAGAGAGGCTCAAACTTAAGGTTCATAAGATGCTATATGATCTATTTTAGAGTAAAGCCAAACTTAACATTTCAAACTTAAGGTTGAAGCTTTAAATTAAACAAGTTTCTTTTTGAGCATTACTTTCAATCTATATTTATTTTCTTTGTAAGAACGTTTTGTGGATGTGGCTTTTTTAACGTGCATAAGATATTAATTTGAGAAAGAGAAATTAATTCAGAAAATAAGTATTGATGTGTCTACACATTGTATTGAATATTGATATATATACTTTTTAGTTACTTTTTTATTTATTTATGTAAACAAAAATAAACATTTCATAAGTCATGATTGTATTGAAAAGGTTCTTGGCCATTTGGAGAGTGAAACAAATTTCACACGTGAGAAAATCTTTCTCAAACATCATATAAGCTAAGTAACTTTATGGAGAAACAACATGGTAGGACTTTTTAAAATCTACGAGGGATGTTGTGTGATATTTATAATCCTTTTATTTGAGTTTTAACTCATTTATTAGCTGACTTCCTTCATGTTTGTAGATTTAAATACTATTGAAAATCAAAAGCCATTCTTTATATAGAATGGATAGAATATCCAAGTAATAGATGTTTTATAAGATTATACATATATTTCTATCAATGAGTAATATTAAAGCCATATTTATACTTATTGTGTATTATATGTAGAAAATATTTATCATCCAATCAATACAAGGTGGCATGTTTATTCCTTGATCTAAATGGCCTTATGCTCAGCCAAGATATAAGATGGAATACATTAGAGAAAAATATGTTGAAATTCATACAAATGGTGATTATGAAAAGATATCTATATGTCTATGATATTTTGAAATTTTGGATTCTCTTTTTCAACATTTTTATGTTGGTGTTTGATAATCCATGATGCAAAGTAATGTTTTGGCTTATGTGAGATTTAGTGAACAATGTACAAGAAAAAAGATATCCCTTTTTCATGGTATGGAGTCAAGAAGATTGTTATATGCATCATCTTACCTCTTAGGCACATAATCTCTTGTATCGAATTCCTATTTCTACCCAAGCTTAGATATTGTCAGTTTGTATGATATTCACACATTTTAAATTTGACATTTCAATATAGATAGTTTAGGCGAGCCTCATAGCTTACCATTACACTTGAAATATTTCCTATTCTCTCCCTATCTCTTACTCATCATATTTTTTAGTATTAAGGTGTGTATGTTAAGATTCATGTGTTAAAAGATTTTGTAAGCCTGTGATATATTGCTATTGTGGTCGACCTCACTTCCAACATTTGAGATCAGAGCATAGTCTACATACACCCTTAATACAATGAGTGACTACAGAATTGAGAATGAATACAAGCTTGAGGGCATGTCTAACTATCTGATGTGGAGTTATATGATGATGAATCTATTAGAATCAAAGGACTTATGGAATATTCTCAATGGCACTTATACAAGGCTATGACAAGTCCAACAAGATGTTGCTTCATCTTCTAGAAGACCTATTATTCCTATTTTTTCTCAACAAGATGCAGTAGCACTCTCATATATTGCTATGCGAGTCTAAAGGCATATTATACCTCAAATCAGGTCTTGAAGAACCTCTTAAAAGGCTTGGTTGGAGTTAAAGAGTCTCTATTAGAGCAGAAACCCTACTTGGAAAGCTCAGTTAAGGAGACAGCTAACCAATACAAGAATGAAAGTTGGTGAATTAGTTCAATTACACATTTTGAAGCTCAAAGGTATACGAGATCATTTACTCAATGTTGGTGTCAATGTTTCACATAAAGAGATGGTAAACACACTTCTAGACTCACTTCCATCTACATATCATGCTTTTGTTACTTCTTTACCTCTATTTATAAGAGATAGAGAAGTTTTGTTTGAAGACCTACACTTCTTGTAACTTCAAGATGAAGATCAACAGAAAGGTACGGAAGAGAATGATGAACCCATGTTATCATCATTAAAAGGGAAGGAAATTAAGTCTACTAGTCATCATCTTGATGCTTACTCTAAAGTTGAAGAAAACTCTTCAAGGACATCTCATTCAAAGAAATAAGTGTGCCATTACCATAAGAAACAAGGTCATTTCATAGTAAAATGCAAAGCAAATGTTGTGAAACTATATTCCACAAAGAACTAGATCAGCTAACAAGACCACACTCCTAAGAGAGAGAGCAAGTATCCACCCATCCAACTCCACTCATAAATATACCTCTGGTCCAAGGGGATGCATGTCCTTGATATTGGCAAAGTGTCCAGCCAAGTGTCCCTCATGTGGATACTTTCCCAAGGGTGATCACATGCCTTCTAATTTCCCAAGGTCATCACATGCCTTCTAAATCAAATGAGGATTCTTCTCTCACGTACACACAAGGTGGCTCCTAGAGAAGCTTCTCCCAAGACTAAGGTTCCCACACCTGAGGATAAATCAAGCCTAAGGTTCTAACCATTCAATTGGGAGCTCAATGAATAAATACCTCAAGGGTTAAAGCAAGGGTTTCACCCAGAGGTTCAAGGCATGTTCCAAGGGTAATTCAAGGGCTAGACCAAAGCAAACATACATCATATTCTAACCTCTAGAATCCATATGTTTAACCTTCTAAACCCATGAATTATACAACATTCTTCCCCCCTTTAACATTTTCGTCCTCGGAAATGTGCGTAGGTATAATATGTGAAGTATTCCCCCGTGCACCATGATCTATATTTTGAGCATGGTCATCTCTCTCTTTAGATTCATTTCCAGTAATCAGATAAGGTCTAATTCCTACCTTAATCTGAGAGAAAATGAATCAAGATCCCTGCCCAAATCACTTTCTTGTAGTCCATCCGAATGTACATGCATGCCTTGTACCTATGGACTAGTGAAATGGGTAGACTTCTTTGGTGGTCTTTTTCTTCTGGCACCTTCACAAACCTAGATTCTCCATAAAATAATAAATTTCAGTACACTTTGTACTTCCCTACAAATTTATAATTATACGAGTCTATGATAGAGATCCTATCTCTATCTTGAAAGGGCTAGAAACTAGATTCATCTTCCACTTTCAACAGAAAGGAGAGGAATCTTCAAATGTTTTGATCTTTACTTATCCTTTTATAGTCTTTCTCAAATACAAATATACTTTATTTTTATTTGATAGGACTTAGCTAAAGATATGAACTTAGCAAAGTGTGTCTAGTGAGTCCTTGCCAAAACATGCTAAAAAAAATGAGGAGAAATACTATCTTCTCATTCCTTGGCAACTTAGGTGGACTTATTTCAATCATCCAGGTTTTCTTGAAACATAAAGCTCAAGTATTCCGAATGATAATATACCCAATCTACAAGTTCATGTCTACAAGTGGATCCCTATCTTGATCATGTTTGATTTTCCATGGATTAGTTCTCAGAATAGAGTTTAATGGGCCTTTTGGAAGTTTTAACATTCAAGACTTAGATCCAAAGATGACTTTAGGAATTGGAATTATTTGGTAGACCATTCTCCTAGGTCAAGAAGTCTAATGGAAGCACCGCATTCTGGCCAAATACCATCTGAAAGGGTGTGGCTTGGAGTATCGTTTTATAGGCAACTCTGTATGCCCAAACAACATGGTGTAACTATTTGTCCCAATCAAAACATTTACTATTAACCAATTTTGTCAACACATTGCATAGAATCTTATTTGTGCTTTTGGCTTGCCCATTAGCTTGTGGGTGATAGGGGGCAGACTTCTTGTGTACCAGCAAGAATGCTTGGAGAAGATTTGCAATAACTTCATTCAAGAAGTGAGTGCCTCTATCACTTACTAGCTTTGTTGGAAGCCCGTATCTTGTAAACACATTATCAAATAAGAACTTGGCTGTCGTTTGGGCAGCGTTCTTGGTCCTAACTTTTACCTCTACCCACTTGGTTAGATAGTCTGTGGCCACAATGATGCATTGAGCATGTCAACCCTTCGCTGGGGGATTAATAGGAGCTACAAAGTCTATTCCCTACTTAGAGAATGCCCGTCCACCCATCATAGGTTTGAGTGGAATCTCATCCTTGCGTATAGGATATTGAGTTCGCTGACAAACCTCACACCTCTTCACATAGGTATGTGCATCCATGTGAAGGGTTGGCCACCACAAGCCTGCAAATAGGATTGCCTTGATCAGCCGGTCTGGACCAAAGTGTCCTCGTGCAACACCTTGGTGAGCTGTTTCCAATATTTTAAGATATTTGCTCTCATGGACACAAATTCTCAGATATCCGTCTTTTCCACGCTTGTATAAGTTATCTCCAATGAGTGAGTAGTCTAGGGCTTCTTGTTCTAGACTTCTTTGCCTAGCCAATGTCATGTCCTGAGGGAATGTTTCCTTCCTCAAGAAGGCTACTAGTGGTTCACTCGAATCTGGTACTAAGGACACTTGGTGTAGAGTAGCGTGCTCCACAAGTAGTCTAATACGACATACTAGGCATTCTTTACACATCTTATGTACATCAGCTTCCATAGTAGGCCAATGCACTCCGAATCTCCTAAGTTTCTATAACTTTCGTTGCTTGTAGTAGTTTTGCTCTAATGCACCCACATGTGCTAATTGCAACCACTTACCATACTCATCCTCTTCCACACAACAGGCTAATATCCCTTGATCTATATGCTTGTACATACTCCCTGCCATGATATGGTACTTTTGGGCCTTTACTACCTCCCTATCTTGAGTGTTTATTACTGGGTGCTTAGGCCCGTATGTCAAAACTAGCACTAATGTTTTGGCCCACTGCGGCATGACTTCCAAATTAAACAAATAAGCATCAGGAAGGTCATCTGATACTCCTTGTGGGGCCTCTCCAGATATGAGCCTAGAGAGATGGTCTACTCGCAAGTGAATCTTACCAGTAGGTTGTGCGAGTACACATCCAATAGCATAATTGGATGCATCCAGGAAACATTAAAGGGTTTATTCCAATCTAGAGTAGTCAAAATTGGTGCTGAACATACTCGTCGTTTAAGCTCATTGAAGGAGTTCTCAAATTCATCAGTCCACTCAAAGTTAGTCAAAAGTCCATACAAAGGCTTTGCAATGATGGCATACATGTGAATGAAGCGTCGGCAATAACCACAATGCCCCATGAAAGCTTGAACTTCCTTGACATTCTTTGGCGTAGGTAGCTCTGCTATGGCTCTCACTTTCTCCTCGTCCATGGATATGCCGTTCTTTGACACTATATGTCCTAGAATCTTGCCTTGCCTCACCATGAAAATACACTTTTCTGGGTTCAAGGAGATTTGATATTCTCTACATCTGTCAAAGATTTGCCTGAATTCAGGTATATGTGTTTGTCTAATGTTGGAATGGGCACAGAGATCATCAACATAGACTTCCAAGTTCTTCCTCAGGAACTCTTTGAATACATGACACATCAGTCTCTAAAAGGTGGCGGGCGCATTGGTAAGCCCAAATGGCATTACCCTAAAGGCGAATATGCCCCACTCTGTGGCAAAGCTATCTTATGCTGATCTTTTGGAGCTATGGCCACTTGATTGTAGCTCAAGAATCCATCAAGGAAGTTGTACACTTCCTTTCCTGCTACTCGTTCTAATAGATGCTCAGTGATCGAAAGCGGATAGTTATCTCGAATAGTGGCTGCATTAACCTTCTTCAAGTTAATGCACACTCGTAGCTTCCCATTCTTCTTGGGCACCACTCCAATGGGGGATACCCACTCAGTGTGCTCAATTTCATAGATGAATCCAGCTTCGACCAAGGGATCTATCTCTTCTTTGATCTTGGCCGCATAATTATCATTATATGTGTATGGTTTCTGCTTAGAGGATTCTGCATCTGAGGTCATGGGAATTGTGTGTGAGCATATGTGAGGGTCTACACCCTTCAAATCCTTATACCTCCAAGCAAATACATCTCTATACTCTCTTAGCAAAGCTATCAACTCTTGCTCTTCTTCTTCCGTCAGGTCATGTCCTATGTAAGTGCATCTCTCTTCTCCTTCTTCTATGGCTACAACAATTTTCTTGGTGGTTTCTTTGTTATCATAGGCCTCTCGTGATTGCGCCTCACATTTAGGCATTTTTATCATGACTCTCCTACCATCATACTTCTTAAAGTTATGGGGGACTTCAAACAAAGATTCTTCTTCCTCTGGTGTGACTTCTCTCTTCTTTCTTTTCTTGCCTTCGCTCTTGGCGATAACTTGTGTGGTTAGCCTCACATCATTCATAATTTCTCTGTGCCTTTGAGGGTAAACTTCTACTTCATAGAAGTATTCTTCATCTGATGCAAAAGGTGGGTCCACAATGATTGACTCTAGATCGGAGTCACTTGAATCCTCGAATGCATCACTGCTAGGTTCACACTCCTCAAGAACCGAATCATCCATGATTGGCTCTATTGTGAATACTGAAATGTCATAGCCATCCTCATCACAGTGAGGTGTCCATTGTTCTTCATTGATGGCTACATCAATGGGTAGGAAAGGGAAACCACAACATATAACAAATAAAAAGTAGAGTTCAGAGGGTAATTAATAAAATATTGAACTTTCTATGAGAGTGTAGGGTTGTGCAAAAGTCAAAAGATCCCTACATATAGAAACATACTTTCTAAAAGGATCTACCAACATATCTGCACGGAATGGGGAATGTTATATGTATGGAAGCAGATTGCATTTTTATACCTGTAAGAGGTTTTGGAGGATGCTATAATTTAGATCTTCAATGATTTGGCAATCTTTGCAGGTCATGCTAAGAGGTGGACTATCATGTGAAAGGAAATTGACTGTTCAAAAAGCTTACCATGCAAGTATGGTAATTTACTTCATTCATCAAACACTTTTCTAGATGCAAAGATGGCAAAGATTCTGCTGAAACTCTTTATCACGAAATCTAAAGAAAAGTGACCATTAGAAGTTATACACAATGTGAATACTAGAGTGTTGACAACAAATCTAGTAAAAACGTTGACAAGGAAGAGGAACGAACAGACATAGACAAAAAGAATGGACTAGGAAGGAATGTTAGAACAAGACAATTTTATTAAGGAGTCCCTATCAAGATTCAAAAGAGGAATAGTTCTGATGTCCTAAGATAGGGAGATAGAGCTTTCCTTGACGTGAAGGAAATCAATGCTCTGTTAGAAAAAAAATGTGCTTATGTTAGACAAGCTTCTCAATGTTCCCTTCATGCAAGTATTCCACTTCCTAGTAGTCTCTCTATTTGTCAATATTATTCATATTTATCTACATAATTCATATCAAGTAGGTAAGATATTCAATGTCAAGTGACTCTTATGAAGAGATATATATAGCAAAGCTGAGGATCTTACTTTTCATGAACGATGGCTCAACAAACTTTAAGAACTATGAAAGTTTCCTAAAATTTTTCAATCCAGGATGATCATAGTCATGATGATTCCATACGTAAAAAAACTCACACTTTGGTCTAGTAGTAATGCACTTCAAGGATTCAAAGGTCAATCCACTCAATGTTACATTTGGAGATAGAAATGTATGAGTATTGTTAACTTCATCACATTGATATCTTTCTAGAAGTCATATATTCGTTTATATATATACATGCACATATATACACACACACACAATATATATATATATATATATATATATATATATATATATATATATATATATATATATAGAGAGAGAGAGAGAGAGAGAGAGAGAGAGAGATGGAGTCTCCAATTTCTTGCAGCAATTAGACTTATCAATCTTCTGATCATAATCATCATGCAATTGGTGAGAATGCTTCCTCATAGTCTATACCATGAGTTTGTGAGTAACCTTTGTCAATGAATGTCACCTTATACTTGCAAATTTATCCATATGAACTTCTTTTGACTTTATGTACCCATCTATAGCCAATTATCTTTTGATTGGGTGAAATTGGAACCAAATACCAAGTGTGCATCTCTTTCAATGCATCTATTTCTTCTTTCATGGCATTTTCCCGATTAGGTTTTCCCTTTTCCTCTTCATAGCTTGAGGGTTCCTCTAAAAATGAGTCATTTGCCAAGTAGATTGAATGCTTTGTAACAAATGTTGAATCATATCATTACCTTTCTAGTTGTCTTTTCTCCCTTTTTGCCCTTCTAGGTGCTTATTTAGAGCATTCTCCACATTCTTGCATCTTTGCTCTGCCTCTTGAATTCCATAGCTTGTAATCATTTTCCCTTTCATCATGTTCATCATCTGCATCACTTCTTGGATCCTGCACTTGTGTATCATGCTTGCTTGCTAATTGTTGAGAATCAAAATCAAGATCATATGGTAGAGTTATCGTTTGTTTGTCTTCATGTTACCAAGACCTTCAAACACAACATCTCTAATTGTAGTGAATTGCTTGGTTGAAAGATAATAGAACCTATAACCCATTTGAGTTGAATCATACCCAATGAACACTACCTTTGTTTCCCTTTCATCCAGCTTTCCTCTTATTTGTGATGGTACATGAACATAAGCTAAACAACCAAACACCTTGCAATGTCCAAGACTAGTTTTCTTGCATCCCATGCTTCATAAGGAGTCATACAATGAAGTGATTAGCATGGTAGTCTATTAACAAGGAACACATCAATTGAAATTGCTCTCCAATGGATGCTAACTGATCTGCAATTTCCTTGACCTTGTTAACAAACTTTGTGGTGGTTTGTTTAGGTGTCTTCTTCAATGAGTTGAACTTGTTCCAAAGATGATTCACCAGAAAAGAAAGTCTCGAGGGCATCCCAAGTCTCTGGAGATGCCTTGCATCCTCTAATATGTTGTATTAGAAAGTTAGAGATAGATTTTAGTATGTATGATCTTTCCTGAACATCCCTTGTGAACCAAAGTGTGATCTTATCTATCTCCTCTTGTGTAGGTGCTCCAATGGATCTTGGAATATGCATAACTTCTTCACTTGCTACAATTCCATAAAGATTTCTACTTGGTAAATAGGCCTCCATTATGATTTGCCAAGCTACATAGTTGTATCAATCAAGCTTCTCAATCATCGAGAAAATGTCTTCACCCATCTTCATCTAGCTCTAATACCACTGAAAGAACTTGGAGAATCTGGTAGGAGGTAGAAAAGTGAGTTTAAAGGCAATGAAGTTTGGTTAAGCCAATCAGCACGAGAAGAGACCTTGAGCTTATGGAGAATCAAATAGACCTTATAGGCATGCTATAAGTGCAATAAAATGCACTATGTACTTTGGAGCATCAAGGACAAAGAGTCGATACAAAACACATAGGTTTGCACATTGAATAGCTCAAAAAAATTTACTATCTTTGGATGAGACAATGAACTTCAAATGCTCATAGCGACCACTCTGATCGCAATTAGAAAAAATCCTTTTATGAGAGTGATAAAAATAGGGCTGAATGTATAGAATACACAAGATTATAAGAAATAAGCAAAATATGATTTTCGAACGAGTCAGACACTCAACATTGGTACCTCCTATTTTTCAAGAATACGTAGAGATTGACCCCGAAATAGAAAAACTCAAATTTCTCTGAATCTACAAAACCAAATGCTTTGAGAATTTAGAGGCATAAAATGGGACTATTACCTTTCCAATCACTTCTGCTTCATCCAATTTAAAGCTCTATAGAGAGAGCAGCAACCTCTACAAGCTTACTCTTGTCAAAGAAGATGATGCAGAAAATTGAAGGAGCAAGACGATGATGGCAACAAGTGTATGTATATTGCTTCCATGTAATGTACAAGTGATTTGAAGTCTTTATATAGACTTTTCAAGTGCTCCACTACTTTTACAAGTAGAGTTTGAATTCAAATGAAGGCAGTAAAGGTTTTTGGAGGGAATCAATTCACTTTCCTACAATCTACAAAAAGTGAAGATCTAATTTAATCTACTTTTAGGTGATTGATTGATTGATTGACTTCAACTCAACCACCACAAAATTCATGGAATTTGGGCTCTCTTTTTATCCTTTTACATGTGTAAAGCTCTAGGTTTTTACAATGGTAAACAAGCCATGAAAAATCTTTTAAAAAAGTAGAGTAATTGACCATAAGTAAAAGAACTCTCCAATGGATATTCTTTTGCATAATACAAGCCATAGCTTTTGATGTATATCAAATCCACCTCAAGCATGGTGTAAGATTGATATTCGAACATGAAATGCACTTAGATCATTTGCAAAAAAGCTACCCATTGATGAATAAAATAAGTTATTTATGTACATAAAATAAAATAAACCCATGTGTACATAAGAACGAATAACTTCTCTAAGATAATTAACAAGTCATAGAGCTCAATATCTTTACAAGAACTTATGGAAATCAATAAACTCAAAGTCAACATAATGGATCTTCGTTAAAAGGCTCTTTTACAAGTATTGGATTAATTAGCCTCGTGAGATAAGATATCAACTTAGTCTCAACAAAATTTTCACATGAACTAACCTTAAACTTTGTGGGGAATATGTATATGTTTGGCCAATTACATATACACTCCTTTAGCATATCATCAATAAGTAGTAAGCTATTACCATCATAGTCTTTCTGTAGCACTCTAAAAGGCTTGTTATAAAAGGATATCCGGACTTCTTACTCCTCAAGTCTTCGACAAATTGCACATATGTTGTAAATAGATAAATCTCAATGTTGATTCTTGAATAGCATAATCAACTTTAAGCTTCTCAATCAGAGGATTTAAATTTCTAGAGGTCATGGATGACCATGAGGAGACTTAAAATTGTTGAAGGGAAAACTTAAGTAAGTACCCATAGGTATGCCTGCATAACAAAGTTTCTAAGTCCATCCCTAGAAAAAGGTCCAAGCTATTAAAGAAGTCGAGTCACATCCAAAATGATTAGCCTCTAATTATCCATGAAAATGAGTAAATAGAAAATATTAAAAGAGCTTGTAAATTAATAATAGAAGATACCCATATCTATCTTTAATTAGGTGAATGACATAAATTTTTACCCCCTATGTCAAGATCCATATTCTTCTCCTCCTACCTTGTAGTTTCATTTTCTTTTTCTTCTCTCTAATAAGTTTCTTCTTCTATTGGTTCTCATGAGAAAGAAATCATATTTTTTATGAAAACTCTCCTAAAAGACTCTAAGTCCTTTTTGTGTCAATAAGTATCTATAGAACGTATAAGAAAAGTTCATCTATGCATCCCAATCGGATAAATTAAATGCCAAAATAAGATCATGCATCTTTTAAACATGTTTACTTGCATAAAATTGAAACCTATACCTTACATACATTTACGCCACCCTTAAATTACCTTGAAAGCATATAGCCACTATGTAAGACTACATGCTAACCGTACAAGTAATTATTATACTTGGATGCCATCAATATTGTTGAAAATGTTTCATTTGCAAAGGTTGTTGTATCTTAATTTTCTTAGAAATCATCATCGTTAATGTCTTCATACATTCTCTCTCTCTAACTTGATGTAGAAAATGCATTCCTAAATGATTGGATAAGTGAAGAGGTATATATGTCATAACCAACAAGTTTTGAAAACCTGAATAATACATCTTTTTTTTGTAGAATCAACAAAGCATTGTATGGATTGAAGCAAGCTCCTAGAGCTTGGAATTACAGGTTTGTGACATACCTTCAAGATCAAGAGTTCAAACCCAGCAACTCAGATCCTTCTCTATTCATCAAAAGGGATCACAATGAGGTTATCTATCTATGTGTATATGTAGTGATATTATTGTGATAGGTGATGATTTGAATTGCATTCAAAGGATCAAGAGACACATGCAAGAGGAGTTAAAAATGAGTGACTTAGGTGAGCGCACATATTTCATAAGTATGCAAGTGATTTATACAGATGAAGGGATGTATCTAACTTAAAGAAGATGTATTTAAGATCTACTTGTCAATTTCACAATTTCCATGAATTTTGTGGTGGTTGAGTTGAAGTCAATCAATCAATCAATCACCTAAAAGTAGATTAAATTAGATCTTCACTTTTTGTAGATTGTAGGAAAGTGAATTGATGCCCTCCAAAAACCTTTACTGCCTTCATTTGAATTCAAAATCTACTTGTAAAAGTAGTGGAGCACTTGAGAAGTCTATATAAAGACTTCAAATCACTTGTACATTACATGGAAGCAATATACATACACTTGTTGCTATCATCGTCTTGCTTCTTCAATTTTCTGCATCATCTTCTTTAACAAGAGTAAGCTTGTAGAGGTTGCTGCTCTCTCTACAGAGCTTTAAATTGGATGAAGCAAAAGTGATTGGAAAGGTGATAGTGCCCATTTTATGCCTCTAAATTCTCAAAGCATTTGGTTTTGTAGATTCAGAGAAATTTGAGTTTTTCTATCTCGGGATCAATCTCTACGTATTCTTGAAAAATAGGAGGTACCAATGTTGAGTGTCTGACTCGTTCGACAATCATATTTTGCTTATTTCTTATAATCTTGTGTATTCTATACATTCAGCCCTATTTTTATCACTCTCATAAAAGGATTTTTTCTAATTGCAATCAGAGTGGTCGCTATGAGCATTTGAAGTTCATTGTCTCATCCAAAGATAGTAAATTTTTTTGAGCTATTCAATGTGCAAACCTATGTGTTTTGTATCGACTCTTTGTCCTTGATGCTCCAAAGTACATAGTGCATTTTATTGCACTTATAGCATGCCTATAAGGTCTATTTGATTCTCCATAAGCTCAAGGTCTCTTCTTGTGCTGATTGGCTTAACCAAACTTCATTGCCTTTAAACTCACTTTTCTACCTCCTACCAGATTCTCCAAGTTCTTTCAGTGGTATTAGAGCTAGATGAAGATGGGTGAAGACATTTTCTCAATGATTGAGAAGCTTGATTGATACAACTATGTAGCTTGGCAAATCATAATGGAGGCCTATTTACCAGGTAGAAATCTTTATGGGATTGTAGCAAGTGAAGAAGTTATGCATATTCCAAGATCCATTGGAGCACCTACACAAGAGGAGATAGATAAGATCACACTTTGGTTCACAAGGGATGTTCAAGAAAGATCATACATACTAAAATTTATCTCTAACTTTCTAATACAACATATTAGAGGATGCAAGGCATCTCAAGAGACTTGGGATGCCCTCGAGACTTTCTTGTCTTGTGAATCATCTTTGGAACAAGTTCAACTCAATGAAGAAGACACCTAAACCAACCACCACAAAGTTTGTTAACAAGGTCAAGGAAATTGCAGATCAGCTAGCATCCATTGGAGAGCTGATTGAAGAAGAGGCTATCATGAGGTAACTTCTCAATGGGATTGGAAGTGATAAGCAATGGAAATCCTTCACCAAGGATTATTATCACCTCATGGATGTGCAAACTCCACACTTCAACATCTTTCTTGGACAACTCTTCAACCAAGAGGCCAACAATAGCGTAAAGAAAGGTAAGAGAAGAAGCATAAGAAGCTCAAAGGCAAGCATAAGGAAGAAGATGAGGAGGAGACTTCCCAAACCAACTTTGCAAGCAAAAGCAAGTGGAAACAAAAGAAGAAAGAACGAAAGCATGACAAGAGCAAAGGTCAGAATGTTCAACCTTGTGCCATCTACGATAAGACTAACCACACCACTCAAAATTATTGGTTTAATGGAAAGACCCAGAAAGGAAGTGGAAGAGGTGGATATGGAAGCAATAGAGGCAGAGGTGGATATAACTTCAACAATAACAATAACAGCTATAATAGAAGGGACTTCAAAAACTATTTTGAAGATCAGCCACATGAAGAATCATTGCTTCTTATGAATCTAAGCCACAAAGAAGGTGAAAAAGATGATCATTTGCTCTACATAAATTTAGGATGTTCAAATCAGGTTGTAGGCAACATTCCTTTTCTATTTGATTTGGAAAGTCCAAAGCATAGACATGAAGTACAAACAATGGATGACACAAAGTACAATGTGCAGAAGATTGGTAATTGCAAACCTTCCAGTGGTAGGACAAACATTCTGAGTAAGGTTCTCTATGTACCCACTATCACTAAAAACCTGATAAGTATAGGCCAAATAGTAAAAAAAGGCTTACAAGTTAGGTTCACTCAACATGGAGCTTTTGTGGAAGATCCATGTCAAGGCTTGAAGAAGATATCTAGAGTTGAGAATAATGGTAGGCTCTTTACTTTTGATGTAGGAGAAACCATGAACATAGCTTTATTGACTTATGGGTCTTGAACCCTAAGTGAGCTTGAAGTGTGGTGTAAGATACTTGCTCATGTGAATGAAAGAATCTTGAAGGATAGATGTAGGGATCAAAGTGTTCTTGGACTGCCCAACATATCAAAGCAACACATGATCAACAGGTGTGATGCATGTCAGATTGGGAAGGCACAAAGACACCCATTCAACCACAAATGCTAATCCACAATAACTTATTGGACTTAGTACATACATATGTATGGGGACCCACTACAAGGAATACGGGCGTATAGCGACGGTTAAGGCGATAGAATTTCGTCACTATAAAATTGCAAAATGCATCATAATGAGCATCGCGCACAGACCGTCGATTAAACGACGAACCAAACGACATTTTTTGCGGCTTGTGGCATGATGGGGTCTGCGACGCTCCCATTAAGCATCACTAACATGACGGTTTTAAATAGCATCGCATAAGCGATGCTTTTTGGCATCGCATAAGCGATGCTTTTTGGCATCGCATAAGCGACGCTTGAAACATGTCACTTATGCGATGCCAACTCGATGCATAGCATCGCTTACATGATAGTCTATTGATGGAAAAAGATTAAAATGTTGGAGGCTCTTCGATCGGCTTTTTCACACATCTAATCGAAGAGCTCTCCAATGTTCACACTTGCGCTTCGTTTACGAGCTGAAGCAAGTATTTGCAGAATTGTTGTTTTGCCTAAGCTCTCTCTTATTGTCTCCCTCTATCTCTATTTCTCTCTTTCTACATCTTTCTCTCTTTGAATTCTCTCTCTCTCTCGCTCTCTCTCTCTCTTCTTTCTCTCTTTATTGCAGGTTGTTCAAGAAGCTAACCAAGCAAAAAGTATGGCTAACTATTGTAAGTACAATTTCTATTCTTTGTATATCATTTGAATTGTGTTATTTTCATTAGATAGCATACTCACACTTATTGATATGCACTTATGCACTTATACATGATGAAGATGCACTTTCACACATATACACATATACACATGCACATACACTGACATACATACACATAGATACATGTGCACATACACTTAGACATACACACATATACACATGCATATGCACAAAAATTTCGACAACCACATAAAAAGACTTACATGCATGCATTATTGCATATATATATATATATATATATATATATATATATATATATATATATATATATATATATATATATATATATATATATATATATATATATATATATATATATATATATATATATATATGTGTGTGTGTGTGTGTGTATGTATATATATATATATATATATATATATATATATATATATATATATATATATATATATATATATATATATATATATATATATATATATATATATATATATATATATATATATATACACACATATATATATATATACAAACATTAACATATATGCAAATACATGTATATGCACATCCACATGCATGCACATGGATGCAAATGGAAATGCATCCACATACACATGCATGTGGAATACATATACACATGCATGTACATACATTATACACATATATACACATATATATGCACATACGTACACACACATAAACACATGCACACACACATGCACATACCTACATATACGCATATACATGCACATACACACATATACACATAGAGTTACACATATACATGCACATACATATGCACACATATACACATGCACATGCACATACTCATACACACATATACACTTACACATGCACATGCACATACATACATATACACACACATACACATGCACATACATACATATACACACACATACATATACACTTAGGTACACACATATGAATGAATTATATAGTTAAAGTATTAAAACACATATACACATGCACACACACATGCACATACCTACATATACACATATACATGCACATATGCACATATACACATAGAGTTACATACATATACACACACATACACATGCACATGCACATACTCATACACACATATACACTTACACATGCACATGCACATACATACATATACACACACATAAACATGCACATACATACATATACACACACATACATATACACTTAGGTACACACATATGAATGAATCATATAATTAAAGTATTAAAACACATATACACATGCACACACACATGCACATACCTACATATACACATATACATGCACATACACACATATACACATAGAGTTACACATATACATGCACATACATATACACACACATACAAATGATCATGATGATAATTTTTCTCATAATGTTAATATACCTCGTACAGGTCATGGACTTGTTGTTCATCAATTACAAGCAGAGGTTTCTAGAAATCCTCTACCTCCTGGTTTAGCGACTGAAAGGGATGGAGATTATCCATTGCCAGCTCGTGATCATTCTTTAGTACAAACATATGATAGAAGAAGATATGGAGGATGGAATAGAGGACCACTTCCTTTAGATGATTGCTCCATCCAGTACTACTAATGTTGGTCATGGTCTCTTTATTGTAGAGGATTTGTATGTGCCTCCGAACTCTGAAGTCACTCACTACAACATATCGAGGGTATACCGAGGTTGCTACCGAGGCAAATGAACGGGCGTGATTTCTTCACGACGTCGGTGCTACAGTCGGTATAGGCGTCGGAAAGAAAGTGCCGATATGGACGCCAGTATAAGCATCGGTATATGCGTCGGTATAAGCATCCGTATTTCCGACGCACATACCGACGTCTATATCGACGTCCCCACTAGGTGTACCGGTGTGGAGGTGATCGCAATCCGGGTGGATCGGGTCCGGTCGTGGCACACACAGGGTGTATGAAGCTAATGAATGTTGGATGGTTTAAGGACATGAAAGTGAAATTAATGTTGAGTATGGAGAAGAGAGAGATGTTGAAATGATTATGGGAATGGGAAAGTAGGAGTGCAAGTTAGATTTATGAACATGAATGATAAGAATGAAAGAGAACCATACATACGAATGAAATTTGGAAGGAAGAATGGTCCATTGAAGGAGCTTCTTAAACACTTCCTAATTCCAATCCATATGCATAGTCTTCTTTGGATGATATGTATGCATGACGAGAATAGATGGAACCCTTACACATAAACCAGTTTCGAAAGGAAGCATGGTCCAATATTGGAGCTTCTGATACACTTTCAGAAACTAATCAATATGTATGGGTATGTATGGATTATATGCATGCAAGTGAATTATGATGATAGAGTTTACTCACAAGCTCAAAGAAACATCCTCACTGGTTCAACGCAATACTGCGGAGCCTTCTCACACATAGAAGAAATAGAAGACATGTAAAAATACTTAAGAGTCTGAGAGAGGAGACAAGAGACAAGTGACAAGTGACATGAATTAAAAGGATTTGAATTAATCATTTGATTAATCAAATCAATGGCTTGGAATTGTTCTTTCTATCAAATCTAGTGTAAAGGAGTGAAATTTAGGTGCTCTCATTCTCCACCATTGGATCTGGGGATGATCTGGACCGTCGGATCAGTGCTGACATCAATTCGGATAAGATAAGCCACTATTTTTGGAGAAATGCTGCATTATTGATCTTTGATTGTAAAAAAGGTCTTCTTTTATGGACAAAATTCGTGGATCCTCCTTCCTTTATGCTTTAGTGCATCTCCACCCTTGAATATGAGCTCATCTTGACGGTACAACATGGTTCAATCAGCTTTGGCCATGTGGCGGCCCTTCAACCCTTCAATTTGCTTAAACTAGAAAACTGCGGTGATCCTGAAAACTGGACTTTGTACTCTTTGACCCTCCAAATAGGCTTTGATGAAGATGAAACTTTGTAGGACTATGTTTCCAAAGATCTCCTTCAGGAATATGCAGAAAAAACTCCCATCTGAATCTCCCTACTACAAGTTTGACTACATTTAGAAGCTTGCAAGGTGGCATTAAGGTGTCTAGGAAGCTCGGATAGCCTTGAAACTTTATACAAATATGTAGCCACATATGGTCTTTATACATGCCAAACCATATGGCTAACATAAATTTCTATACAAGAATTTGTAGGGTCAAACTAGAAAAATTACATTTTTACAAAATGAACATAGCATATCAATGTGCTACCAAATCCATTTTTTGCTGAAATTTGGGCTATAGACTGCCTTTGACAATCTTTACAAGTATATGGATTTTCATCTAATTTGGTGACAATGAAATTTTTGCCCTAATTTCCCAACTTTGACTAGCTTTGACCAACTTTGACCGCTACCATGGACTTGCTTGATTTGTTTGAAACTTTGTATGTGACCTTCCTTTGACATCCTTGATGCATCCTGGACTTCTCGGGGAATTCTGGCTACCTTCACCAAATATGTTTTTTGTAGGCCTTCACAAGTGAGAGAGGAGAGAAAATCTCGATGACATTCGCCCCCATTAAACCTGGGATTCCTCCGGAAGCGCCACTCTAGCATGTGAAGAAAAAAAAAATGTTCCAAGCATCAAATTCTTTTATAGGCAACATAAGAAAGATGGAAGGAAAATTGATTATATGCATGAATAAGTAGGTAACGTGACATGAAGCAAAATTTGCATGAAAGAAAGAATTGAACCAGGCAACATGAATATGCATGAACAAATAGGCAACATATATGCAAATGAACAAGCAACATTGGCAACAAGAAAGAAAAAAAAGAAGCATCAATATGAAGTGGAAGTGGATGTATTGAGTCGTTTTAAGCATCAGTTCCTCTCATCTTGAAGAAAATTTTGTACCTTTTTCATAAAGCAATCTACCTTAAATATGATTATAAACAAAGATTTAGGATTTTCAAGAGACATCTTTCATCTTTAGGTTATTTTAGATCAACTCCTTTCCTACATAAATATGAATATGCTCTTTCTCTAATAACATGCAAGGAAATCTAACTAAACTCCACTAATGCATAAATCTGCCTATATAGCCCATGATTTATTCTACTCTGCCTCTTTATCCTCCTTTGGCTTGCTCTTTTTTTTATTTTTATTTTTTTTGATGATGATGATTCGGCAACTTTATGGTTACGATCACTTTTTTGGGGTGGAAGAAAGTGTAAACTTCTTGGTAACATGTAGCAACTTTTTTTTTTTTTTTGATGACGGGGAAAAATTAAACCCCGATACAAGGTACAACCATTTTTGATGACGGAGAACAATCGTTTTAAACTCCGATACAAGTGCTCTGAGATGGACTAAGGATGTAGAATCATGCAATAGCAGGAGCTAGGATTTCAACAATTATGCTTTCGATACAAGATACATATGCATGTTTATATATGAAAGTCTTGTCACCAAAATAAACCTCCAAATCTACATGCCCTATCTTTCCACAATCCTAGATTATAAAAAATTTCTTGGTAGATAAGTTACTACTTAAGATAAAATTTTACACAAGTAGAGAAATCATCATTTGCCTTTTTTGACTCAAGTGATGTGGATATGCAATGTGATGCAAAGATTGAAAAAAACATGCATGAAACAAGCATGGAAAAAAAATAGAATGAACTTGAAAAAAAAACAAAGCAACATGAACTTGAAAAATTAATGATATTTTTATACTTTTTTTTTTAATTCCTTTATTTTTATTTTTTATTTTTTTATTTTTGATTTTAAACATGGATACTCCTGTTTATGAATCGGCCTCATTGTTTTCATCTTCTTCGATGTCCTCATCCAAAATGTACTCATCATTATCACGTTTCTTGAATAGCTTTATCCTTTTACCTGCAATCAAAGTTTTTAGTGCAACACCATTTAATTCACAAAGAGCATACGTACCATTGTTGTTGACTTTTGATACTATGTATGGCCCAACCCACCGTTGAGTGAGCTTTTTGCGTGCATCATATTGAGAGTCAAATGTACTATCATAAATGAGCACCCAATCTCCTACTTCAATTGGCTTAGGACGCAATCGATGAGTTTTATCAAAATAATGCTTGTTCTTCATTCTAGATTCTCTTAATTTTTCAACAGCATCATCAAGTCTTAATTTACCTTGTTCTAACTGTTTAATACGCAAACTCAAAAAATCATCAGTAGACATGTTTTCAGACCAAGGCAAATTTCACTATGCAGAAATATGAGACTGAATTGGAAAGAATGGTTTTTGACAGTACATGAGTTCAGCAGGCATATACCCAGTAGTGCGTGTGCACGTCATTCTATCTGCCCAAAGTGCAAAAGGTAAGAATTTAGGCCATTGTTTGATGTCACCGTTACATGCTTTAGATATGGCTTTCACAATAGGTGGATGCCCTCTCTCTATTTTACCATTGGCCTCTGGATTATATGCAGTGGTGAGAGACAAACGAATACCGTGACACTCAAAGAACTCTTTAGCTTCTCTCGCATTTAACTCTCCACGATCGGCAACTACTTTCTCTATGTACCCAAAGCGACTTATGACATCTTCAAGCAAGAATTTGCAAACATTGGAAGTGGTCTTAGATCGTAGTGCACGTCCCTCTACATGATTAGTTAAGTCTTCTCTTGCACGTACAATGTAACGCATTTTGTCAATACCTTTAGGCATAGTTACAAGATCTACTACCCACTTGTAGTGAATACAAGGTGGATAAGTAGGATGCAACGGATCTCTATGTTTGACTGATGAATGAAGTTGACAAGTAGAACATGTAGAAACATAGCTACTAATGTCAACATACATCCTAGGCCAATAATAGGTACTTCTAATTTTTTCATATGTTCCAAAAAATCCTTTATGACCTGCCCATAATGTCTCATGCATTTCCTTCATTACTTGCAATTGAAGACCTCATTTTCCTAGGACTCGTTGTGGATTCTTAACCTTACCCTTAGCATGTCTCCAAAGATAACCATTACATAGGAAAAAGTTATAAGCTCGTTTCCTAATGTTACGGAATCTATTCGTAGTCCAGTTAGGTAATGGTTGTAGTGTACTAAGATACTTTCCTATGTCTCTCCATTCATTTTCGTACTCAGACTCATGAAATTGCTCATACTCATATATATGTGGAACATAGTCAATTAAGTTCACATTCTTTATTAGATCATTTTCAAGATCATCAAATCTAGCTCTCGATAACATATCAGCAACTGAATTTGACTTACCTGAAATATGAACTAACTCAGGATTTATAAACTTAATATATGAGATCCATCTAAGCATGGCTATATCAGGAGATGAACAATTGGCTATCATTCCAATGAGAGGCAAACAATCAGTCTCAACTTTGACATTTGCACCAATGAAATATTCTTTGTCTGTTTTCAAAGCTGTTACCATACCCCATAGTTCTCGTTTGATCTGTGGATATTTTCGTTGTGTTTCATGTAGAATTTTGGCACCAAACCTAATTGCATATCTATTCCCTTCACTATCATCTTGACTTATGACCCAACCTATACAAATAGGACTAGTATCAACAGTCAATATAATAGGTTTGTTAGCAGAATAGTCTACACGCTTAAGGATGGGAGCTTCAAGCAATAATTTCTTCAATTTACGCATAGCCTGAGTGTGTTTGTCAGTCCAAATAAATTTTTGTTTCTTCCTCAACAAGTCATAAAGACAATCAGCAACATGAGCAAAGTGTGGGATCCAAATAACATAAAAGATGCAAGCACCAAGAAATCTACGTACCTCACTCACATTGTTACATGTTTCAGAAATCTTGCTAATGGCATCAACTTTTTGTGGGTATGGCTTTCGACCATAATGGCCACATAAATGTCCAACAATAAGCACCTCGTTGACACCAAAAACAGATTTCTCTATGGAAAATGTGAGACCTACCTCTTCAAATCGTTGAAATATTCTTTCACAATCAGAGATATGGTCAAGAACAAATTTACGACATCCAGATGAATCTAAAGTAATGTCCTTTACACGTTCCTCACTCCCTTTAATTGGAATATCATCAATGAATGGCATAGTTATATGAGGGATAAAATCATGTAAGACCATATTCATAGCACTCATCATATGAGCCACAGAATTGGTCGCTCCTTGAGGTAAAGTACACATTCGCACTAAGCCTAAAGGAGTTTTCATTGTGGTTATGTCACGACTATCAATTGCTAATTGGAATTGGTCATATCCCGAATATAAATCATCCATTGAATATATAGAATGTCCTGAAAATGATTCAGCAAACTCATCTACAATGGGTCCTGTTCCTACATTCCTTATGGTGACTTTATTGACAGGTTGGAGATCTTGAATAAAACGTAGTTTCCCATTCTTTTTAGGCACAGTGAACCATCTGTTTGAGTAAGGTGCAAAAGATGGCTCTAAAATTCTCATGTTTATCTTCTCCTTAAGTAGTTTCATTAGCTCAAGTAAGTGAGCCTTTGGAACAGGTATAGGACGAAGATTCCATGGAATATGTGGAATAGTAAAGATTATCATGGGTGCAACTAGCTTAGGATCTACACAACCAATCTCATGAGGATACATAGTAAAGGCTTTTCCATGGCTACGTATGACTCTCTCAAATTTATCTCTCTCTGCTGGCAAAAGAAAGTCATCATCTCTACCAATTTTCACTTGTTTGATTGGCTCATCCGTGAATGTATATCCTATGTTTTTCTTATCCCGAAGAGTTGGATCATTTTTCTTATCAATAATTTTTTCATTACTTCCTTGAGGTAATGGTTGAGCTATGGGTTTGATTTTTTTGTCTACAGTTTTGTACTTTGTTTCAACTAAGGCATCATGTGTTTGGTTAAATTTTGAGCACTTGTCAACATTGAGAGTATACTCTTGGATTAGAGCATACTCATCAAGGGAAGAAATAAGAATAATATGGGAATTAGAATTTTGTTGAAGACATAACTCTAACTCCTCAAGAGTAGAGAAACAATGAGATGTCTCAATCACATGCTCAATGTTCTCATCATGTTCCATGATTTTGTTGTTTTTATAATTTTTTTGGGTTTTTTGGATAAAAGACTTGGACAATTGACTCTTATGAAGAAAATCTAATCTAGAATGTGGAAAACAAAGTGACAAACTATTGTACATGTTGGTTGGATGCGAGATGTCAAACCAATATCCACTGTTGTCCCGCTCAACAATGGATTCTATCCGAAATTTTGATCATATGTAGCTCCAAACATGAATCGAGGTGCACAATCACTACAAGCATGCTCATGACCCTGAGTAACAATAGGTTTCTTTCTAATTGACAATCGATTCCTAGGATGATTCACTCCTACTGTCATGACTTGAAGTGATTGCATTCCATCCTTAGACTTAAATCTAGCATAGGTAGACCCATCATCCATGGCTTTAGTTTCCATACGACTCTCACAAATAAAGGGTTGACCTAAGAGAACTTCATAGGAGCAATTATCTTGAATAAAAAAGTGAAACTCTTCTGTGATTCCTCCTATGGATATGGGCACACTAGCACAAGCTCCATACAGGGTACCTACACCATTATCTGCAGTTCTCATACGCCATCCACAATCTTTATCTATGGGCCATCGAAACTTATCATAGACTTCTCTTGAAATCACATTGATTTCGGAGCCGGAATCTACTAATGCATTTACAGTGATAGTGTTCTTATCATTTCCTATTTTAACATGCATCTCTGATGTACCTCTAGACCAAAATGTTCTTTTAAAGTGACTTTCAGGATTGTTTTCATGATTTTCATGGTCAGGTTGAATAGGTCCTAAGAAATTTTTATTAACATTTACTTCATCATCATCAAAGTCCTCTTCATCAGATTCATCAAAGTTTAAGGCCTCATTCATAGCTTGATCTTGATCTAGAGAATATTGCATCTCAGTATCTAGATTAAGTGGAAACCTCTTCCTTTTAATTAGGACGATAAAGTTATCTTTAAAAACAGGCTTTGCAATAGAGAAAACTTGTTCTAAAGACATAGTCACTTGACTCTTAAGCAAATTGTCATCTAAAATCTCCATAGGATCTATTTTTCTCTCAATTTCTGAAATCAAGATGGCTTTAGGTTTTCTCTTTGGTTTCTTTTGTTTTTGCTCAGGGTCTTGTTTTTGTTCATGTTCTCGTGTTTGGTCTTCAGTTTGTTTTGATTGTTCTTGTTTATCTAAAGGCTTTGGTTCTGTTTTTCTTTGCTTTGTCTTCTTCCCTTTTTGTTTCTCCTCTTGTTTTTGTTCATTGGGTTGTGATTCTTGTTGTTTATCTTTGGATTGTGATGTTTCTCCCTGCTCTATGATTGTTTCTATTCCCTCTGAGGTTTGTTTTCGTGTCACTCTTCTTTCACTAGGCTCAGCTTCATCTCTTTTTCGTTTTTCTTCTACATTGGATATGTGAGAAATAAGAGATTGATCTTCTATTGGTGATTCCCAAGCCGTTATTCTCCTAATCTCATCTCGTGCTCTTACTAAAGCCTCTATGGAAAAATCACCTTCCTTTGTGGGTTTACTTGATTCCACTTGTTCATCAAGAGCTTCTAGTTTCACTCCTCTAGTTCCTACATCCGTTATGGTTATATTTTCATAGTGTTTTTTCATTCCTCCCTTACCATAATTTCCTTGCAAAGGTAGCCTAGATCGATAGTCACAGATTTTCTTGTCTATGTCTATTACTAGTCGTTGCTCCTTAGCAGCCTTCAATAGTTCACAATCTCTCAAAAAGTGCTCTAACGAATCACACCAAGGACACCTACGAGGGCCACACACAAAACCATTTTGATTTTGAGGATTTTGATTAACTTGTGGTGGGAAATTTTGAAATTGAGGATTTTGTTGATAAGGTATTGCTTGAATAGGATAATTAGGATTTTGATAAGGCAATTGATGTATTTGAGGAGCTTGGGGAGCAACATGTGGTACTTGAGGTGCAAGAGGAGTTTCCATATTATACGGTTGATGATTTTGAAAATTTGGATTTTGAGGATTTTGAAAAGCTATTTGTGAAGCTTGAGGATACATGTTTTGATAGATTTGAGGATTTTGCATATGAGGATGAGGATTTTGCATTGGAGGAACTTGATATGATTGAGTAGGAGCTACTTGTGGATTTTGATTGGTAGCTATAACATGTTGATTAGGCTCTTGAAAAGTCATTGGGTTCATTTGATTTTGGAAAGTTTTGGTGTAACTAGATTGTAAAGCATCTATAGTCTTGGCCAAATTGGATTGTGTAGCAATAAGACTTTCCATTTGCTTAGTGAGAATATCCACTTGAGATTGTTCAACTACACTTTTATTTGGCTCTACTTTAAAACCTTGAGTAGGCTCCATCATTTGAGGAATAGGAGTAGAGTCAAAAAGCATAGCATGGGATTGTTCTCTAACTTGCTCCTTAGTTTGTGGAAGGCTAGCTTGAGGAAGACTAGTTTGCTCATAAAGCATGGATTGTCTTTGATGTCTATGGGCTACAGCCTCTACTACTTTACGCACTTTTTGCCAATTTTCAGTAAGACCATAGCGCTTATCTGGTTCTTCTAATCGCCGTTCAACTTCCCTACGAGTTTCAGGATGAAGAAGCTTAAGAAAATTGATCATAAGATCAGGTTCCAAAGTTATCTTATCCTCATCAGGAAGTTGTTCATAGCATCTAATATACTCATTTTGTAAGTGAGTAATAGAGCTACTACGCTTTGGAGAATCGACCCATCGTAAGAATCCATCCCGATTATGTTGGCTATAATCTTCAAGATAGAATTCTTTGAGCATCTCCTTTCTAAAATCACTCCAAAGAAGACTATCATATTGAGTGACACGGTTTATGATAGAGCTATCAACAATTCGTTCAAAGAATGATATCAAAAGATCTTCGGGAAGACCAAAAATCATAGCTTGCTCTTCAAACAAATCTAAGTAGCTTGTGATGTTGATGCCATTGAATTTTCCCTTCTCTCTCAATATAGAAGAGACTATTCTTTGGCCTTGTTTCTCAACAATAAGGCATTTGAATCCTTCCTCCATCTTATGTGAATAAGCAAGTGATGCACGATGCTCTAGATCTCTCACAAATGTGTTTACTTCACGACGAAGATGTGCACGATACTGTGAGAAATCCAGTGCAACACTCAAGACTGATGATGATGATATGATGAGGATGAAAAATATGAAACAAAGGATATGGATCACGACCTCCCAACAAGATCAGAAGCAAATGCCACGAAGCGTTTCACGTCGGGTTCAAATGTGGAGGTGATCGCAATCCGGGTGGATCGAGTCCGGTCGTGGCACACACAGGGTGTATGAAGCAAATGAATGTTGGATGGTTTAAGGACATGAAAGTGAAATTAATGTTGAGTATGGAGAAGAGAGAGATGTTGAAATGATTATGGGAATGGGAAAGTAGGAGTGCAAGTTAGATTTATGAACATGAATGATAAGAATGAAAGAGAACCATACATCCGAATGAAATTTGGAAGGAAGAATGGTCCATTGAAGGAGCTTCTTAAACACTTCCTAATTCCAATCCATATGCATAGTCTTCTTTGGATGATATGTATGCATGACGAGAATAGATGGAACCCTTACACATAAACCAGTTTCGAAAGGAAGAATGGTCCAATATTGGAGCTTCTTATACACTTTCAGAAACTAATCAATATCTATGGGTATGTATGGATTATATGCATGCAAGTGAATTATGATGATAGAGTTTACTCACAAGCTCAAAGAAACATCCTCACTGGTTCAACGCAATACTGCGGAGCCTTCTCACACATAGAAGAAATAGAAGACATGTAAAAATACTTAAGAGACTGAGAGAGGAGACAAGAGACAAGTGACAAGTGACATGAATTAAAAGGATTTGAATTAAGTTACATGTAAAATATCGTCGTGGTACGTCATGCTAAGAAGTCTACTGATCAAAGGTGGTTCCGACCCTCAAACCATGACAGTTCAACCGAATGTCACACGTAAGAAGGTGAGTTCCACTCCAGTGACCCTATGTCTGTCTATGCTCGTAACGTCTAACTAAAGAAGTCTAAGACTCATTAAAATCAGCTCTAACTCACTCACACGCTCCACCGAGGGTGAGTCAAGATAGAGATGCTGGTTTCAAGAGCCTATCCTAGATTGGAGTTCTAACTTAAATTTGAAACTAGGTTCTATACTCATACTAGCTCACCTTGGATCCTCACTCGCTCAACCGAGGGTGATCGTCTCAAGGAAACCGTAAGCTAGCATAAGCCCTATGGATGCCTAACAATGATGCTCTAGGAGTTTGGAGGGGGGTTTATATAGTTTTTTGAATGAATTTGGGCCCTTGGATCTAGAGAAATCAACTCTCAACTCTAGGATCACTACTTTCGATTACAACCATTTGATTAATCAAATCAATGGCTTGGAATTGTTCTTTCTATCAAATCTAGTGTAAAGGAGTGAAATTTAGGCGCCCTCATTCTCCACCATTGGATCTGGGGATGATCTGGACCGTCGGATCAGTGCTGACATCAATTCGGATAAGATAAGCCACTATTTTTGGAGAAATGCTGCATTATTGATCTTTGATTGTAAAAAAGGTCTTCTTTTATGGAAAAAATTCGTGGATCCTCCTTCCTTTATGCTTTAGTGCATCTCCACCCTTGAATATGAGCTCATCTTGACCGTACAACATGGTTCAATCAGCTTTCGCCATGTGGTGGCCCTTAAACCCTTCAATTTGCTTAAACTAGAAAACTGCGGTGATCCTGAAAACTGGACTTTGTACTCTTTGACCCTCCAAATAGGCTTTGATGAAGATGAAACTTTGTAGGACTATGTTTCCAAAGATCTCCTTCAGGAATATGTAGAAAAAACTCCCATCTGAATCTCCCTTGTACAAGTTTGACTACATTTATAAGCTTGCAAGGTGGCATTAAGGTGTCTAGGAAGCTCGGATAGCCTTGAGACTTTATACAAATATGTAGCCACATATGGTCTTTATACATGCCAAACCATATGGCTAACATAAATTTCTATACAAGAATTTGTAGGGTCAAACTAGAAAAATTACATTTTTACAAAATGAACATAGCATATCAATGTGCTACCAAATCCATTTTCTGCTGAAATTTGGGCTATAGACTGCCTTTGACAATCTTTACAAGTATATGGATTTTCATCTAATTTGGTCACAATGAAATTTTTGCCCTAATTTCCCAACTTTGACTAGCTTTGACCAACTTTGACCGCTACCATGGACTTTCTTGATTTCTTTGAAACTTTGTATGTGACCTTCCTTTGACATCCTTGATGCATCCTGGACTTCTCGGGGAATTTTGGCTACCTTCACCAAATATGTTTTTTGTAGGCCTTCACAAGTGAGAGAGGAGAGAAAATCTCGACGACACCGGCGCATATACTGACAACCATACTGGAGCTACCGACGACCATACCTGCACAAATTTTTTTGGGCAGAGTGTGTTGTCTTTTGCTACAGCATGATGTTGTTTAGCAAAAGACAATACACTCTGCCCAACTAAGTACATGTGTTATGTACTCTAATGGCAACCAAAACATAAACTTATATGAACAAAAATGAACAATGATTCATGTACAGAAAGTTATATATTCCATAAATGAAAAATGTACAAAAGTGTGGCAAAGCACTTACATATAGGAATCGAATACAAAATTATGGTACATCATTGCCACATAGGAGTGTAATACAAAATTGTGGCAATGTGAAAAAACACTTCCATATAGGAATCGAATACAAAATTATGGTTCATCATTGTCGTATGCGAGTGTGATACAAAATTGTGGCATTGATCAAAATATTTACACCTACAATCCTGCAACAAAACATATGTATAAAATAAGACCAATTAACGTGACATTTATAAACAACAACTAGAAACACAAAACCAAGATGTAACTTTACCTAATCAAGATTATTCTCCCATAAGACGATTGCACCGCGTCCCTCTAAGTCTGGTAACAGTGCAGTCAGTCCATGTCAATATCCATACGATTCTTCAGTTTGCGTTGGAGGACAACCCACTGCCAACTCCTATAGTAAATATGCAAAATGTTAGATGAATATACATAATATACTTAACACAAACAACTTCAATAATTAACATCATACTTACAAATTGGTAGCGCATAGTGTCGTATCCGTTGCTACCTAAATGTGACCTTCCAACCATATCTAACCATGTGGCCGCCGCATCTCTTTGTTGACGATACCGATCAGGAGTATGTTGATGCTCATCCTGAATCGATTCCCATTCTTCACCGTCTAGCCATATAGGCTTCGGTAAGCCTTCTTTGAAAGCATCGCGAGCTTCTGATCGTCGATGCGACATCACCTCACGTGTTGTATGTCGAATCCAATCGGAACTCGCAATAGGATTGCCAGGTGCTGGCCGGTACTCTTCATATATGCATTGAGTGATATGATTTTTAGAGTCTCTATCCTGTTCAGTCCATTTTAACATTACTGAATGACCGAATTCGATAGAGCAGAGTTGTCATATAGGTTGATGCATTGACTTCCCCGCCACATCCATAACTGGAGCTCCATTACGGATATGATATATCTTCGATTCATCATGATCATGTGCACCCCAGGGTGTACGTGGAGATCCCATCTGATGCAATATGAAGATCTCATCTCATCCAATGTATATATATGAATGCTTAAGCTTGTATACATATGCATTCATGTATACATATGCATATGCATATGCATATGCTTGTTTGTATACGTACATGTACATATACATGTATGTATATGCATACATGTATGCATATGCATATGCATACATGTATACATATACATATACATATGCATATACATATGCATATGCTTGCTTGTATATGTATACGTGCATACATATACATATACATATGCTTGCTTGTATATGCTTGTATGCATATGCTTGCTTGTATGCTTATGCATGCTTAAGCTTGTATGCATATGCTTGCTTGTATACATACATGTACATATACATGTATGTATATGCTTGCTTGTATACATATGCTTGCTTGTATGCATATGGATGCTTAAGCTTGTATATATATGCATGCTTAAGCTTGTATACATATGCATACATGTATACATATACATATGCATATGCATATGCATGCATGTATGCATATGCATATGCATGCATGTATGCATATGCATGCATGTATGCATATGCATATGCATATGCTTGCTTGCTTACATGCATGTATGTATGTATGTATGCATGCATGTAAGCATATGCATATGCATGCTTAAGCATGTATGCATAGGCATGCTTAAGCATGTATGCATATGCATATGCATGCATGCATGTATGCATATGAGAAAAAAATATAAATAAAGAAAACAAAAAATAAAGAAAGATATTAGAAAATTCATGTATGCATACGCATATCCCTCATGCATTCATGTATACATATGCATGTATGTATGTATGCATATGAGACAAAAATATAAAGAAAGAAAACAAAAAATAAAGAAAGATATTAGAAAATTCATGTATGCATATGCATATGCATATCCCTCATGCACTCATGTATACATATGCATGTATGTATGTATGCATATGAGACAAAAATATAAAGAAAGAAAACAAAAAATAAAGAAAGATATTAGAAAATTCATGTATGCATATGCATGCATGTATGCATATGCATGCATGTATGCATATGCATGTATGTATGTATGCATATGCATGCATGCATGTATGCATATTCATGCATGTATGCATATGCATATCCCTCATGCATGCATGCATGCATATGCATGCATGTATGCATATGCATTCATGTATATATATGCATTCATGTATGTACGCATATGCATGCATGCATGTATGCATATGCGTGCATGCATGTATGCATATGCGTGCATGCATGTACGCATATGCATGCAAGCATGTATGCATATGCATGCATGCATGCATGCATGTATGCATATGCATGTATGTATGTATATGCATACATGCATGCATGTATGCATATGCATGTATGTATGTATGCATATGCATGCATGCATGTATGCATATGCATGCATGCATGTATGTATGTATGCATATGCATGCATGCATGTATGTATGTATGTATATGCATGTATGTATGTATATGCATACATGCATGCATGTATGCATATGCATGCATGCATGCATGCATGTATGTATGCATATGCATGCATGTATGTATGTATATGCATGCATGTATGTATGCATATGCATGCATGTATGTATGCATATACATGCATATGCATATCCCTCATGCATGCATGTCTGCATATGCATTCATGTATACATATGCATTCATGTATGTATGCATATGCATTCATGCATGTATGCATATGCATGCATGCATGTATGCATGCATATGCATATCTCTCATGCATGCATGTATACATATGCATTCATGTATGTATGCATATGCATTCATGCATGTATGCATATGCATGCATGCATGTATGCATGCATGCATGTATGCATGCATGCATGTATGCATATGCATGCATGTATGCATATGCATATCCCTCATGCATGCATGCATGTATGCATATGCATTCATGTATACATATGCATTCATGTATGTATGCATATGCATGCATGCATGTATGCATATGCATTCATGTATACATATGCATTCATGTATGTATGCATATGCATGCATGCATGTATGCATATGCATGCATGCATGTATGCATATGCATGCATGCATGTATGCATATGCATGCATGCATGTATGCATATGCATGCATGCATGCATGTATGCATATGCATTCATGTATACATATGCATTCATGTATGTATGCATATGCATGCATGCATATGCATGCATGCATATGCATATCCCTCATGCATGCATGCATGTATGCATATGCATTCATGTATGTATGCATATGCATGCATGCATGTATGCATATGCATGCATGTATGCATATGCATGCATGCATGCATGTATGCATATGCATTCATGTATACATATGCATTCATGTATACATATGCATTCATGTATGTATGCATATGCATTCATGTATACATATGCATTCATGTATGTATGCATATGCATTCATGTATGTATGCATATGCATTCATGTATGTATGCATATGCATTCATGTATGTATGCATATGCATTCATGTATGTATGCATATGCATTCATGTATGTATGCATATGCATTCATGTATGTATGCATATGCATTCATGTATGCATATGCATTCATGTATGTATGCATATGCATTCATGTATGTATGCATATGCATTCATGTATGTATGCATATGCATTCATGTATGTATGCATATGCATTCATGTATGTATGCATATGCATTCATGTATGTATGCATATGCATTCATGTATGTATGCATATGCATTCATGTATGTATGCATATGCATTCATGTATGTATGCATATGCATTCATGTATGTATGCATATGCATTCATGTATACATATGCATTCTTGTATGTATGCATATGCATGCATGCATGTATGCATATGCATATCCCTCATGCATGCATGCATGCATATGCATTCATGTATGCATATGCATTCATGTATGTATGCATATGCATGCATGCATGTATGCATATGCATGCATGCATGTATGCATATGCATGCATGCATGTATGCATATGCATGCATGCATGTATGCATATGCATGCATGTATGCATATGCATATCCCTCATGCATGCATGCATGCATGCATGCATATGCATGGATGTATACATATGCATTCATGTATGCATATGCATTCATGTATGCATATGCATTCTTGTATACATATGCATTCATGTATGTATGCATATGCATGCATGTATGCATATGCATATCCCTCTCTCTCTCTCGCTCTCTCTCTCTCTCTCAAACAAACATAAAGAGAGAAGATATTAGAAAACAAAAATATAAAGAAAGATAAAAGAGTGATATATGTCTTAGTTACATTGATGTAATTTTTGAATCAAAGTTGTCAAAATCCACTTGAAATTCTCCTTCGTGGAATTTCCGAAGATTTGATCTAAAAAATCTCTTGCAAAACTAAAGAGAGAAGATATTAGAAAAGAAAAAACATAAAGAAAGAAAACAGAGTGATAGAATATGTGCGATCTACTTACCAAAGTGTCAGATCTATAAAAATAGAGGTGTGTTTAAAGAGAGAGAGAGAGGGAAGGAGAGGGAGAGAGAGAGAGAGAGAGAGAGAGAGAGAATTGTTTGAATCACGATCGTCAATATCCACTTGAAGTTCTTCTTCGTCGAATTTCCAAAGATTTGATCCCAAAATCTCTTGCAAAACCAAACAAAGAACATATTAGTAAAGAAAAAACATAAAAAATAAGAAAAAAGAGTGGTACAATATCTGCGATCTACTTACCAAAACTTCAGATCTATAAAGATAGAGGTCTATTTAAAGAGAGAGAGAGGGAGAGAGAAAGAGAGAGGGAGAGAGACAGAGAGAGAGTGAGAGAGGGAGAGAGAGACAGATAGTGAGAGAGAGGGAGGGAGAGAGAGAGAGAGAAGGAGAGAGAGAGAGAGAGGGAAGGGAGGGAGAGAGGGAGAGAGAGAGAGAGGATGACAAACAGAGATCTGCTGTTGGCGTGCGCAAACCAGAAAGGAGAAGATCTACATTCAAAACGCTCAGAATGACGAATTTCGGGCTCGGGCCCAGTTAAAAAGAGAGCGTCGGTATATGCGTCGGTATAAGCGTCGGTAGTTCTAGCAAAGTACCGATGCTTATACCGACGCTATGGTTCCGAGGCAACGCAGATTTCCCAAATTTGCCGAGGGGTATACCGATGCCGACAGCTGCGCGTCGGTACACTGAGCGTCGGTATTGCCTCGATATGTTGTAGTGACTCTTGGAATATGCTTGAACGTAGAATCCCTTACTAGTAGAAGGATTTTACATGCAGAAAATGAAAGATTATATATTGATCGAAGGCCTTACACACATGGAAAAATAGCAGGTTTAATAAATAGTAGTCGAGGGTTACATAATAGTTCAAGGATTAATTGCACATTTGGGGAGCATGAAAATAGTCATGAATCACCATACATGAGTAGAGATGTATCAAGGTACATAGTTGTCAATGCTATTACTACATTACATGCCAGTAATGAACTGTTAGTGAATTATGGATGGCGTAGACCTCCAAGAGCACCTTTTAGCTAGAGAGAATAAAAATTTTCTATCCATATTTAATAAGTTATATACTTAATTTTATATTTAAAGTTTACTTTTTATTCATTTATGGAATACTAATGAATTTTATTTATATATGTAGATTCCAACGTATGATGTTGATGATATTCCTCCACAGCCTTCACAATTACCAGTAAGACCTCATTTATCAGAAGCTTCCATGAGGAGGCTATGCAAAAGTAATCATGTGCAATATGCAAAGTTGAAAGATCCATATTCAAAAGATGATAAAGTACAAGATTTGTGTGACAATGATGAAGATGATGGCATGGTAGATTTTATTGAGGATTGGTATCAAAATGACAGTGAGAGCATTGGTATTTCTAAAAATGAGAAATATCTTCGAGAGGAATGTCTTAAGCATGTATATGAAGGAAGTCGTTTGACATGACTAAGTGCGAGCTTACTTATTCTCAATCTTCAAAATCATTTTGGATGGAGTAATATATCTGTTTCGACACTATTAAGGTATAATTTTCAAATCTTGAGTAACCTCTATGCATGCGATTCATCTAGGTCACCATCATAAGGCCTATAAACAGTGCCAAATTCTTTGAATAGGAATTATAAACCCGCTTCTCACACTTTCAAACTTAACATATGATAGAATGGACAAATCATTCAATGAAAGTACATACTTCATATCCTCCAAAACAATCAATTGTATCCTGCCATCCAAAACAATCAACTTTTTTTGCGAATATTTTGAACGATGCACATAAGCATACACATATATAAAATTATATATATATATATATATATATATATATATATATATATATATATATATTTATTTATTTATTTATTTATTTATTTATTTATTTATTTATTTATTTATTTATTTATTTACTTTTTTTAATATATCTTTTTTTGATAAACTTACAGGTTATTATTTGGGAAGTTTTTACCAAGTCAAAATATTCTTCCTACCTCACATGATGAAATGAAGAAGATAATCAACAATCTTGGTATAGATTATCAATGTATACATGCATGTCCTAACGATTGTATTTTATATAGAGGTGAATATGCAGACTCTTTGACATGTCCCAAATGTCAATCTCCTCGATATAAGGGCGAAGAAGGTAAAATCCCAAAAAAGGTATTGAGAAATTTTCCATTGGCTCCACCGATTAGACATGTTTCAAAGCCCCGAATTATCAAAGCTTTTGACTTGGGGACATGATCACAAAAGTACTGATGGAATAATCAGAATTCGTCATGATAGTGTTGCTTTTCAGCATATTGATTCTACATGGCCTAAATTTGCACAAACTCCATAGAATCTAAAGTTAGGAGTTGCATTAGATGGGGTTAGTCCATTCTCCATGAAATCCAGTAAATGGTCAGGATGGCCAGTGGTAGTCATAAACTACAATCTTCCACCATATCTTAGCATTAAAAAAGAACATTTAATGCTTTCACTTTTAATCCCATGCAAAAGACAAGTTAAAGATATGAATATATATCTTGCTCCTCTCATTGACGATCTTCAAGAGTTATGGAGAGGTATTAATGTCATTGATGTATCAAAAAGCATCAATGAAAGACATATTACGGTTCGTGGTATTGTGGCTTGGACTATTCACAATTTTCCAGGATATGGTGTTTGTTCAGGTATTGATGTAATTTTTTTATTCAATATGCATGTAAATAAATATGATTTAATCTAATTATATTATTATCATTTTCATGATGCAGGGATATCTAATAAGGGTTATAAAGCTTGTCCATATTGTGGTGATTGGTTGAGATCAATCTATAGTAAGAATCTCAACAAAAATATTTATCTTTGACATCGATGATTCTTGCCTGATGATCATCCATTAAGAACTAAAAGAGAAGCGATACATTTTAATGGTTGGTATAAAAAATGGCTAGATGGACCTCTAATAGATCCAGAATCAGAAATCTTCAGTGATGATTCAGATAATGAGTATATGAAGAGAGGTAAAGGAAAATTGGCACTCGTAGAGAACATATCAATATGGTATTCTTTGGAGTATTGGAAAGAGTTAAAAGTATGTCATCTTCTTGATCATATGCATATATTAAAAAATATTGGTTATTCACTATGGCAACATCTTTTTGGACCAAAAGATACCACAACATCAAGGAATGATTTGAAAGATAAAAAATCCAAACCAAAGTTATGGACAGTTTTTGATAGACATCGACAAGAAACGACTTATGCACTTGCTACTTGGATATTTACAACAAAAGAGATGCAAACTATCAACAATAGAATTAAATTGATTAAGACTCCTACATGGTATGGAGCGTCTTTTCAAAACATGTTTACTATGGATGATAAGAGTTTATCTGGGTTAAAGACCCATGACTGGCATAACTTTTTGAAACATATTTTACCTTTGGTTATCGATGGATGTACAAGGAAAGGAGTAGGAGATGTGATCTATCGTTTTGGATCACTTATAAGGTAATTATGATACTTTTATATTTAATATGTATGAATATTGGATATCATTTATTTTTTAATTAACTTCTTTATAATTGTTTTTATGATATGTATAGGTGGATTACATCCAAAGAGATTGACAAAAACTCGATCCCACAAAAAAAATGTGAATGCAAAGAGCTACTATGTTTGATGGAGAAAGAACTTCTTGCTTCATTTTTTATATTGAGGTTCATTTATTAGTCCATCTTGTAGATGAAATAGAGATTGCAGGTGTTGTCAACACTCAATGGATGTTTTGGGTCGAGCGATTTATGGGAATATTAAAAGGTTATGTGCGACAAAGAGCAAAACCAGAAGGATCCATGGCAAAGGGTTGGATGCTTGAAGAGTGCATGTATTACGTTAGTGAGTACCTTGAAAGATTTCATGAAGAAGCTCCACGTGCATGGACCAACGAGTCTTCTTCAAAAATAACAGATGAGGTATTATCAGGTAAGGGAGTTCCATTCTTATTTACATTTCAAGAAAAAAATGATGTTTCTACTTTTGTAGCATATAATAGCGAATGCATGCAAACATTCCTTAGCGAGTACGAGGAACTTCAAAATCTCCAAAGTAAAAGGTGAAAAACAAAAGATATAGATGTAATCTCGATAATAATGAGATTACAGATATATCTTCTTTCATGGATTGACTATATAGTCGTTTGCAACACGCCAATGCAAATAATGAAGAAATCTCATATGAGCAAAGAGAGTTAATGATAGGTTGTGAATGAAAGGTAATTTTATTAAGATAATATTTTATTTTTTTCATATATGTAAGTTAGTTTCTATTTACTAATTGAATTTATTTTGTAGGCTCGAATGTTCACTAATATGTGGGCTTTTGGATAGCATATTAGAATCAAAGCCATTGATTCTTTACGTAAAATAGAGGATTCTAGTATTGTTGCTTCTTTCAAGCAACTATCACATGCTAGCTCAAAAGACACGAACCTTATAGATAGCGAACTTGGTTACGTAGGAACTATTGTTGGTATCTTCGAAATTTCATTTCGTACATTCAAACATGTAGAAAAAAGTTTATATGTTTTATGATAGAGTTAGTTATTTTTTTAAGCACCTAATGATGGGTTTTTGTTGTTATATATTTTGATATGTCATTTTGAAGGTTGACTGGTTTCGAGCCCAGTATAAAGGTAGTAATTCCACTTTAAGAAAGGAATTATTTGGGTTTTGCGGAATTGATTCTTCCAAGGTAATGCGATCTACTAAAGAGCCATATATTCTTCCTAGGCATATTGAACAAGATTTTTTTTATAAAAATCTAGATGCTCATCCTTGGTGGCAAGTCATTCATGTGCAACCTAGAGGTAGGTCATTGTTTGAACAGTTTATTGTTAGAGAGATCGAAGAAAGTCCTCTTGATGATTCAACATCAGATAGTGATACATCAACATCTGACATAGATATTAGAATCATTATATGTGATAATGATACTAATCTTTTTGATGAAGAGGATAATTCTCTACATGCTAATTCTACTAATGAGGAAGAGGAATTACCAGAAATAGATATTAATTCATCAATAAATGATGTGATTCATGAGAACATAGATTTAACAATAGAAGAAATAAATGAAATCAATAAGGATAATGAAGATGAGACTATATTGATGTCTTACCAAAATGATGGAAATAATGAAAACATATGAGAAAATTAGATAGTAAATTCTACTCTAGTTATCGATCAATAACTTGAAGCTTCTGAATGGATATCAGATAATAGATATTTTTATTAACTTGAATAACGATGAATCCTACTAGAGAGATGAAATCATGTTCTTTTAAGTTAGAACATGAAGCTCGGGGGTATGCCTAATTATTTTATATATAGCCTTATCTTTGAGGAGCAAATTTTTATCATGTATGTATGCATATGTGTGTGTATTCATGTGTATTATATGTATACATATGTTAGTATGCATATATATGTATTTCATGTATATGTATGTGTTTGCATGTGTGTGATATATGTATACATGTGTTAAATATGCATATATGTATATATGCATATGCATTTATGTAAAATATTCATGTATTCATGTAATATATGCAAGTTTTTATAATTGTGTACATGTATATATGTATATGTGTCTATGTGTAAATATGTACGTGTAAATATGTATGCATGTATATATATGTTTATGTATGCATGTAGGCATGTATATGTGATGTGTACATGTATATATGTATATATGTCTATGTAAATATGTATGCATGTATATATATATATATATTTATGTGTGCTCATTTAGGCATGTATGTGTGATGCATAATATATCTACTCCATTTTATATTTATGTATGTGTATCTACATTATGTGTATATATCTTTATATATATTATGATCCTCATTGATTCGAGTAGCTATATATAGAGGCATAAGGTTGGGAGGAGAGACATCTCTTTAGTAGGACGTCGGAGGAATAGATGCAATGTGTACATATACTTCAAACATATGGCTAAAAGGTTGAATTAGAGTTTTTAAATTAGGGGTTTTAAAACCCTAATATCGAAATTAGTGTTTTCAATTTAGGATTTTCGAAATAGGATTTATTTATTTATTTATTTATTTATTTATGTGTATGCATGTGTTGTGTATGTATGTGTATCTATATGTGCATATGCATGTGTTGTGTGTGTGTATATATGCATGTGTACATGTATATATGCATGTAAATATGATTATATGAGTCTATGTGTGTGTACATACGATTATGCATGTGCATGTGTATGTGAGTATGTGTACATGTATGTGAGTATGTGTATGTGTCTATGTGTATTCATTATATGTGTGTAACTCCATGCATGTGTATGTGTGTGTAAAAATGTGCATGTATGTGTGTGTACGTATAAATGTGCATGTATGTGTATATGTGTGTAAATGTGCATGTATTATGTATATGTGTGTGTGTGCGTGTATTTGTACCTCTAGTCTCACTCTTTTCTCTCTGTCTCTCTCATATACATACATACATACATGCATAAACACACATACTCATATCCACATATATATACATAAAAGCAGTGCATCCCGTGCATTATCGCGACGATGAGCCATAAGTGTCAGCATCTCTTTTAGACACCACTTAAGTGACCATCCTGTCCCAAACTCTCTCTCAAGTGAACTAAGTATGTATTTTTTATCCCTCTCATCATGCTCACTACAAAAATAAAAAAAATAATGTAAATAAAACATAAGATATATTTCAATTTATATGTAAAATTTTTACTTACCTCCATGGTAAGTGGACAAGGCGCAGGTAAGAGTCGCATAGTGCACGCATTCTTCTCTTGAACTCCAATCCATTCACTATGTACACAATGTTCCCCTCTGGCTCTATATCACACTCTAGTCCTAAGCTGCCTATGCATGTCCTCATAGGCAACTCTGCTATGCTATCACGATTTGGAGGTGGTATAGGTGTCCTGAAAATAGATAGATAAAAATAAATAAAAATATATGTTATAATATCATTAAAAAAGTTTATGAAAAAAACATACCTATGAGCAGATAGCTCTCTTCTTGCATGTGGAGCTGTAGAAGAGCCCTCCTCTGATTGTTGGGTAAGCATCTGGATCGTAATAGTCCAACTCCTCATCAGACATCTCTGAGTAATCATGCATGATGGCCCCTAGAGTATGAGACGGAACTCTTGCTCTCATGAGACTTTTTATGAGAGTGAGTTTCGCCTTTCTCTCTCTACTAGGATCCATAATACCTAACATATAAAACAAAATGGTTAGAAATCAATATATATACATGTACATATGTATGTGTGTATGCATTAAGTATGTGTATGTATGCATGTGTGTGTATGTATGTGCATGTATGTGTGCATGTATGTGTGTATGCATGTGTATGCGTGTGTATGCATCATTATGTGTGTATGTGTCTATGTGTGTATGTGTGTGTGTATATGTGTGTGTGTATGTGAGTGTGTCTATGTGTATGTGTGTGCATCTATGAGTGTGTATGTGTTTATGTGTGTGTATGTGTCTATGTGTGTGTATGTGTCTATGTGTGTATGTGTATGCATGTATGAATGCATATGTGTGTGTATGTGTGTGTATGCATTATGTATGCATATGTGTGTGTATGCATTATGTATGTGTATGTATGCATGTATGTATGTATGTATGTATGTATGCATATGCATATGCATTATGTATGTATATGTATGCATGTATGTGTATGTGTGAGTATGTCTCTCTATGTGTGTGTCTATGCATATATGTGTTTGTATGTGTGTATGTGTGTGTATGTGTCTTTATGTGTGTATGCATGTGTATGTGTGTGTATGCATCATTATGTGTGTATGTGTCTATGTGTGTATGTGTCTATGTGTGTATGTGTGTGTATATGTGTGTGTATGTGTGTGTGTCTATGTGTATGTGTGTGTATCTATGAGTGTGTATGTGTGTGTATGTGTCTATGTGTGTGTATGTATCTATGTGTGTATGTGTATGCATGTATGTATGCATATGTATCTGTATGCATGTGTATGTGTGTGTATGCATCATTATGTGTGTATGTATCTATGTGTGTATGTGTGTGTGTATATGTGTGTGTATGTGTTTTTGTCTCTATGTATGTGTTTATGTGTGTGTATGTGTCTATGTGTGTGTATGTTATATGTATGCATGTATGTATGCATAGGTGTGTGTATGTGTGTGTATGCATATGTGTGTGTATGCATTATTTATGTGTATGTATGCATGTAAGTATGTATGTATGCATATGCATATGCATTATGTATGCATGTATGTGTATGTGTGTGTATGTCTCTCTATGTGTGTGTATGCGTATATGTGTGTGTATGTGTGTATGTGTGTGTGTATATGTGTGTGTATGTGTGTATGCATGTTTATGTGTGTGAATGCATCATTATGTGTGTATGTGTCTATGTGTGTATGTGTGTGTATATGTGTGTGTATGTGTGTGTGCATATATGTGTATGTGTGTGTGTCTATGAGTGTGTATGTGTTTATGTGTGTGTATGTGTCTATGTGTGTGCATGTGTCTATGTGTGTATGTGTATGCATGTATGTATGCATATGTGTGTGTATGTGTGTGTATGCATTATGTATGTGTGTGTATGCATTATGTATGTGTATGTATGCATGTGCATTATGTATGCATATGCATTATGTATGTGTATGTATGCATGTGCATTATGTATGCATATGTGTGTGTATGCATGTAAGTATGTATGTATGTGCGCACATGCATATGCATTATGTATGCATATGTATGCATGCATGTGTATGTGTGTGAATGTCTCTCTATTGGTGTGTATGTATATATGTGTGTGTATGTGTGTATGTGTGTGTGTATGTGTGTGTGTATGTGTGTATGTGTGTATGTGTGTATGTGTGTATGTGTGTATGTGTGTATGTGTGGATGTGTGTGTATACGTATGTGTATATGTGTGTGCATGTATATGCATTATGTGTGCATGTGTGTATGCAACATTATGTGTGTATGTGTGTGTGTATTTGTGTGTATGTGTGTATGTCTATGTGTATGTGTGTGTGTGTCTATGTTTGTATATGTATGTGTGTATGCATATATATGTGTGTAAGTGTGTGTGTGTGCGCATACCTTGCTTCAACGAGATGCGTCTATCTCTCTCTCTCTCTCTCTCTCTCTGTCTCTCTCTCTTTCTCTCAGTCTCTTCTTGATCTTGCGTCCAAATCCCGGTAAGAAATCAAATTTTTTTTTACATTTCATAATGTCGCATATGTGATGCTCTCTAGTTTGCCAACGTCGCAAATAACGTCACTAGCTATCGATGGTATTTGTGACACACTAATTTAGCATGGCATAAGCAATGCAGGCATTGCTTATGCGATGAATGCCCATAAAAAAAAATCCAAAAACAGCACCATTGCTTATGTGATGCTAGCGTCGCATAAGCAACAGTGCTCGTTTTTTTTTCAATTCAGGGGCATTGCTACGCCCTCCTATTTCTTGTAGTGACCAAGTCAAGAACCTTCATTGGCAAGATCAAGGTATTATGTTTCATTTATTGATGAGCATAGTAGATGGACTATTTTGTACTTTATCATAAGTAAGAATCAAGTGTTTCATTGCTTCAAAAAATATCTACCACATGTGGAGAATCATACACGTAGATCACTCATGAAGCTCAAATCTGATGGAGGGGGAGAATGCTTCTGCAAAGGGTTTGATGAGTTCTTGTAGGATAAAGGTATCAAAAGGGAAGCGACTACTAGGTACTCTCCTCAACTGAATGGAATTACAGAGAGGAGAAATAAGACGTTGGTTGGATCAACTAGAACAATGCTTGAAGAGAAGAGCTTGCCAAATTATTTATGGGTAGATGCTATCCGAACTGCTATCTACCTTGTCAATAGACTACCATCCACATCACTTTAAGGTATGAATCCTTATGAAGCATGGTATGGGAACAAAACCTAGTCTTGGACATTGCAAGGTGTTTAGTTGTTTAGCTTATGTTCATGTTGTTAAAAATAAAGAAGCAAGGTTGTATATATTTTTGCAAAAAGGATTTTCTTCAAATCAAAGGAAAAATAAATGGAAGCATTTATTTCAGCAAGTAGTGGATGCCAAAAGAGAATCAATGAAAAGAGAATCAAATCCAAAAAATGAATTGTAAGAGAAATAGCTACCCAAAGTAGTAGATAAGTTATGGAGAAGACCTCTCAAACTCATCATGAGATCTCATGGTCATTTGGCTGAAAAAGAGGCAAGGGAGGACACTCAAGAACAGAGGAAGAAGGCATGGACGTCCCCTTGTAGGTAGTTCATTTGGTTTGAGTCATTTCGTTCTATTCACTCTCATAGACTATGTCTAGCCGCATACCAATTTATGGGTAGCATGATTGTGAGTCATATCTCTCAATACATGTATCCATGTTTAGATTTTAAACATTCATTGAAAATCTTATCTCTAGTACTTCCTCTTTCTAGAATTGTTTTATCAAATTCTGTATGATGTGTGAGTCATTCAAATTTTAGTGAGGTCTAGTTTTCAACCTAATTGAGTGGACAAGTAGCCTGTTTTGAGGCAAAGAATTGCAAAACCAAAACTAATCCAAATTGTGTGTTTGATAGCACATTTGAAAGCTATAAGTGTCTACTTTGAGTGATCAAAGTTTCAATTTCATTACATTTTTAAGTTGATATCAGTTGTCATTTGAAGGTTCAACTGTTGGTAAAAGTCTTGATCCTGAGAAGGTCTTCTACACTTTCCATTGCGAATAGGAGAGGAATTCTCCAACAATTGGTATCAGAGCATTGGAGCTTCAAGAATCACAGCATTGGAATTGAAGTGAAGCAAAGGAGAAGCTAAAAATCAAGGGGGAACTTCATAAAGAATAAAGAGCACCACAACATATTTGAGGTAAACTTCGATCTTAGACGTTTTCAATGGTTGATTGAGGACAACAAGTTGAGAAGTTAGGCAAAGATAATTTTCAGTCTTGGAGATATAGAATGACAAATTACCTTAAAGGTAAAGGTTTATGGAGTCTAGTCACTTGAGATGATCCACAACTGGTGGACCTTCAAGATCAGAACATTACTCCATCACAAAGGAGACAATTTGCTTATTGGGAAGAGAAGAGTCGAAGGGTGATGTACCTCATTTCACAAGTTATTTCTAACACTATGATTGGTCATGTGCAAAGCTGAGAAACAGTGAAGGAAGTTTGGTAAGCATTTGAGAAGGTTTATGCTACCTCAACAAGGTCTCAGAGGATGCAACTCTAGAACGAGCTCAACAACATGAAGAAAAGCTCAAGCCAAAGCATTAGTGAGTATACATTGAGGATCAAGGAGTTTCGAGATCAGCTAGCATCAGTTGGATGCAAGATAGAAGAGGAAGACATCCTCTAAACAGTCCTCAATAGCTTGAGGAGTGAAGAAAAGTGGAAGCACCTCATCACAAACATTCTTTATAGAGATCCTCTACCAAAATTTGATGAGATGATACCAAATCTTGTGGTTGAAGAGGTTGCTTAGCAAGGACAAGGCAACAAAGGTAAGGACAACCATAGGACAACTCAAATGACAACACACATGGAAGAGGTCGAAGAAGAAATAGAGGAAATGGTCGAGGTTCATACGATCCTCATAAAGGTACAACATGTTATCATTGTGGTAAACTAGGACATTATGCAAATGATTGTTGGCAAAAGAATGGAAGGCTGAATGGAGGCAACCAAAGGAGCCAAAATAACTATGCGACTACATGAAGTGAAGGAGACATGCAAACCATGCTTGCCATGAACCATGAGTACAATAGCATGAGAAGTGGTGATAAAAAATGGTTTATAGATTCAAATTCTAGGAAAGATATGACATGCCAAGGATATTTATTCACAAAGCTACAAGAGCCAAGTGGAAAAGGATGTGTGGAGACCGGTGATGAAACTCAACACACAATTGAGCATGTTGGAGATATCAATCTTGAAGAAGGTACTGAGTGATGTTCTTCATGTTCCTACTATTGCAAAGAATTTGATTTCAGTAAAACAAATGGTAGAGAAAGGATATCATGTTATCTTCAATGAAAAAGGTTGCTCTATAAAGAATCCAAAAAAGGATTCAAGTTCATTGCTCAAGGAAGGAAAGAAGGTAGGATGTTCACTTTGGACATTCAACAACCACATGGAAAGGTGATGTATATTTAGTTTAGAAACAAGAGGATTGCTAAAATCGATTTGTGGCACAAAAGGTTTGGACCTATCAACATTCCCAAGCTCAAGGACATGAGTAAACATGAAGTGCTAAGAGGTCTTCCAAGCTTAAATGATGCTGGATTACATGATTTTTTTGAAGCATGCCAACTAGGAAAGTAAACTCGACAACCATTCAAGAAGAGCAACTATGTGGCAAGGAATGTCCTCGACTTGATACACACGGATGTATGGGGACCATCAAAACAACCACTAGTGGCTGGTAATAGATATTTTGTCACTTTTATTGATGATCATTCAAGAAAAGTATGGATGTTTTTCATAAAAAAAAAGTCAGATGTGATCTCCATGTTCAAGAGATTTAAAGCACAGAAGTTGAAAAGGAAACATGATTTTCTTTTATGAAAATGGCATCAAATGACAATTTACATGTAGGTACACGCCTCAACAAAATGGAATAGCTGAAAGAAAAAATACACATATCACAGAAGTTGCAAGATGCATGCTCAACAATATGAAGGTGCCACTAAACTATTGGATTCAAGCAGCTAGTAGCGCTGTTTATTTGATGAACAAGTGCAAAATGGCTAGAGTGCATAATTTAGACATATCATAGAAGTTGCAAGATGCATTCTCAACAAGATGAAGGTGCCACTAAACTATTGGATTCAAGCAGCTAGTAGGGCTGTTTATTTGATGAACAAGTGCACAATGGCTAGACTGCATAATTTAATTCCTGTGGAGGTTTATTCTAGTAAGAAACATGACACATACACATCTCATTTTTTTTTTTTGGATGTGTGTGTTATGTTCACATCCCTCAAGAACTAAGGAAAAAGATGGAGGCAAAGTCATAAAAATGTATTTTCATTGGATATTCATCAGAAGAAAAAGGATACACGTGCTATAATCCAGTGACAAAGGAGCTACGAGTCTCATGAGATGTGGTATTTGATGACCTAAGACCATGGTTTGGAGACAAACGGAAAGAGAGGATTCTTCAAGAAGATTGCGAAGATGATGGAGGTGTTGTCCAAGAAGAATTTCAGCAAACAAGCACTCGAATGTGAGGACTAGAAGCTTCTACATCACATGGTGAAAGCTCAACATGGAAGGGGAGGCTAAGGAGTCATTCCTCATCGCTAACATTAGGTTATGAAAGATTTGAAGATGAAAGTGCTACCCAAAATTGTGATTGAAATGCAAGTGAAGAGGAGTATGAAGAGGTGATTATGCCAAAGGTAAAGTTGAATCGATTGTAGAAGCAATATTCAAAAGGAAATGAAAGGAGATCTTCAAGAGCAAGGTATCCAATTCAAAGGCTGAGCTATGATGGTTTTATTGCAAAGCATTTTGCATATATGACACAGGTGGTCAAAGAAAAAGAATTAGATGCATATGAAGAAGCATGTACACAAAAAGAATGGCAACAAGCTACGCAAGAAGAGATAAAATCTCTCAAGGACAATCACACATGGGAGCTAGTTCCAAAAGCTAAGGGTATGAAGATTTTTCCAAGTAAATGGGTGTTTAAAATAAAGAGAAATGCTGATGGTTCTCTAGCAAGGCATAAAGTTAGACTAGTATCAAAAGGATTCAAGCAAACTCATGGCATCGACTATGAAGAGACTTTCAACCCGGTTCAAAAGATGGGAACAATTGGAACCTTGATTGCAGTGAGTGCAGCAAGGAGATGGCCATTGTACTAACTTGAAATACAAAATGATTTTCTCAATGGTGAACTTCAAGAAGAGGTATACATGAGTCAACCAATTGAATTTTGAAGATAAAAAGCATCGAGATTTTGTTTGCAGATTGAAGAAAGCTCTCTATGGGCTAAAGCAAGCACCACATGCTTGGAACCAAAGATCGGTTGAGTACCTCACAAGGTGTGGGTATAGTCTAATTAGTGCATATCCCTCTCTCTACATGAAGAAAGAAGGAGGCAAGGAGGTATACATCTACATATATGTTGATGATCTCATCATAACAAGAATTAATGTTGAACGAATACAAGAGATAAAAAGAAAACTCAGTAAGGGGTTGAAAACTTCAGATCTTGGTGAGCTGAAATACTTTTTAGGCATTGAGGTAGTCTATTGGAAAGATGGGATATACTTGATGCAAAGAAGGTACGTGCTGGATGTTCTTTTGAGATTTGGAATGAGTGAATGCAAGCCACTCACTCAACCTATGGACACAAATGTGAAGCTATGCCCAAATGATGGAGAGAAGTTACATGATGTAACTACATACAATAGTATTATAGGTTCAATGATCTATGCTACGATCATAAGACCAAATTTGTGTTATATTGTTGGAGTTCTTTCTCAATTATGCAAGCTCCAACAAGTGAGCATTTAAATTGAGCCAAATGAGTGCTAAGATATGTGAAGCACATAGTCAATCATGTCTTGTTTTATAGATATGATGAAGAATGCAAGCAATGGGCTTCACTGATGCTGATTGGGCTGGTTCGAACAAAGATAGAAGATCCACTTCAGGTTATATATTCATGATAGGTAGCAAACCTATCACATGGAGCTCAAAGAAGTGACCTACTATTGCACTATCATCTACAGAAGTTGAATATAGAGGATTAGCCTTTGCAACTCGTGAACCTATGTGGATTAAGAAGCTCTTGGTTGATCTTGATGTGCAGGTGGAGACCATTCCAATTTATGGTGACAACATGTCAAGCATTCACTTGACAAACAATCCAATGTTTCATGCACAAAGTAAGCACATAGAAGTGAATTATCATTATGTTCAAGAAAACATTTTGAGCAAGGATGTGGATATAAAGTTCATTAGAACTAATGACGAGGTTGGAGATATGTTTAAAAAGTCTTTAGATGCTTCTAAACTAAAGAGGTTCAAGGATGAAATCAATTTGCAGGATATGCCTGAAGGTGCAAGCTCACTTGTGAGCTTGAGGGGGAGTGTTAAAAATAAAGAAGCAAGTTTGTATATATTTTTACAAAAAGGATTTCTTCAAATAGAAGGAAAATACGAAAAAGAAAAATGGAACCATTTACTTCAACAAGTAGTGGAGGTCAAAAAAGAATCAATGAAAAGAGAATCAAATCCAAACACGAAACTGTAAGAGGAGTGGCTATCCAAAGTAGTGGAGACGTTATGGAGAAGACCTCTCAAACTCAAGAGCTCATGGTAATTTGGCTAAAAAGGAGGCAAGGGAAGACACTCAAGAACAGAGGAAGAAGGGGTGGAAGTCCCCTTGTAGGTAGTTCATTTGGTTTGAGTCATTTTGTTCTCTTCACTCTCATAGACTATGTCCAACTGCATACCAATTTCTGGGTAGTCTGATTGTGAGAGTCATATCTCTCAATATATGTATCAAGTTTTTTTTTTTAATATTAGTTGGATATCTTGAGTATTTCCTTTTTCTAGAACAGTTTTATGAAATTCTTTATGGTCTTTGAGTTATTCAATTTTTAGTGAATTCTAGTTTTCAGCCTAACAAAGTGGACATGTAGCCTGTTTTGAGGCAAAGAGTTGCCAAACTAAAACTACTCCAAATTACGTGTTTGATAGCTCATTTGAAAGCTATAAGTGTCTAGTTTCGGTAACAAAAGTTTCACATTCATTGAATTTTGCAGTTGATTCTATTTTTGATTTGAAGGTTCAGCTATTGGTAAAAGTCTTAATCCTGACACTACAAGGAATACGGGCGTGTAGCGACGGTTAACGCGACAGAATTTCGTCGTTGTAAAATTGCAACTTGCGTCGGAAATACCGTCGAGCGCGGACCGTCGATTATACGATGCAAAAAACGACGGTATTTGCGACGGTATATGTCTAACGTCGCATAAACGACGCTTGTTAATGGCGTCGCTTAAGCGACGCTCTTTAGCGTCGCTTATGCGACGCTAAAAAGCGTCGCTTATGCGACGGTTTATAAGCGACGGTCTATTGCATCGCTTATACGACGACGCGTTGCATCGCTTATGCGACGATCTGTTGACGGACAAAAATTAAAACGTTGGAGGCTCTGCAATCGGCATTTTCACGCATCCGATCGAAGAGCTCTCCAACGTTCGCAATTGCGCTGCGCTTACGAACTGAAGCAAGTATATGCAGAATTGTTGTTTTGCTTAAGCTCTCTGTTATTGTCTCCCTCTGTCTTTGTTTCTCTCTTTCTACATCTTTGTCTCTTTGAATTTTCTCTCTCTCACTCTAGATCTCTCTCTAGATCTCACTCTCTCTCTCTCTAGATATCTCTCTCTCTCTAGATCTCTCTCTCTCTAGATCTCCCTCTCTCTCTCTCTCTCTCTCTCTCTCTCTCTCTCTCTCTCTCTCTCTCTCTCTCTCTCTCCTCTCTTTCTCTTCTCTCTTTTTATTGTAGGTTATTCAAGAAGCTAACCAAGCAAAAACTATGGATCACAATTGTAAGTACAATTTCTATTATTTGTAGATCATTTGAATTGTGTTATTTTCATTACATACCATACTCACACTTATTGATATGCACTCATACACTTATACATGACGAAGAAGCACACACACATGCATATACCTACATATACACATATACATGCACATACACACACATACACATAGAGTTATACATATACACACACATACACAAGAACATGCACATATTGATACATACATATACACTTATACATGCACATGCATATACATACATATATGCACACATACACATGCACATATACACATATACATGCACATACACACACATACACATAGAGTTATACATATACATGCATATACATATACACACATACACATGCACATGCACATACTCATACACACATATGCACTTATACATGCACATGCACATACATACATATACACACACATACACATGCACATACATACATATACACACACATACACATGCACATACATACATATACACACACATACACATGCACATACATACATATACACACACATATATACACTTAGGTACACACATATGAATGAATTATATAATTAAAGTATTAAAACACATGCTTAATATAAACAATAATAAAAATCAATAGAACAAAACTCTTCATTACTTAATACCATACACACAATTCAAAACATGACTGAAATGAAAAATATATAGATAAATATATGTATATATCAATGTAAATACATAATCCAATGTCATAATCAACGTCTAAAATCCTAATCATCGTCATCATGATCATCATCATCATCAGCAATATCATGATCAGATGGATCTTCCTCATCCTCATCCTCATGATCACCCTGTGACGATCGAGATCGTCCCTCCTGTGTCTGTCTCTCCACCTCATCCATATTTGTCTCCCCATAATACTCCTGTATTACATATAACAAACATAAATCAATAAAATAATTAAAACATTCATAACAACAAAATAATTATATAAAATTTAAAAATACTCACAAAGGCATCAGGATGATCTTGTATATACTCGCTCAAACGCCGATATCCAAAATGTGTAGCATACTCGATCTCGTGTTTCGTAGGATATCGGCCATAATCCTTTCGCTGCAATGAAACAAATAAAAAACATTAGTTGCTTGCATTTTAACTAAAATAAAAAATATACTCACAATAACACATATACTTACAAACGTAGCTACAAAACCATTATGGCCCATTTGGCCTAAGTGCGATGTGTGGCCCGACTCCACTCTCTTCCTTGCAGCAGCGTGTTTATTCAAGGAAAAAAATACATAAATTAAATTAAAAAATTACTAAAATATCTAAAAATTATAAATATAAACTATTAATTTGTGTACCTTCTGCTGAGGAAATGACTCCTAAAGACGTAGCTGTCTACGAAAAAACTGCCACGACTCAGGTGGTATGTTAGCTCGCCTCTTATTTTTTTCGACCATACAATATCTCCTGTTAATTTAATCTCAAACAGAAAAAAAAGTCAGAATACATACACATTTATACACACATATACACATACACATACACATACACATACCCACATACACATATACATGCAAACATATACGCATGCATATATGTATATATATACACATATACATACATATAGCATAAACACACATATACATATCCACATATATACGTACACACACATGCATGCATATACACATTCATACAAAATACATGCATTTATCCCACAATAATATGTGTTGTGTATATGTGAATATGTGTGTATGTATAAATGTGTATATGTGAATATGTGTGTATGTGTAAATATGTATATGTGAATTTTTTATTTATGTAGATAATCAAATTATTAATATCAAATACCATTATTTGTAGATTCTGATCAATCAGATGGAACTCCACTACCGTCTCCTCATCGTGCAACGACTTTATACTGTAAGTATATGAAATATTTAATTTTAACTATATTTGATGGATACATAACTTATATATTTTTTTTATGTTTCTTATGATGTGCAGATTCTGATCAATCAGAGGGTACTCCACCACCTCCTACCCATGCAACAACTTCACATGTGTCCTCCGATAGGAATTATGATGAATTTTACTATCAAGAGCATATTATATGTTGGTGTAACTCTTGTTATGGCACGTATCGAAGACCACGATTGGAATGTATTGAACATGAGGCAAAGTATGGTACTTTTGAGCATGCACCATCACCTAGTCAACGTGATAATGCTTGGGTATGTATTTTCTATATATATTAATGTCATTTTTTTATTTAAAAACCATGTATAAAATCAAATTATTATTGATATACAGGAATACTTGCTCGATGATGATGATGATAATGATTTTTCTCATAATGTTAATATACCTCGTACACGTCATGGACTTGCTGTTCATCAATTACAAGCAGAGGTTTCTAGAAATCCTCTACCTCTTGGTTTAGAGAATGAAACGGCTGGAGATTATCCATTGCCAGCTCGTGATCGTTCTTTAGTACAAACATATGATAGAAGAAGATATGGAGGATGGAATAGAGGACCACTTCCTTTAGATGGAGAGGTTTTCAACTTTTGGGGTAATCGCTATATGATTGCTCCATCCACTATTACTAATGCTGGTCGTGGTCTCTTTATTGTAGAGGATTTGTATGTGCCTCCGAACTCTGAAGTCACTCTTATGTCATTTTGTGGTCCTATATATGGATGGGGAGATTGGCATCGACTTTCACGTTATGTTCAAAGCATGAGTACTTATGGAATATGCTTGAACGCAGCATCTCTTACTAGTAGAAGGATTTTACATGCAGAAAATGAAAGATTATATATTGATGGAAGACCTTACACACATGGAAATATAGCAGGTTTAATAAATAGTAGTCGAGGGTTACATAATAGTTCAAGGACTAATTGCACATTTGAGGAGCGTGAAAATAGTCATGAATCACCATACATGAGTAGAGATGTATCAAGATACATAGTTGTCAATGCTATTACTACATTACATGCTGGTGATGAACTATTAGTGAATTATGGATGGCGTAGACCTCCAAGAGCACCTTTTAGCTAGAGAGAATAAAAATTTTCTATCCATATTATATAAGTTATATACTTAATTTTATATTTGAAGTTTAATTTTTATTCATTTATGGAATACTAATGAGTTTTGTTTATATGTGTAGATTCCAACGTATGATGTTGATGATATTCGTCCACAACATTCACAATTACCAATAAGACCTCATTTATCAGAAGCTTCCATGAGGAGGCTACGCAAAACTAATCCTGTGCAATATGCAAAGTTGAAAGATCTATATTCAAAAGATGATAAAGTACAAGATTTGTGTGACAATGATGAAGATGATGGCATGGTAGATTTTATTGAGGATTGGTATCAAAATGACAGTGAGAGCATGGATATTTCTAAAAATGAGAAATATCTTCGAGAGGAATGTCTAAAGCATGTATATGAAGGAAGTCGTTTGACACGACTAAGTGCAAGCTTACTTATTCTCAACCTTCAAAATCGTTTTGGATGGAGTAATGTATCTGTTTCGACACTATTAAGGTATAATTTTCAATTTTCTATCTACTTATATATATGCGCATCTTTTAAAACTATTAATGCATCTTTCAAAATATTCGTAAAAAATTTGATTGTTTGGATGGCAGGATACGATTGTTTGTTTTGGAGGATATGAAGTATGTATCTTCATTGAATGATTTGTCGATTCACGCATATGTTCAATTTGAAAGTGTGAGAAGCGGATTTATAATTTGTATTCAAAGAATTTGGCACTGTTTATAGGCCATACAATGGTGACCTGGATGCATCGCATGCACAGAGGTTACTCAAGATAGAGCAATCTGATTATAATGGACTAGTGCCAGCAAGATTCCTAGGGTATGCAGTAAACCTCTTGCATGTCAATGATGAGGCGCATTTGAAGTTTAGGATACAAAGTGGAAATCATGGTGGCTTGAGAGGATCACACATATACATGCAAGAGGTTTACTGCATACCCCAGGAATCCTGCTAGTACTAGTCCCTTATAATCAGGTTGCTCTATCTTGAGTAACCTCTGTGCATGCGATTCATCCAGGTCACCATCGTATGGCCTATAAACAGTGCCAAATTCTTTGAATACAAATTATAAATCCGCTTCTCACACTTTCAAACTGAACATATGCGTGAATCGACAAATCATTCAATGAAGATACATACTTCATATCCTCCAAAACAAACAATCGTATCCTGCCATCCAAACAATCAAATTTTTTACGAATATTTTGAAAGATGCACATAAGCATACACATATATAAAATTATATGCATATATATATATGTATATTTATTTATTTACTTTCTTTAATATATCATTTTTTTGATAAACTTACAGGTTATTATCTGAAAAGTTTTTACCAAGTCAAAATATTCTTCCTACCTCACATGATGAAATGAAGAAGATAATCAACAATCTTGGTATGGATTATCAATGTATACATGCATGTCCTAACGATTGTATTTTATATAGAGGTGAATATGCAGACTCTTTGACATGTCCCAAATGTCAATCTCCTCGATATAAGGGTGAAGAAGGTAAAATCCCGAATAAGGTATTGAGACATTTTCCATTGGCTCCACGGATTAGACATATGTTTCAAAGCCCCGAATTATCAAAGCTTTTGACTTGGGGACATGATCACAAAAGTACTGATGGAATAATCAGAATTCCTCATGATAGTGTTGCTTTTCAGCATATTGATTCTACATGGCCTGAATTTGCACAAAATCCACAGAATCTAAAGTTAGGAGTTGCATTAGATGGGGTTAATCCATTCTCCATGAAATCCAGTAAATGGTCAACATGGCCAGTGGTAGTCATAAACTATAATCTTCCGCCATATCTTAGCATTAAAAAGGAACATTTAATGCTTTCACTTTTAATCCCAGGCAAAAGACAAGTTAAAGATATGAATGTATATCTTGCTCCTCTCATTGACGATCTTCAAGAGTTATGGAGAGGTATTAATGTCATTGATATATCAAAAAGCATCAATGAAAGACATATTACGATTCGTGGTATTGTGGCTTGGACTATTCACGATTTTCCTGGATATGGCGTTTGTTCAGGTATTGATGTAATTTTTTTATTCAATATGCATGTAAATAAATATGATTTAATCTAATTATATTTTTATCATTTTCCATGATGCAGGAATATCTACTAAGGGTTATAAAGCTTGTCCATATTGTGGTGATTGGTTGAGATCAATCTATAGTAAGAATAACAAAAATATTTATCTTCGACATCGACGATTCTTGCCTGATGATCATCCATTAAGATCTAAAAGAGAAGCGATACATTTTAATGGAAAGCTTGAAACAGGTCAGTGTCCAAAACCTATGACGCCTATGGATTGGTATAAAAAATGGACAGATGGACCTCTGATAGATCCAGAAGCAGAAATCTTCAATGATGATTCAGATAATGAGTATGTGAACAAAGGTAAAGGGAAATTGGCACTCACAGAGAACATATCAATATGGTATTCTTTGGAGTATTGGAAAGAGTTAAAAGTATGTCATCTTCTTGATCCTATGCATATATTCAAAAATATTGGTTATTCACTATGGCAGCATCTTCTTGGACTAAAAGATACCACAACATCAAGAAATGATTTGAAAGATCAAAAATCCAAACCAAAGTTATGGCCAGTTTTTGATAGACATCAACAAGAAACGACTTATGCATCTGCTCCTTGGGTACTTACGACAAAAGAGATACAAACTATCAACAATAGAATTCAATTGATCAAGACTCCTACAGGATATGGAGCATCGTTTCAAAACATGTTTACTATGGATGATAAGAGCTTATCTGGATTAAAGACCCATGACTGGCATAACTTTTTGAAACATATTTTACCTTTGGTTATCGATGGATGTACAACGAAAGGAGTACGAGATGTCATCTATCGTCTTGGATCACTTATAAGGTAATTATGATACTTTTATATTTAATATGTTTGAATATTGGATATCTTTTATTTTTTAATTAACTTCTTTACAATTGTTTTTATGATTTGTATAGGTGGATTACATCCAAAGAGATCGATAAAAATTCGATCCCACAAAAAAAACGTGAATGCAAAGAGCTACTATGTTTGATGGAAAAAGAACTTCCTACTTCATTTTTTGATATTCAAGTTCATTTACTAGTCCATCTTGTAGATGAGATAGAGATTGCCGGTGTTGTCAACACTCGATGGATGTTTTGGGTCGAGCGATTTATGGGAATACTAAAAGGTTATGTGCGACAAAGAGCAAAACCAGAAGGATCCATGGCAAAGGGTTGGATGCTTGAAGAGTGCATGTATTACGTTAGTGAGTACCTTGAAAGAGTTCATGAAGAAGCTCCACGTGCATGGACCAACGAGTCTTCTTCAAAAATAACCGATGAGGTATTATCAGGTAAGGGGGTTCCATTCTTATTTACATTTCAAGAAAAAAATGATGTTTCCACTTTTGTAGCATATAATAGCGAATGCATGCAAGCATTCGTTAGCGAGTACGAGGAACTTCAAAGTCTCCAAAGTAAAAGGCGAAAAAACAAAAGATCTAGACGTAATCTCGATAATAATGAGATTACAGATATACCTTCTTTCACGGATTGGCTATATAGTTGTTTGCAACGCGCCAACGCAAATAATGAAGAAATCTCAGATGAGCAAAGAGAGTTAATGATGGGTTGTGAACAAAAGGTAATTTTATTAAAATATATATTTTATTTTTTTCATATATGTATGTTAGTTTCTATTTACTAATTCAATTTATTTTGCAGGCTCGAATGTTCACTAATATGTGGGCTTTTGGACAGCATATTAGAATCAAATCCATTGATTCTTTACGTAAAACAGAGGATTCTAGTATTGTTGCTTGTTTCAAGCAACTATCACGTGCTAGCTCAAAAGACACGAACCTTATAGATGGCGAACTTGGTTACGTAGGAACTATTGTTGGTATCTACGAAATTTCATTTCGTACATTCAAACAGGTAGAAAAAAGTTTATATATTTTTTTTAAAGTTAGTTTTTTTTTAAGCACCTAATAATGGGACGTTTTTGTTGTTATATATTGTGATAGGTCATTTTGAAGGTTGACTGGTATCGAGCGGAGTATAAAGGTAGTAATTCTACAATAAGAAAGGAATTATCTGGGTTTTGGGCAATTGATTCTTCCAAGGTAATGCGATCTACTAAAGAACCATATATTCTTCCTAGGCATATTGAACAAGCATTTTTTTATAAAAACCCAGATGCTCATCCTTGGTGGCAAGTCATTCATGTGCAACCTAGAGGTAGGTCATTGTTTGAACAGTTTATTGTTAGAGAGATTGAAGAAAGTCCTCTTGATGATTCAGCATCAGATACTGATACATCAACATCTGGAATAGAAATTAGACTCATTATACGTGATAATGATACTAATCTTTTTGATGAAGAGGATAATTCTCTACATGCTGATTCTACTGATGAGGAAGAGGAATTACCAGAAATAGATATTAATCCACCAATAGATGATGTGATTCATGAGAACATAGATTTAACAATAGAAGAAATAAATGAAATCAATAAGGATAATGAAGATGAGACTATATTGATGTCTTACCAAAATGATGGCAATAATGAAAACATATGAGCAGATTAGATAGTAACTTGAAGCTTCTGAATGGATATATATAATAGGTTTTTTTTTATTAACTTGAATAACGATGAATCCTACTAGAGAGATGAAATCATGTTCTTCTAAGTTAGAACATGAAGCTCGGGGGTATGCCTAATTATTTTATATATAGCTTTATCTTCGAGGAGTAAATTTTTATCATGTATGTATGCATATGTGTGTGTATTCATGTGTATTATATGTATACATATATTAGTATGCATATATATGTATTTCATGTATATGTATGTGTTTGCATGTGTGTGATATATGTATACATGTATTCATGTACGTAATATATGCAAGTGTTTATAATTGTGTACATGTATATATGTATATGTGTCTATGTGTAAATATGTACATGTAAATATGTATGTATGTATATATATGTTTATGTGTTCATGTAGGCATGTACATGTATGTGTAAATATGTACATGTAAATATGTTAGTATGTATATATATATTTATGTGTGCATTTAGGCATGTATGTGTGAAGCATAATATATCTACTCCATTTTATATTTATGTATGCTATCTACATGATGTGTATATATCTTTACATATATTAAGAATCATGATCCTCGTTGATTCGAGTAGCTATATATAGAGGCATAAGGTTGGGAGGAGAGACATCTCTCTAGTAGGACGTCGGAGGTGTATATATACTTCAAACATATGGCTAAAAGGTTTTATATGTATATGTATATACATTTTTATTTTAGATTTTTTTATATGTATATATATATATATATATATATATATATATATATAGATACATACATACATACATATATACACACACACATACATACATACATGGATTATATTATATTACATACATAGCAGTAAATATATACTACATACATACGTGTAATGTAATACACACATTTTTATGTATATATACACATAGTATATACATATTACATTTATACACAACACATAGATGTATACATACATGATACACATGCATACATACATACTACAAAAATAGAAACATGTATATTAGATACATATATAAGTTAATATACATGCCTTTCAGTAAACATAGAGTAATAGATTTTAGGAATGACATCATACATACATAGATGCATATATAGATACATACATACGTACATACATACATAGCTCTCTCTCTCTCTCTCTCTCTCTCTCTCTCTCTCTCTCTCTCTCTCTCTCTCTCTCTCTCTCTCTCTCTCTCTCTCTCATATACATACATACCGTGCATTGTCGCGACGATGAGCCATAAGTATCCGCATCTCTTTTAAACACCACTTAAGGGACCATCCTGTCCCAAACTCTGTCTCAAGTGAACTAAGCACGTACTTTTTATCCCTCTCATCATGCTCACTACAAAAATAAAAAACATAATGTAAATAAAACATATGATATACATTTCAATTTATATGTAAAACTTTTACTTACTTCCATGGTAAGTGGATAAAGCGCAGGTAAGAGTCGCATAGTGCCCGCATTCTTCTCTTGAACTCCAATCCATTCCCTATGTACACAATGTTCCCCTCCGGCTCTATGTCGCACTCTAGTCCTAAGGTGCCTATGCATGTCCTCATAGGCAACTCTGCTCTGCTATCACGTGCTGGAGGTGGTATAGGTGTCCTAAAAATAGATAGATAGAAATAAATAAAAATATGTGCTATAATATCATTAAAAAAAATTATGAAAAAAAACATACCTATGAGCAGATAGCTCTCTTCCTGCATGTGGATCCGCAGAAGAGCCCTCGTCTGATCGCGTAAGCATCTGGATCGTATAATCCAGCTCCTCATCGGACATGTCTGCGTAGTCCCGCATTATGGCCCCTAGAGTATCTGACGGAACTCTTGCTCTCATAAGACTTTTTATGAGAGTGAGTTTCGCCTTTCTCTCTTTACTGGGATCCATAATACCTAACATATAAAACAAAATGGTTAGAAATCAATATATATATACGTGTATGTGTGTGTATGCATGTGTATGTGTGTGCATGCATGTGTATGTGTGTGTATGCATCTGTGTGTATGTGTGTAGGTATATGTGTGTGTTGTCTATGTGTATGTGTGTGTGTCTATGAGTGTGTATGTGTTTATGTATATGTATGTATCTACGTGTGTGTATGTATCTATGTGTGTATGTGTATGCATGTATGTATGCATGTGTGTGTATGCATATGTATGTGTGTGTATGCATCATTATGTGTGTCTATGTATGCATTTGTACGTGTGTATGCATCATTGCATGTGCATGTGTCTATGTGTGTATGTGTGTGTATATGTGTGTGTGTCTATGTGTATGTGTGTGTGTTTATGAGTGTGTATGTGTTTATATGTATGTATGTATCTATGTGTGTCTATGTGTCTAAGTGTGTATGTGTATGCATGTATGTATGCATATGTATGTGTATGCATATGTATGTGTGTGTATGCATTATTATGTGTGTCTATGTATGCATGTGTATGTGTGTATGCATCATTACGTGTGTATGTATCTATGTGTGTATGTGTGTGTGTATATGTGTTTGTATGTGTGTATGCATGTGTGTGTGTATGCATGTGTGTGTGTATGCATGTGTATGTGTATATGTGTATATGTGTATATGTGTATATGTGTATATGTGTGTGTATATGTGTGTATGCATGTGTGTGTGTATATGTGTGTATATGTTTGTATGCATGTGTGTGTATGCATATGTATGTGTGTGTATGCATTATTATGTGTGTCTATGTATGCATGTGTATGTGTGTATGCATCATTACGTGTGCATGTGTCTATGTGTGTATGTGTGTGTATATGTGTGTGTGTCTATGTGTATGTGTGTGTGTCTATGAGTGTGTATGTATGTATCTATGTGTGTGTATGTGTATGCATGTATGTATGCATATGTGTGTGTATGCATATGTATGTGTGTGTATGCATAATTATGTGTGTATGTGTCTATGTGTGTATGTGTGTGTGTATACATTATGACAGTGTATGTAAGCATGTGCATTATGTATGCATATAAGTATGTATGTATGCATATGCATATGCATTATGTATGCATATGCATATGTATGCATATGCATATGCATTATGTATGCATATGCATATGCATTATGTATGCATATGCATTATGTATGCATATGCATATGCATTATGTATGCATATGCATATGCATTATGTATGCATATGCATATGCATTATGTATGCATATGCATATGCATTATGTATGCATATGCATATGCATGTGTATGCATATGCATGTGTATGCATATGCATGTGTATGCATATGCATGTAAGTATGTATGTATGCATATGTGTGTGTATGCATATGCATGTAAGTATGTATGTATGCATATGCATATGCAATATGTATGCATGTATGTATATGTGTGTGAATGTGTGTGAATGTGTGTGTGAATGTGTGTGTACATGTGTCTGTATGTGTGTATGCATGTGTATGTGTGTGTATGCATCATTATGTGTGTATGTGTGTGTACATGTCTGTATGTGTGTATGCATGTGTATGTGTTTGTATGCATCATTATGTGTGTATGTGTGTGTATGTGTGTGTGTCTATGTGTATGTGTGTATGTGTGTGTGTCTATGTGTATGTGTGTATGCATGTGTATGTGTGTATGTGTCTATGTGTGCATGTGTGTGTATATACTATATGTGTGTGTGTCTATGTGTATGTGTGTGTACCTATGAGTGTGTATGTGTTTATGTGTGTATGTGTCTATGTGTGTGTATGTGTTTATGTGTGTATGTGTATGCATGTATGTGTATGTGTGTGTATGTCTCTCTATGTGTGTGTGTATGCATATGTGTGTGTGTATATGTGTGTCTATGTGTGTATGCATGTGTATGTGTGTGGATGCATCATTATGTGTGTATGTGTCTGTGAGTGTATATGTGTGTGTATGTGTGTGAGCGTCTATGTGTGTGTATGTGTGTGCGCGTCTATGTGTATGTGTGTCTGTGTGTGTATGTGTGTGTATCTATGAGTATGTATGTGTTCATGTGTGTGTATGTGTCTATGTGTGTATGTATCTGTGTGTGTATGTATCTATGCATGTGCATTATGTATGCATGTAAGTATGTATGTACATTATATGCATATGCATATGCATTATGTATGCAAATGTATGCATGTATGTGTTTATGTGTGTATGTCTCTCTATGTGTGTCACGTGTGTATGCATATATGTGTGTGTATGTGTGTGTATATGTGTCTGTATGTGTGTATGCATGTGTATGTGTGTGTATGCATGTGTATGTGTGTATGTGTCTATGTGTGCATGTGTGTGTATATACTATATGTGTGTGTGTCTATGTGTATGTGTGTGTACCTATGAGTGTGTATGTGTTTATGTGTGTATGTGTCTATGTGTGTGTATGTGTTTATGTGTGTATGTGTATGCATGTATGTGTATGTGTGTGTATGTCTCTCTATGTGTGTGTGTATGCATATGTGTGTGTGTGTGTATATGTGTGTCTATGTGTGTATGCATGTGTATGTGTGTGGATGCATCATTATGTGTGTATGTGTCTGTGAGTGTATATGTGTGTGTATGTGTGTGAGCGTCTATGTGTGTGTATGTGTGTGCGCGTCTTGTGTATGTGTGTCTATGTGTGTATTTGTGTGTATGTGTGTGTGTGTCTGCGTATGTGTGTGTGTGTCTATGCGTGTATATGTGTGTGTGTGAGTGTGTGTGTGCGCATACCTTGTGTATGTCTCGCTTCTCTCTCTCCCTCTCGCGCGCTGTATGTCTCTCTCTCTCTCTCGGTCTGTATTCTTCCTCGCGTTCAAGGCCCGGCACAAATGTGCCGGGAGAATTGAATTTTTTTTTTTTACATTCCAGAGCGTCGCATATGCGACGCTCTGCAGTTTGCCATCGTCGTTAAGTGCGTCGCTAACCTGCGACGCTACTAGCGACGCTTCTGGTTTAGCGTCGCTTATGCGACGCTATCGTCGCTTATGCGACGATGCTCGGCCAAAAAAAAAAAATCCGAAATTTTTACCGTCGCTTATGCGACGGTTTCGTCGCATAAGCGACGGTTTTCGTTTTTTTCCCGATTCGGGGGCGTCGCTACGCCCCCCTTTTTCTTGTAGTGTGAGAAGGTATTCTACACTTTCTACTGCAAATAGGAGAGGAATTCTCCAACACATGCACGATCACAAATAAGAGGTAAGATAGATAAAAGGGCAACAAATGCAATGTTTATTTGGTATGACTCAACTTAGATGGGTTACAAGTTCCATAATCCTTCAACCAAGCTATTCACTACAAGTAGAGATGTTGTGTTTGAAGAACAGAGGTCTTGGTATGATGAAGACAAACAAAAGGTAACTCTACCATATGATCCTGATTTGGACTCTCATCAATTAGGAAGAAAGCATAATACACAGGTCTAGGATCCAAGAAGTGATACAGATGATGACCAATATGAAAATGAAAAGGATTACAAGCTATGGAAGTCAAGAGGCAAAGCAAAGATGCAAGATTATGAAGAATGCTGTTAGCCCACAATTTGGTTGGTTTTGATGCACTAATGTGGTTCTATTTGGCAGGAAAATACATTTGATTTCAGGTACTTGCAGAGTTAATCAATGGGATGAAAGGTATTTGCAAACTACATGGCTACATCTTGCTCAGAGGGGAATGCCCTTGGTGTTTGGAGTTCAGATTATGGAAAATATGAGCATGTTTAGGATGCAATCATTTGTGTTGAGCAGATGCAGTTTGGGGGAGAGCCCATTCAGATTCTTGCATTTCTTGTTTATGTATTGAATGCCTATTGTCATGCAAGCTTGGTTATGTAGAACAGAAATCTAGTAAGGAGGCTCTCCACTTTTTTGAGTTAATTCAACATGAAGGCAATGGCAAGGGGGTCAAGAGATACATGCTGAGATAGTCAAAGATGGCCAACAGCAAAATACATTCTTATGTAGTGCTGTAATTGATATGTACGCAAAGAGTGGTTCACTTGAGATGCAAAAGGCATCTTTGATGAATTGCCAACAACAGATGTTGTTGCATGGACTTCACTTATCTCAGGGCATGTGGAACATGGCAGTTTTGATGAAGCTTTTCAATGTGTTGAGCGAATGCTATCTTTGTAGGTAATATTTTTCTATACATGTATGGCAAATGTGGTTAGGTGGAGGGCGCCTCTTCTTATCTGATCCACGGAGGAGCTTCGCCTACAAAAAAGGGGAGCATACGCAAAGAAGAAGGGGGGGGCCTGTGATTATGGTGCAGGTTGAAAATGAATTTGGGTCTTTTGGCAAGGATAAAGAGTATCTCCAGCATCTTGTCAATCAAGCCAGACTTCATCTTGGAAATAACATAATCATGGAAACAAGAAAAAGGAACTAAGCTTTTTAATATCTGATGATATGTTTTGGAAAGATGGGGAGCCATTTCGTATATTAGGGGGGGATGTACATTACTTTAGAATACACCCAAAGTATTGGGAAGACCGATTACTGCGGGCAAAGGCATTGGGCTTGAACACTATTCAAACATATGTGCCGTGGAATTTGCATGAGCCAAGGAAAGGGAAATATCATTTTGATGGCATTGCTGACCTTGAGTCGTTTTTGAAGCTTGCCCAAAAATTAGGCTTTTTAGTCATGGTTCGTGCTGGCCCATACATATGTGCAGAATGGGACTTTGGTGGTTTCCCTGCATGGCTTTTAATGCATCAACCAGCTTTGAGGCTTCGTTCTTCAGACCCTCTATACTTGGCACTTGTGGATGACTGGTGGAAAATTCTACTGCCTAAAATAAATTCTCTTTTGCATGAAAATGGGGGGGCCTGTTATCGATTCCGAAGAAAGGAGAAATAAGGAGAGAAAGGGGCGGGCTATGCCCCATGACTCTCTCCCTCTCATTGTTCCACAAACGGATAAGAGGGGTGAGACCGGCTAAAGATAACGGGGGGCACAGCACCGCTTTGGAGGCTTCCTGAAGACCTGGAGAGAGAGACGAGGAGAAGCGAGGAATGTCGTGGGCTGGGCAGTAGGGGAAAGACAACAGCAGATGAAGGGGCGCTGGGTGTTTTTGGCAGGTGTTGACGACGGACGAGAAAGGAAGGAGACGTTTGATAATGAGAAAGGAAGGTATTGAATTGCAGAGGGGAGGCTTCAATTGTTTGAAGGAGACTAGCTTGTGCAACTCCTGTACATTGTTAAGTGTGCATATGCATAGTACAACTGCTCGACGTGGATGGGTTGCTTCTGAGCTTTTGAAGGCAACGTCAGGGATCTTCCAAATCACTCTCAGATCTGAGTCACCATATACTGCACCAATGAAAGTGGGAGCAAAAGGATTCAATTAAGAAAAGACTTCAGTGGAGCACCCCGTGGGAGGATTTTTCTGCAGCTCGAATATGGATATCTGGCTCCTCGACAACGGGTGGCAAGAGACGGTTATGTACAGGGTCTTCAACTGAACACATGCACTGGTGTGTTCTGAACTTGAAGGCCTTGGTGGAGGAGTTCGCACATGTCAAGGGAAGAAAAGAGGATTGAAGGGACCTCGATAGGGAGAGAGGGCCCCATAGAAGCCTGCATTTGCTGAGCTTTTATGCCTCTACACATTTTTGTTGAAGGAGATGGGGGAAAATGGATCTTGCACATGTTCTTCAAGCGGGGACAGCTACCGCAGTGACTGGAGGGGATATTAGAGGGCAGCAGAGGATCGTTGTTTTTTTTTTGCTTTTTGTTGTGGGATTTGCGTATGCAGGTGACAGGAGATAAGGAGAATTAAAGGAAGCAAGGGAGGTTGCAGTTGCTTGCTAGGGGGCGACTGCCTATTTCTTCGAAGACAAAGAAGGCTAGGACTCTCTCTCAGGCTGCATCTTTCCAAACAAGGACGATGGGCGGGCGGAGAAGGATTTTTTTAATTTCTGCAAATCGTTCGAGGGGATACCATAAGCCGGGTGATCTGGAGTCTGCAGGCAATGGTAGTATGAGCAGCATGTTTCCTAGTTCAAGGATTGTCTGCTGCTTTTATCACTCATCATAAGAGGATCAGAAGGGGAAGAGGGTGTGCAAAAGATGCAAATGCAACTTGCGATCCTCTGGCCAATGCTCCCGATGCCTGTCAATACCATTCGTCCCTGTTCGTGTCTTGTCTCATGATGACCAGTAGAGGGTTAATTCGATTGTGGTCTGCTAATGGTGCTGTGCATGGTGTGCTTCTGTTGTGTTTTAAACAAGATCATCAAATTTTGGGCACATATGGGAAGAATAGCCAAATCCACTAGAAAACCTAACTGATGTATCTTTGATGAGGTTAAATGGGAACATCATTCAGCACTAAAAAAAAAAAAAAAAAAAAAAAATTGTTAGCCTTTCGCTTTGTGACCTACATGGTTGACGGTTCCTCTGAATAATTTATACTTTATTCTCTCCTTTTGGAACGTGTATTCCCTTTACGAGATCTTCTGGCAAATGCGAAAAATAGTACAGAAGTTCAACCACTGTGCTTAGGCTCTTATAATCAGGATTCTTGAGGTAAGCATTAATCTCTATCATCGAGTGTTGTAAGCTTTCGCTAATATTGTTTGGCCAGCCTATGAGATCTTTACTATCCATGAAGAAAGTAGCTCAAAAATATTTGCCTTCAACTCCAGTATGTAGCAGTGCACATTAAAAATGAGCAAAGAGACATTGATCTCTGGCGAAAAAGTCCTTCAGGTTCTTGTGAATATTTGTCTCTAGAATGTTAAACCTTGCCTTGGAGTTTTGCTTGCAAGAGTTTGAACGACCGATCACTCTTCCCTCTATTAATGTATGCCTATGCGAGCATGTTTTGGACATCATTTTCTCATAGCCAGTCTCAGTCACTTTACCATGTATGCTTCCCTTGCCTTCACAGTTCATTGTTTGAGTTTTTGTCGCCTCCTCCCACATTCATTGATGGTGGAGAATTTTTATCGGGAATACTTGAACATATACTTTTATTGTCTTAAGGTTTTGGAGAACGTAACAAAGAGAACGTGGGAAAGTGAGTGTGTGTGTGGGTGGAAGAGAGTGTGAAGGAGAGAAAAAGTGAGAGCTTGTGCGTAAGGGAACTAAGAATTGCATGAGTGTTAGAATGCAAGAAAGACTAGAAGTGAATGAGTAAAGCAAGGATGAGGAAGGGATAAAAGCTTGGAGTGTATGTATGTATGAATGGGAAAAGAAGTGAGCGCGACTTTGAGATAGAGCTAGTGTGAGTCCGAAGTGTGAAGTGGCAAAGTATATATGAGAGAGTGAGGTTGGGCTAGGGTGTTTGAGTTTGTGAACATTAGTGAGCGAGTTTAAGTTGAAGTGTGAATGTGGAAAAAATGGGCTGAAGATATTAAGAGTGTGTATCGGAGAAGGTGAGTGAGAATTCTTGATTGTATGATCGTTTGACCACGAGGATCTGATTTGTTGTTTGATTGCGATTGGCTGATCATTTAAGCATGTGTGTTTGAGTGCATGCATGGGTGAAAGGTATGTGGGTATATGAGAGAATGTGAGTTGGGATCTTGAGAGTAAGTGTGAAATAGCATGCAAAGAAGTTTATGAGAGTGAGTGAGAATAAGGGAGCTTGAGTGTGTGGGTGGCAAGGGGACAGAGGACCGTGCAAATAATAAAGTGTGGAAAAAAGGGTCCTTTGCTTTTGCATCGAGACCAAAAGTCTTCCCCAAATCTAAGTAAAGTAGAACCCCGAGACTAGGGCATCCTTGGATGAAACTTTAGGATTGAAATTCGTGTGAGATTACCATCCAAAAAGATTCGGATCTACTGGGGATCATCAAGTGGTGGTAACTACGCACATTCAGTGCTTCCGAGGCGAAGAGAACCTATTGGGAAACAAAAATCCGAGCAAATCCAATTACATATGGGCATTTTTCCTGGGGTTTAGAGACTATTCATTTGGTGCGTTTGCCGGGAACATATGAGCTAGTGCATAGACATAGGAAGGACCCATTGCGAGACAATTGTGGGCTCTAGGTAATCCAACTGGACCGATTCCGAGGGATTTAAACCGAATAAAGTCTCATATAATCATTTGTTCCGTTGGGCTCAAGAGCTATTCATTTGGTGCGTTTGCCGGGAATTGGCTTAGCACATCTCATAGAGAGTGCTACGAGTTTGCTTCGTGCCCCAATCGTGTGGCACAGCCAAGTCGATCCCAAATCTGCTTTGATCTTCATTAGAGAAATGGCCCAACAAAGACGAGCCTCTAGTTTTGAGAAAGCGAATATAAGGCAAGGGAGTTTTGGACAAAATAGATGGATAGATTCTCGTCCGACCATGAGACATCATGTGAACCGAGGGTGGCGATTTGGCCCGATATCAAATTATGTGAGATGCTGGTGTTGCGAGCAGATTGGGCATATAGCCAAATATTGCCCTCGTGTATGCAACCCGTTGGATTTTGTCCCCACATGTGAGGACTGCGGGAAAAAGAGACTATGCGAGCACGTGTGTGGCTCAAAAGCGATGACTGACACAAAGGTTGCAACGAATCAAATTGATAAGTGCTTATCCTCTTTGTATGTGGAAGTTGACAAAGGTGGAGTCACTTTGTCGACGGAGACTGCGAGAGCAAGTGAAAGCAAGGATACTGGATCTCATGATCGAGACTTGATAGAACTTGTGAAGAGCTTGGAATGTCAAGTCAATTGGTTGCAGGTGGAGCGAGATAACGAGAGGATCAAAATAGCGAAATTAGAGGAAAATCAAGAGAAAATGGCCGAGGTCCTAGGAACTTGGGAAAAGCAAGTACGAATGTTGAAAAATGAAAACAAGGAGTGGAAAAGAGTAAACAAAATCTGGAGGCAAGATCTTGTGAAGGCCGAGAGTGAAAACGTGGTCTGGGACTTGAGATCCGGCTTGATGGTAGCCGACTGCTTTGGAGTTGCGATCGAAGAGGAGCTCTCAAGAGACGAGGATGACCTAATGAGGAGAGTCGAAGGAATGGAGCATGAAATCGAGAAGGTACAAAGCATAATCTGTCGATACAGTGATCAAGCGGGTAAGGCATGTGACGAGTTCCACCTGGAGTTAGAAAGAATGAAAAGTGCCCAAGCGGAGAGTGATGAGAAAATGAGACGGGTAGAGAAAGAGAATGCAAGGTTGAGTAGCAAGCTCGATAGGTGGATGAATCAGAAAGACGATGAGACCCGAGAACGAGCAGAAGATCCGAAAGTAGGTAGAATAGAGGAAGAGCTAAAAGTGATGTTGGACCAGTTAGAGGCGATAGGTGTAGAGTTAGAAAGGACGAAGAATGAATTGTCGAAGAAGGTAGATGACCTGGATGAAGAAAATATGAGTAGGATTTGGGAGGAGAGGTCGATTCGAGAAGAGGTTGAAAAGTTGTCTGGCCAAGTCGGGAGGAGCGAGGAGGTTCCTTTGGAAATAGAAAGAAGGATGAGTCATTTAGAAGAGGAGAAGAAGAAAATGTGGGTTCGGTTCCATCAAGTGGATGATGAGATTTTTCGACTCCAAGGTAGTGATGAGCGAAAAGAAGAAGGGATAAGGGATTTAGCTTTGAAGCTCGAGGCATTAAGAGGTGTAGTAATGAATGGTGGCCTTCCAGACCGTATCGCTTGGCTAGAGGACAATATCAGCAAGCTGTCCAATCATGTAGAAGCTCTGCGAGGTAGAGGTTGGAGATGAAAAGAATAGACGAGGCGATGGATGTGGGTGAGGACGGCTGTAGTCTGACTAGGGTTTGCTTTGCGGATTGCGAGTCAGAGATGTGAGGACGGATGGACCAAGTCTGTTGTACGCTTAAGAACTAAAGTGACATTTTTTGAGGTTTCAGGTCGGCAAGGTAATTAGTGTGTGCGGGTTTTGCGAGGACGGGTTGACCATGGCATTAGTGGCTGGATTTTGGCTTGAGTAATGGCAGAGAGGAGATATGTCTCATTGGGATGTCCACGAGGGGATATATGTGTGTGTGTCGTGATTGGTTGGGTTGGGAGAACGTCCTTTCTTTTGTCTCCTAATTCTCGAGATGCGGGAATGAAAAGAAAATGAAAAAAATATATGTTTGTGTATGTGTAAGTGTGGCTACGTGCCTATGTAGGCCGATTGGTGGGTGGACCCACTTTGGCCGGGTGGTCAAAGCCACGAACCGACGTCTGTTTCACATAGGGCTAGCTGTCTGTGTGTCGTGCACTACGTTGGGTTGGTAGATGGGTGGAACAAACTCGATCGGGTAGTCGAGTCCACGAGTCGCATCCAGCTTCAGCGTAGGCCGGCAAGTGTGAGTAAATATGTGAAAAAAAATGATGAAAAAATGTGGAAAAAAATGAATGAGAAGAATTCCTCGCTCGAGGGGGGACATAAGAGAGGTGAGAGAGCATGATGCTCGGATGGGAATATATGTGTTTGTGTTGTGGGGATTTGGGTTATGTGTGGACTCCTGATGAGGCATGTCAGATCGACGCTTAAGCTCGGCTAGGGTTTTGGTTGCGATGTGTCTATGGAAAGCTTGGACTTGAGGGATCCAATCGTGCTAGTTGCATTGTTTGTCTGCAAACCTTCCGGAAGTGTTCAGTTTGGCTCTTAGGTGGTGCAACGACTTGTGAAGTTCGGAATCGCGTCGACGATGAGTGATCTTGTTAGAGTGAGCTCGTGTTATGCTTGAGTGGTCCTTATCGTGTATCCATCAAGTTAGAGTGGTGTGGTGGTGACCTAGCATCTGATCTAGTTGACGAGCAAGAAAAACAGAGAGATAGACAGGAAGTCAAGCGGGTAGTGGAGACCCTAGGTAAAAAGGGAATGAAAAATCGGCGAGAGAACTCAGCTAGAAACGAGAAAAAGAAATCAGGAAGAGTATCAAAAATAAAAGTGGAAAATGGTTTTGATTATATATGGTGTGTGTGGAAAGTGTGTTGAGTATGCATGTGGAACAAAGATTTGTGATGTGTTGAACGAACAGTCTAGAAGAGTGACGAGAGGGAATGTGGATGGGCTTTTTGCTTGCATGTGTGTTGTGTGTGACGAGAATGCATGTGTGACACGGATCATGATGTGTGTGCTGAGTATATATGTGTGATATGGATGATTGATATGGATGTTTCTCATTTTGGTAGTAGATGTGGTGTTTGATGAAAAATGATCTACTATGTTTGATGAGTTTGTAGATAGGTAGACATGGCGGTGAAGATGCGAGAAGATGGACAAAGATGGTAAGTGAAATGATTGGATTTTGGTACTAATCGACGATGGTATGAGTATGATTGCAGGTGCTACATTGAGGAAGAAGAGAATAGGCATGCAAGGTAAAGATTTGTATTTGATTGAGTGATGAGCACAGGTTGGATGATTTGAGCGCAGGAACAATTTGGCTCGTCGAGGACGACTTCGCAATTAAGAAGAGGGGAGTATGTTAGCCCACAATTTGGTTGGTTTTGATGCACTAATGTGGTTCTATTTGGCAGGAAAATACATTTGATTTCAGGTACTTGCAGAGTTAATCAATGGGATGAAAGGTATTTGCAAACTACATGGCTACATCTTGCTCAGAGGGGAATGCCCTTGGTGTTTGGAGTTCAGATTATGGAAAATATGAGCATGTTTAGGATGCAATCATTTGTGTTGAGCAGATGCAGTTTGGGGGAGAGCCCATTCAGATTCTTGCATTTCTTGTTTATGTATTGAATGCCTATTGTCATGCAAGCTTGGTTATGTAGAACATAAATCTAGTAAGGAGGCTCTCCACTTTTTTGAGTTAATTCAACATGAAGGCAATGGCAAGGGGGTCAAGAGATACATGCTGAGATAGTCAAAGATGGCCAACAGCAAAATACATTTTTATGTAGTGCTGTAATTGATATGTACGCAAAGACTGGTTCACTTGAGATGCAAAAGGCATCTTTGATGAATTTCCAACAACAGATGTTGTTGCATGGACTTCACTTATCTCAGGGCATGTGGAACATGGCAGTTTTGATGAAGCTTTTCAATGTGTTGAGCGAATGCTATCTGATAATCTGCTACCTAATGACGTAACACATTTGCGCGTCCTAAGAGCTTGCAGCAGCACGTTATTGATTGAGAAAGGCCTAGAAGCACATGCTGATATAGTCCAGGAAGGTTTTGAGAACTTGACTCTGGTTGGAAGCACTCCAGTGGATATGTATTCAAAATGTGGAGCACATGATGTATTTGATTCATTAATTTGTAGAGATGTTTTCGCTTGGAGTACTTTGGTCAATGGTTATACAGAGCATGGCTTATTGGAAGAAGCTATATTATGTATTGAGAAGATGCAACTTGAAGGCCACTCTTTGGATCCCATCATGTTTCTTTCCATCTTAAAAGCTTGTGGCAGCAAGCGGGCTGCAAATAAAGGGCGTGAGACTCGCAAATAATTCGAGGAGGGTATGAATATGATATCTTTGTAGGTAATATTTTTCTAGACATGTATGGCAAATGTGGTTAGGTGGAGGGCGCCTCTTCTTATCTGATCCACGGAGGAGCTTCGCCTGCAAAAAAGGGGAGCATACGCAAGAAGAAGGGGGGGGGCCTCTGATTATGGTGCAGGTTGAAAATGAATTTGGGTCTTTTGGCGAGGATAAAGAGTATCTCGAGCATCTTGTCAATCAGGCCAGACTTCATCTTGGAAATAACATAATCATGGAAACAAGAAAAAGGAACGAAGCTTTTTAATATTTGATGATATGTTTTGGAAAGATGGGGAGCCATTTCGTATATTAGGGGGGGATGTACATTACTTTAGAATACACCCAAAGTATTGGGAAGACCGATTACTGCGGGCAAAGGCATTGGGCTTGAACACTATTCAAACATATGTGCCGTGGAATTTGCATGAGCCAAGGAAAGGGAAATATCATTTTGATGGCATTGCTGACCTTGAGTCGTTTTTGAAGCTTGCCCAAAAATTAGGCTTTTTAGTCATGGTTCGTGCTGGCCCATACATATGTGCAGAATGGGACTTTGGTGGTTTCCCTGCATGTCTTTTAATGCATCAACCAGCTTTGAGGCTTCGTTCTTCAGACCCTCTATACTTGGCGCTTGTGGATGACTGGTGGAAAATTCTACTGCCTAAAATAAATTCTCTTTTGTATGAAAATGGGGGGGCCTGTTATCGATTCCGAAGAAAGGAGAAATAAGGAGAGAAAGGGGCGCGCTATGCCCCATGACTCTCTCCCTCTTGTTGTTCCACGAACGGATAAGGGGGGTGAGACCGGCTAAAGATAAGGGGGGGCACAACACCGCTTTGGAGGCTTCTTGAAGACCTGGAGAGAGAGACGAGGAGAAGCGAGGAAGGTCGTGGGCTGGGCAGTAGGGGAAAGACAACAGTAGATGAAGGGGCGTTGGGTGTTTTTGGCAGGTGTTGACGACGGACGAGAAAGGAAGGAGACGTTTGATAATGAGAAAGGAAGGTATTGAATTGCAGAGGGGAGGCTTCAATTGTTTGAAGGAGACTAGCTTGTGCAACTCCTGTACATTGTTAAGTGTGCATATGCATAGTACAACTGCTCGACATGGATGGGTTGCTTCTGAGCTTTTGAAGGCAACGTCAGGGATCTTCCAAATCACTCTCAGATCTGAGTCACCATATACTGCACCAATGAAAGTGGGAGCAAAAGGATTCAATTAAGAAAAGACTTCAGTGGAGCACCCCGTGGGAGGATTTTTCTGCAGCCCGAATATGGATATCTGGCTCCTCGACAACGGGTGGCAAGAGAGGGTTATGTACAGGGTCTTCAACTGCACACATGCAGTGGTGTGTTCTGAACTTGAAGGCCTTGGTGGAGGAGTTCGCATATGTTAAGGGAAGAAAAGAGGATTGAAGGGACCTCGATAGGGAGAGAGGGCCCCATAGAAGCCTGCATTTGCTGAGCTTTTATGCCTCTACACATTTTTGTTGAAGGAGATGGGGGAAAAAGGATCTTGCACATGTTCTTCAAGCGGGGATAGCTACCGTAGTGACTGGAGGGGATATTAGAGGGCAGTAGAGGATCGTTGTTTTTTTTTTGCTTTTTGTTGTGGGATTTGCGTATGCAGGTGACAGGAGATAAGGAGAATTAAAGGAAGCAAGGGAGGTTGCAGTTGCTTGCTAAGGGGCAACTGCCTATTTCCTCGAAGACAAAGAAGGCTAGGACTCTCTCTCAGGCTGCATCTTTCCAGACAAGGACGATGGGCGGGCGGAGAAGGATCTTTTTAATTTCTGCAAATCGTTCGAGGGGATACCATAAGCCGGGTGATCTCGAGTCTGTAGGCAATGGTAGTATGAGCAGCGTGTTTCCTAGTTCAAGGATTGTCTGCTGCTTTTATCACTCATCATAAGAGGATCAGAAGGGGAAGAGGGTGTGCAAAAGATGCAAATGCAACTTCCGATCCTCTGGCCAATGCTCCCGATGCCTGTCAATACCATTCGTCCCTGTTCGTGTCTTGTCTCATGATGACCAGTAGAGGGAGACAGCTTCAGCACCTCTTGGCAAGAATTCGAATATGTGGTAAGCAGGGGAATGTCAAGTTATGCCCATATCTATGGTTTAGAGTCTTTTAGGTCCTTTCGTTAATTTGAACAATGTTAATTCGATTGTGGTCTGCTAATGGTGCTGTGCATGGTGTGCTTCTGTTGTGTTTTAAACAAGATCATCAAATTTTGGGCACATATGGGAAGAATAGCCAAATCCACTAGAAAACCTAACTAATGTATCTTTGATGAGGTTAAATGGGAACATCATTCAGCACTAAAAAAAAAAAAAAAAAAACTGTTAGCCTTTCGCTTTGTGACCTACATGGTTGACGGTTCCTCTGAATAATTTATACTTTATTCTCTCCTTTTGGAACGTGTATTCCCTTTACGAGATCTTCTGGCAAATGCGAAAAATAGTACAGAAGTTCAACCACTGCGCTTAGGCTCTTATAATCAGGATTCTTGAGGTAAGCATTAATCTCTATCATCGGGTGTTGTAAGCTTTCGCTAATATTGTTTGGCCAGCCTATGAGATCTTTACTATCCATGAAGAAAGTAGCTCAAAAATGTTTGCCTTCAACTCCAGTATGTAGCAGTGCACATTAAAAATGAGCAAAGAGACATTGATCTCTGGCGGAAAAGTCCTTCAGGTTCTTGTGAATATTTGTCTCTAGAATGTTAAACCTTGCCTTGGAGTTTTGCTTGCAAGAGTTTGAACGACCGATCACTCTTCCCTCTATTAATGTATGCCTATGCGAGCATGTTTTGGACATCATTTTCTCATAGCCAGTCTCAGTCACTTTACCATGTATGCTTCCCTTGCCTTCACAGTTCATTGTCTGAGTTTTTGTCGCCTCCTCCCACATTCATTGATGGTGGAGAATTTTTATCGGGAATACTTGAACATATACTTTTATTGTCTTAAGGTTTTGGAGAACGTAACAAAGAGAACGTGGGAAAGTGAGTGTGTGTGTGGGTGGAAGAGAGTGTGAAGGAGAGAAAAAGTGAGAGCTTGTGCGTAAGGGAACTAAGAATTGCATGAGTGTTAGAATGCAAGAAAGACTAGAAGTGAATGAGTAAAGCAAGGACGAAGAAGGGATAAAAGCTTGGAGTGTATGTATGTATGAATGGGAAAAGAAGTGAGCGCGACTTTGAGATAGAACTAGTGTGAGTCCGAGGTGTGAAGTGGCAAAGTATATATGAGAGAGTGAGGTTGGGCTAGGGTGTTTGAGTTTGTGAACATTAGTGAGCGAGTTTAAGTTGAAGTGTGAATGTGGAAAAAATGGGCTGAAGATATTAAGAGTGTGTATCGGAGAAGGTGAGTGAGAATTCTTGATTGTATGATCGTTTGACCACAAGGATCTGATTTTTTGTTTGATTGCGATTGGCTGATCATTTAAGCAGGTGTGTTTGAGTGCATGCATGGGTGAAAGGTATGTGGGTATATGAGAGAATGTGAGTTGGGATCTTGAGAGTAAGTGTGAAATAGCATGCAAAGAAGTTTATGAGAGTGAGTGAGAAAAAGGGAGCTTGAGTGTGTGGGTGGCAAGGGGACAGAGGACCGTGCAAATAATAAAGTGTGGAAAAAAGGGTCCTTTGCTTTTGCATCGAGACCAAAAGTCTTCCCCAAATCTAAGTAAAGTAGAACCCCGAGACTAGGGCATCCTTGGATGAAACTTTAGGATTGAAATTCCTGTGAGATTACCATCCAAAAAGATTCGGATCTACTGGGGATCATCAAGTGGTGGTAACTACGCACATTCAGTGCTTCCGAGGCGAAGAGAACCTATTGGGAAACAAAAATCCGAGCAAATCCAATTACATATGGGCATTTTTCCTGGGGTTTAGAGACTATTCATTTGGTGCGTTTGCCGGGAACATATGAGCTAGTGCATAGACATAGGAAGGACCCATTGTGAGACAATTGTGGGCTCTAGGTAATCCAACTGGACCGATTCCGAGGGATTTAAACCGAATAAAGTCTCATATAATCATTTGTTCCGTTGGGCTCAAGAGCTATTCAAATGCTCTAAGCAAGCTCCTAGAAGATCAACAAGAGAGAAGAAACAAAGAGAAAGGTATGGATATGATTCCATATTTGTTACAAAGCATTCAATCTACTTAGCAACAGACTCAATTTCAGAGGAACACTCAACCTATGAAGAGGCTAAGGGAAACCCTAAATGGGAAAAGACCGTGAAAGAAGAAATAGATGCATTGAAGGAGATGGACACTTGGGATTTCGTTATCCAATCAAAAGGTAATCGGTTGCAGATGGGTATATAAAGTTAAAAGAAACTCAAATGGATCAGTTTGCAGGTACAAGGCAAGATTAGTTGCCAAAGGATGCTCACAGACTCATGATATAGACTATGAGGAAACATTCTCACCTATTGCAAAGATGACTACAATCAGAATATTGATAAGTATAGTTTTTTCAAGAAATTGGACACTCCTCCAACTTGATGTGAAAAATACATTTCTAAATGGTTGGATAAGTGAAGAGGTATACATGTCACAACTACCAGGTTTTGAAAACCCTAATCATACATGTTATGCTTGCATACTTAAGAAAGCATTGTATGGAATGAAACAAGCTCCTAGAGCTTGGAATTACAGGTCGGTTACATACCTTCAAGATCAAGGGTTCACACCTAGGAACTAAGATCCCTCTCTATTCATCAAAATGGATCACAATGACGTTATCTATCTATGTGTATATGTATATGATATGATTGTGACGGGTGATGATTTGAATGGCATTCAAAGGATCATGAGGTATGTGCAAGAGGAGTTAAAAATCATTGACTTAGGTGAGCTACATATTTCCTAGGTATGCAGGGCATATACATAGATGAAGGAATGTATTTGACTTAAAGAAGATACATTCAAGATCCACTTCTTAGGTTAAAAATGGAGAACATTAAACATGTAGGTACACCTTTGGAGATGAATCATAAACATAGCATTTATGAAGGTAAGAAAATTTAAGACATATGCTAGCTTGATATATGCTACTCATACAAGAGCAGGCATCTCATATAGTGTGGGAGTGCTTAGCCAATTCATGCACTCACCTAGAAGACCACACATGGATGTAGCTAAGGGAGTACTTAAGTACCTCAAAGGTACAATCAATGAAGGTATATTCTATCCTTACTCTTCAGATTTGGATATCGAAATCTATTCAGATGTAGATTGGGAAGGAGGTAAGGATGATAGAAGAAGACCTCTGGTTACTTAGCATTTGTAGGCTCAAAGCTAGTGTCATGGAGCTCCAAAAAGCAACCTACAATTTCTATATCCTCAATTGAAGTAGAGTACAGAGGTTGGACCATAGTAATTCAAGAGTCAATATGGTTAAAAGCATTGTATACAGATTTTGGACTTGTAAGCTCCAAACCATAAATATTTGGAGATAATGTAAGTTTCATGCATTTAGCAACAAACCCTATTTTCCATGCAAGAATCAAACACATAGAGGTTCATTACCACTTCATCAGGGAGAAGCTCATCGCAAAGGAGATTGACATTTCTTTTGTTCCCACTGAAAAGCAAGTAGCACATATGATGACAAAGGCACTTGATAGAATAAAACTTTGTAGATTTAAAGCTATGGTAGGTATTCAACCTACTAGAGAATCAAGACTCAAGCATACATTAGCTTGAGGGGGAGTTGTTGGAACATCAAGCTTACACTATACTTCAGGTGGATTTGATCTACCTCAAAAGATATGGCTTGGATTACATCGAAAGAATATCCATTGGACAGTTCTTTTACTTATGCTCACTTATTGTATTTTTTTCAAAAGATTTTTCATGGATCTTTTACCATTGTAGAACCCAGAGTTTTAAACATGTAAAAGGATAAAGAGAGAGCTTAAATTCCACGAATTTGTGGTTTTTGAGTTGCAATCAATCAATCAATCAATCACCTAAAAGTAGATCAAACTAGATGTGCACTTTTCGTAGATTCTAGGAAAGTGAATTGATTTCCCCCAACCACCTTTAACGCTTTGATTTGAATTCCAAATCCACTTGTAAAATTCTTGGAGCACTTGAAAAGTCTATGTGAAGAATTCAAATCACTTTGTAGATTACATGGAATCAAGATGCATACACTTGTGGCCATCATTTTCTTGCTCCTTCGATTTTTTGCGTCATCTTCTTTAACAAAAGTAAGCGTGCAGAGGCTGCAGCTCTCTCTACATAGCCTTGAATTGGATGAGATAAGACTCATTGAAAAGATATTAGTATCTAGTTTATGTTTGTAAATTTTCAAAGCATTTGGTTCTGTAAATTGGGAGAAATATGAGCTCTTTTGTGTTAGGTCAATGTCTATGTATTCTTCAAAAATAGGAGGTACCACCGTAGAGTGTGTGATTCATTCCAAAAGCATATTTTGCCTATTTTTTATATGCCTGTGCATTCTATACACTCAACGCTATGTGTGTCACTCCCATAAAATCAGTTTTTCTAATTGTGATCACACTGGCCACTATCAACATTTTAAGCTCATTGTCTCATCCAAAGATAGCAAGTTTTTTGAGCTAGTGGATGCACAAACCTATCTATTTTGTATTGATTCTTTCTCTTTGATGCTCCAAAGTTCATAGTGCATTTTATTGCACTTATAGCATGCATATAAGATTTGGTGAGTCTCGATAAGGTCAAAGGCTAGTCTTGTGCCAGTTGGCTGGGCCAAACTTCATTGCTTCGAAACTCACTTTTCTACTTCCTACAAGCTTCTTCAAGTTCTTTCATTTCCATCCCAACTTAGTGCACCATCAGTAATTTGCTAGAAAATATCTCACGATGTGGCATGTCCTTAAATAGTTTCTATAATTTAGTTTTTTACTTTTTAAGGTAGCACTATGGTCTACGATGACATGTAGAAATGTATAAGGAGGTATAAAGATGATATGAATGCTTGAAAGAGAATTTCCATTCTAGTTTACTTTGGATTGACGTAACTCTGAATATTTATGGAAATTGGAGATGTATGTATACCATTTAGAACTTTTCATTATTTGTAAAACTCCATGAAAGTATATTATTGGATGAAAATCTATATATAGGAAAGTAAAATCATATCGGGTTTATAATAAAAATATAGAAGTTCTATGCCGATCCACAAGATAAGTACCTTAAGGATGTGCTATGCCACACTTGCTTCCAACTGATATGTTTCTGAAGTCTAATTTTCTTTCTAAGCATTCATGCAAGACCTCACAAAGCTTACATGAAGTTATAGAGGAGGTTGATAAACCTCGCATCCCCATCCTGCGATGCCCACTTGGTTTTAAGCTTATTGTTGACATATTGTAGCTCTTTGTGATGTTTGAGGGGGGGGGTTTCTTACAATTAGCAATTCTTTTGCCGAGAAGGAATAGGGACTTCGGGATTGACCACTCCTTGGGGGTATTACCAAAGTTGTGAGTGCATCTTTCTCGCCATATCTTCTAAAGGATCTCTCCCCTGATCCCATTCGACAATGCCATAGAGCAACTCATCGCTTCACCAATAAGGGCTTGCTTCCAATTGATTTCTTCTTGGAGTCCCAAAGAACGACCAAGGACCCTCCATAACCGAAGGGATTTAGGGCAAGCAAAGAACAGGTGGCCAATATCCTCTTTGCTATGGCAACATCACTTGCACCAGGGCAGAACACCACAGATCTTTTTAGCTTTTGCATTGGTCCATATTCCACGGTGCAAAACTTCACTACAACATATCAAGGGCATACCGACGTTGTGCATACAGTCATTCACGCATCAATGCCATGTTGGTAATTAGGTAGGCCCATAAGTAATACCATAGGTCCATAATTCCATAGGTCTAGGATCTACAACACAGATTCTAGCAAACTTTCGATATTGACAAAACATGAACATACCACATCTAATCATACAAATGATGAGACAAAGATAGAGAGCGATTAGACAACATGTGTAAAGTATTACGTAAGCCATTTCTTACAGACACTATCATATATAATTATGTCAATTTACATTGTGGGAGTCAAAATCTCAACCACTCTATGTGAATAGAAATAGATGGAAGAGTGAATGTACAAAACTACAAGAAGATTTAGATGTAGGGACACAAATCTGAATATGTATGAGATGTATGACCTGATAGGTTGTAGAAGAGTGAATATGAGTGACAAAAGAGGAAAGATCAGTTGGAAATTGATATTCAGTAAACCCTAATCTCATTTTGGGCTATGGAAGACCCTAAATAAGATATGTGTGTGAAAGATCACATACTTACAGAATTAGCATAGAATGCTAACATGTTGCTGCTAGAAATCCTCATACTCATGTGGAAACACCTTCTCTAACATCTCATCTGAATTCATGTAGCATGCATGTATTGTGTGAAGAGATGGATAGGTATGTGCTTGAAGATGAAGAGGTGTTGCAAAATCCTTGATCTACACCAGCCAAATGAACTCCAGGAGTATATGGTGGGCCCTTTAAGCTTGCTAATGGATGTATTAGACACCCTATGTACCTTGGAAGATCACTCTCAAAAAGATAGATCAAAACAGATAAGTTGGAGTTAGCTCAGAGGTGAAGAACTTGCTATTTTGGTTCATACACCTATCCAGTGTTTTGCATAATTCTCTGAGCACAGCAGCAATTAACTTAATTCCTCTTGGGGAAGTCTAGATAACTTAAAGAGCTAACTTTAAAGAGTAATCTCATAAAAAATAATGAACCACACACTCAGAATGAGTTTTAACAAGTGATGACATCATCCCCATTTTCACAGGCTGCTACAGTTTGATACTAGTGAGTAGAAAAATAAACATAACTCAAAATATAGCAATCCAATGATTATGAAAATTTGTATGGTTATACTAGACAGTACGTTGAATCCAACAAGCCTTAAATCATTGAATTGCAGTAAGTACACACTGAGAAACACCTCTGACAAGATGACTGAAAAAGTCGGGCACCTGATAGAGAAGTGAAGATGAACAGACCCTGTTGACTTCAAATGAACATAACTGAAGATTGCAACATCCAAATGACATGAAAATTTGTGCGCATATAGTAACTTATAGAGCTAACTTTACCAAGTTCAATCACTAAAAATGGTGCACCAATCTCAGAGAAAACATCTCTGCAATCTGACTGAGAAAACTGAAAGTAATGGCAGTGAGTAGTACACTTCACAAGAACATGGAAATATGAACTCAAATGATCATGAAAATGAAAGTATATTGTTTTTAGAATACAATGGACTTACTGATACATATTTGTGCCTTGTAATCACACCTTGATAGCGCATAAAGCTCAGCTCTTGGAGGTCTTCACATAGGTCTCTCTAACCACGACTAAAACTCCCATCTATTTATAGTTGAGTTTGGGAGGCTAACTTCCCTCAATCACTCTCCAATCAATCAATGATTGATTTGATTCTCTACCTACCACAAATCACGAATTCCTGGCTCCTCTTTCCCTTTTTGATCAAGTGGACTCAACCACTTAAGATTCTTTCACTTTTACATTAAGTAAACTCTTCAAAAGTTACAAGAGGTAGTTTACAAGTGAACTTTAAATAGTCTCCATTTTGAAGCTTCTTCTAAGACTTTGTGAGACTCAAGCCAATACTTAGGCTTGTGATAGACTTGCTCCAACAGATCCCCCTCAAGCCAAGTATTCTTGAGGTCTTCAATCTTCCAAGATTACCTGCAAACCAATCATAGCCTTGAATTTGCAAAGCTTTGTACCGTCCAATGCTTTGGTTAGAATATCTGCACATTGTTGATGAGTGGACACATATGATATTTGAGTCTCTTTGCTTAGAACCTTCTCTCGTACATAGTGATAATGAACTTCAATATGTTTAGTCCTTGCATGAAAAATAGGATTAGCAGCTAAGTGAATAGAACTCATATTGTGACCAAAAATAGTTGGAGTTCCAAACTCCAATCCAAGATCTTTGAATAATGTCTCCATCCACATAGGTTCCTGAGTAGCTATGGCAAGACCTCTGTATTCAGCTTCAGTAGAAGAGAGAGCAACTGTGGATTGCTTCTTGGATGACCATGAAATAAGCTTTGAACCTAGTAAGGTAAGATAACCTAAAGTGCTCCTTCTATGTTCCTTGGAGCCAGCCCAATCTGCATCAGAAAATAGCTTCAAACCTAAATTAGATACATAAGGATAATAAAGTCCTTCATTTATGGTTCCTTTGAGATACTTGAGAATCCTTTTGGCAGCATCCATATGTGGTTTCCTTGGTGTGTGCATAAATTGAGTTAGCACACTCACACTGTAACATATATCTACTCTTGTTAATGTGGCATAGTTGAGACTACCCACTAGACTTTGATATGATGTGATGTCCTCTATGAGTTCACCTTCATGTGAGCTCAATTTGTGATTGACCTCCATTGGAGTACCTGCAATCTTACAATCTTGCATCTTGAATTTTGCCAACATGTCCTTAATGTACTTTCTTTGAGTGAGAAACAAACCATGATCTTTGTAGACAACTTCCAAGCCTAGGAAGTAGGTAAGTGAACCCAAATCACTTAACTTGAACTCTTCTCTCATCTGATCTTTGATCTTCTTCATACCATCTGCATCATTTCCTGTCAATATAATATCATATACATATACACATAAGTAGATGACCTCATAATTACTCCTTTTAATAAAGAGTGAAGGATCTCCCTTGCTTGGTTGAAATCCTTTGTCCTACAAGAATGAAACAAGCCTGAAATTCCAAGCTCTTGAAGCTTGCTTGAGACCATACAATGCTTTGTTAAGTTTACACACATAATCAGGATAAACTTGATTCTCAAAACCAGGTGGTTGTGCCATATATACCTCTTCTGTTATCCAACCATTCAAGAATGCATTATTTACATCTAGTTGAAGTATCTTCCAATTCTTGGAAGAGGCAATACTAAGCAAAACCCTAATAGTAGGCATCTTTGCCATAGGAGAGAAGGTCTCCTCATAATCAATTCCCTGAGTTTGTACAAAGCCTTTTGCTACAAGCCTTGCCTTATACCTGTTAATGGAACCATCAGAATTCTTCCTGAGTTTATAGACCCATCTTGAGCCTATTACCTTCATGGATGAAATCTTGGGCACCAAATCCCAAGTGTTGTTTTCCTCAAGTGCTTCAATCTCTTCCTTCATTGCATGCTTCCATTCTGTTTTTGCTTTGGCCTCTTCAAATGATGATGGCTCCTCTCGGTTTATGTCCTATGCTATGTAGATAGAATGTTTAGTTACTAATGAGGTGTCAAACCCATACCTTTTTGGTTTTTTCTTTTCCCTCATAGATCTTCTTAGGCCATGATGTGATGATTCTGCCTCATGTCCAAGTTCCTGCGATTTTGCTTTACCTTTAGACTTCCATGCTTTGATCTTTTCCATCTGAGATTCTTCATCATCCTCTGAGGTGTCTTGTTCTTCAATCTCTGGTTGTTCTCTACCAAGCTTTGGAAAATCTTCTTCAAGATTGTATGGTAAATTGACCTTCCTGCATGAATCTTCATACCATGAATTGTTTTCATAAAAAACTACATCTCTGCTTACCAAGAATCCTTTGTTGGTAGGGTTGTATAACCTTTAGCCCTTTTGATTGTTGTCATATCCAATAAATACACACCTTTCTGCCTTTGGATCCATCTTCCCTCTAACCTGTGAAGGAACATGAGAAAAAGCAATACATCCAAAAATTTTACAATGATCTAAACTTGGTCTTCTTCCATTCCAAGCCTCATATGGAGTCATCCCATCAAGAGATTTTGAAGGCAACATGTTAATCAACTAAGTGGCTGTAGATACAGCCTCAGCCCATAAGTAATTAGGTAAATGCTTTTCATTTAACATAGACCTTGCAGCTTCAACAATTGTCCTATTCCTCCTTTCTGCCACTCCATTTTGCTCAGGATTGTACCTTGTAGTTACCTCTCTTTTGATTCCTCTTTCTTGAAGAAAAGAATCAAACTCATGGGAGAAGTATTCTCCCCCTCCATCTGACCTTAGCCTTTTTAGTGATTTACCTGTTTGATTCTCCACAAGAGCCAAATATCTTTTGAAACATGAAAAAACTTCATCTTTGTGTTTCATAAAGAATAGGATAGTCCACCTGCTGCAATCATCAATAAAGGAGACATAATACCTTGATCCAGATATTGAAGCTTCCTTGCTAGGTCCCCATAAATCTGTATGAACCAACTCCAAGAGATCTCCATGCATATAACCTTTCTTCATGAATGGTAACCTGTGAGACTTTCCAAATTGACATGCACTACACTTATAAATCATATGTTGTTTTGATAAATTAGGGAGTCCAAGTACACTTTGGTCCCTGCAAATTTGCTTTCACCAATATGTGCTAACCTTTTGTGCCATAATTCCAATTCTGTGTGTCTGACTACCATAATTAAAGAGAGCAATGTTTCTAGTGTCGTGTAATTCAAATGTGAACAATCTACCTGTCTTTTCACCTTTTGCAATTTTTCTGAATCCTTGACTTGGATCTTCAACAAATGCTCCTGCTTTTGTGAACCTGACTTGCAACCCTTTCTCTACTATCTGCCCAACACTTATCAAATTCTTTGTAATGGTAGGGACATAGAGTACCTTACTAAGTAGGTTGATGTTTCCATCAGGTTCTTTGACATTGCCTATTTTCTCCACAGGATGTTTTGTATCATCTCCTGTTTATACCTCATGCTTATTCCTTGGATCTTCTAAATCTGATAGGAGTGCCACATTTCCTGCCACATGATTTGAACAACCTGAATCTATGTAGAAAACATGCTCATCAGATTTACCTTGTGGCATAGCCATGTTCATGATTAATAATGAATCCACTTTGTTTGAGTCTTCTGTGTAGTTATTGTAGTCTCTCCTTCCTTTGTAGCCTCCTTGATAGTTTGAATGATTGTAGTTGTTGTAGTTGCCATGGTAATTGTTGAACCTTCCTCTTGAGTAGCCATAACTTCCTCTATTGTATCCTCTTCCTCTTTGATTCTTGGAATTCCTAAAGCAATTTTCAGTTGTATGATTAGTTAATCCACAAATAGAACATGGGTTGGAGTCTTGGGGTCTCCCCCTGCCTTGTCTACCTCCTCTTCCTCTACCTCTGCCATGTCTTCCTCTACCTGCATAGTTAGCTTGATATGTACCTGCTTCATCATCCACTTTCTTTGCCTTTCCTTTGTTATCTTTGGACTTGCTTTTATCAGTGTATAAAGCTGAAGATTGATTACCTTTAGAGATTTCTCCATTTTTGATAAGCTTTGCCTCTTGGGTAAGTAGTTGTCCAATGAGTGTATTGAAATCAGGTACATGCATGTCCATGTACAAATCCATAGCTGTGGTGAATGCTTCCCACTTGTCATCTGCCTTCAAGCCATTGATGACCTGCCTTACAATTTGCTCTTCATCTATTATCTCTTCAATGCTTCCCAAGTGATATGCTATGTCCTTGAGCTTTGTGACAAAATCAGTCACATTTTGTTTGGGAGCCTTCTTGAGAGTTGTGAAATCTAGCCATAGTTGATGCTTCCTAGCTTTGGTACTTGAAGAAAAGAAAGCTTCAAGTGCATCCCACACTTCCTCAGATGTCTTACAACTTCTAATGTGAGGCAACAAAAAATCTGAGATAGAGTTGAGGAGATAAGACCTTGCAAGTGCATCCTTGGAGCACCATGTGCTCAATCTTTCTTTCTCTTCTTGTGTTGGTTGACTTTTGTTCCTGAAACTTGGCATAACTTCATCTCCAGCCACATAACCATATAAACTTCTACCTTGGAGATAAGCTTCCATTCTTAATGACCAATCTGAGTAGTTACCTCTGTTCAATTTGTCAATTGATGAAGGAAATCCATCTGCCATGTTGTCCAACCTTGCTCTGATACCACTGTGAAGAGATGGATAGGTATGTGCTTGAAGATGAAGAGGTGTTGCAAAATCCTTGATCTACACCAGCCAAATGAAATCTAGGATTATATGGTGGGCCCTTTTAGCTTGACAATGGATGTATTAGACACCCTATGTACCTTGGAAGATCACTCTCAAAAAGATAGATCAAAACACATAAGTTGGAGTTAGCTCAGAGGTGAAGAACTTGCTCTTTTGGTTCATACACCTGTCTAGTGTTTTGCATAATTCTCTGAGCACACCAGAAATTAACTTAATTACTCTTGGGGAAGTCTAGATAACTTAAAGAGCTAACTTTCAAGAGTAATTTCATAAAAAATAATGAGCCACACACTGAGAATGAGTTTTAACAAGTGATGACATCATCCCGATTTTCACGGGCTGCTACAGTTTGATACTAGTGAGCAGAAAAATGACCATAACTCAAAATATAGGAATCCGATGATTATGAACATTTGTATGGTTATACTAGACAGTAAGCCAAATCCAACAAGCCTTAAATCATTGAATTTGAAAAATTACACAGTGAGAAACACCTCTGACAAGATGAGTGAAAAACTCGGGTACCTGACAGAGAAGTGAAGATGAACAGACCCTGTTGACTTCAAATGAACATAACTGAAGATTGCAACATCCAAATGACATGAAAATTTGTGAGCATATAGTAGACTTATAGAGCTAACTTTACCAAGTTAAATCACTGAAAATGATGCACCAAGCTCAGAGAAAACATCTCTTCAATCTGACTGAGAAAACTGAGAGTAATGGCAGTGAGTAGTACACTTCACAAGAACATGGAAATATGAACTCAAATGATCATGAAAATGAAAGTATATTGCTTGTACAATACAATGGACTTACTGATACATATGTGTGCCTTGTAATCACACCTTGATATGGCATAAAGCTCAGCTCTTGGAGGTCTTTACATAGGTCTCTCTAACCACGACTAAAACTGCCATCTATTTATAGTTGAGTTTGGGAGGCTAACTTCCCTCAATCACTCTCCAATCAATCAATGATTGATTTGATTCTCTACCTACCACAAATCACGAATTCATGGCTCCTCTTTCCCTTTTTGATCAAGCGGACTCAACCACTTAAGATTCTTTCACTTTTACATTAAGTAAACTCTTCAAAAGTTACAAGAGGTAGTTCACAAGTGAACTTTACATAGTCTTCATTTTGAAGCTTCTTCTAAGACTTTGTGAGACTCAAGGCAATACTAGGCTTGTGATAGACTTGCTCCAACATATTGATCCTCCTTTAGAAATGCCGAGTAGGACTCCTCTTGATATGGATGCCATTGCCTCCATAAAATCCAAGTAGTACCTGTGTGCATAAAGATAATATGTACTTGAATTCTTAATAGAAGATGCAAATCTTATGTTAACCTCCATCCAATGTCTTTGAAGTACACTGAAATCTTCATGTAGAAGACAATGTTCAAATACATTATGTAGATGGCTGATCCACACCACCAAGCTACTGATAGGTAAGTACTCTCCATAAGCAAGATGTGTGAGCACACTCTTCTCCAAGAAGAACTCCATAGCTGCTCCTCAACATGCTCCTAGAAGTCACCATGCCTGCCCCATGTGTGCTAGAGCACCACCTCTACTGAGGGACCAAAGCTGGCGTTGCAATTGGTGTAGGATAACTCAAAAGTGACCTTAAGCCTCTCTTATATAGGTTTTAAAGCTCCATGCAAAAAACTCATAGAAAAGCGCTTTATTTTAATCTCATCACTTTTTTAAATTGTTTTTGCTTTATTTTAAGTGAGTTTGCTTTATTTTTAAAGTTTCTTTGAGCTAACTTTAAAAATAACTTCTTGACCTGCTTTTTCACACTTCTTACTACCTGATCAATGATGTGACAACGTTTTTATGATCCTTATGCCGAGAGCTATCATATGAGGTCAAAACCCTAAATCAACAAAAAGTTAGGGTTAGGGTTTTCTCCCAAATCTAATTCTTGATGATTGAATATCATATACCATTGGAAATATCTCTTCAAGCTCTACAAGATAAGCTAATAAAAAGTTTACCCATTTTGGTGCCACAAATGACTAAGTACCAAAATTAGGGTTTCTTCCCTAAATGGATTTTGGACTGGTGTGACATTGTTTTCCAACAATCTCCCCTGCAATGTCATATTGGTACAAACTCAACTAGATAAGAAACTTCATTCATCTACAAACTATCATAAACTTCAAACTTGCCCTCCCGAATTGACCTTGAAACCTTTTCTTCAAAAGTCTTCTTCAAAATTGAACTTGAACTTCTTTAAATTTCAAAAATCTGAATTTGCTGCATATGAACCATAATACCTGAGAAAATATGCAAACTAGATATCCAATAGTGTATACATCAAGCAATCACTACTTTACAACATGTGTAGCAAGAACTGACTCTGACCCTACTATCTCCTGTCTTCTCAAACCTGTAAACATATACTAGGATTCACATATTTGCATTTACCTTACGAAATGTTTCACATATTTCTACTGTGTCATGTAAATACACTAAACAAAATAAAAAACTCAATCCATCCTGGGACTTGTGACTGACAACTCACAACTTAGTGTATTATGAACACTAGCTGGTTCATCTCTGATTGAACTCAACTCAACTCATGAGTCTCACCAAAATTTCATATCTATGATGTCATCTTCTCTTCATCCTTGTTCTATCTATAAGTATTTCATACCTCTTTTCTTCAGAGTCTCGTATAAACATATATGTGTGCACCTCTGAAACATACCTCTCTGAAATATCAAATTTCTCTTCAATAGAGTTCTGGAACCTTCTCCTGAACAGGAACACCTAACAAGAACTTTCTCAAGACATTCTCCTTCTTCCTTCTTCTTTCAAAGCTGGAACATAAAGAGAAACTGACCAAGAAAATATAGGAATACGTGATATAGGAATACCTGTAGGGATGATTTTGGACTCTTTTACATATGTTGAAAAATAAGTCTTCATGTTTCATCACCCCCCTGAATTATTTAACACTAGTATCCAAAATTCTTCAAATATATCAGACTTTATGAAATCCGAAAGGTCTTCTTTTTTCAATAAATCTGTTCTTCAGTGATCAATACCTGTATTTGAAACAAAATCTCTAAACCCTTCTTATTAGCACTATAGCCGCTAATAGATTCCTTTGTTACTTCTTAACTTCCCATATATAGAATTAGGTTAGCTGATCCTAACATAACAAAAACCTTATTGAAAGCATTTTAAGCCCCATAATCTTCTGTAACATATCAGGTATCTTCTTCGATTTCTCTACAACACTAATCTGAGAGAATCTGAATCTTTGACTTACTTTTTCCAATGCTAAAATTTTACAAACAAAGGATAGACATCTGAATCATAAATACTCAAGATCTTGGAGATCTTCAAGATCTATCCAAGATCTATGATCTCTACAACAAAATACCTGTGTAGAATCTACTCTCGTCAAACCTTCATGAATGAATTTTTTATCTGTTAGCTGAATGTCTCTAAGTGTCCATGCTTCTCACATAAAGTTGTAAAACTTTCATCAAACAAATCTTTCCCATGAATCTGCAACTTCTACTTGAAATACAAGTGGACAAACTCTTACCTTGAGAACTCCAAAAGTTGCAAGTTGATACTTCATCTTTTCATATTCTACCCGGGTGAAATGTGATAGTATCTGCTTGACTTTCTTTTGGCTAACTCCACTTATCAATCAAGTGATCTGATGGAACACCTTTTTGAAAACAAGCATGTATCCAAAAATCTAGACAATCATAGAAAGTAAATTCTTCAACTCACTAGTACAAAAATCTAAATTTTCTTGAATTTTCAAAATTTTTGGAATTTTTTGCATTTTCTCAAAATATTGAAATTTCTGAAATTTTTTGAAAATATTCAGTTTTGTGAAAATACTAAAATTTCATAATTTTCCTATAAATACTAAAATTCTGAATTTTTTGAAAATATTGAAATTCTAAAACTCAATTTTCTAAATTTTTATCCTACAAAACTCTGAATTTTTTTAATATACTAAATATACAAAATATGAGATAACTTTTCTAAATACAAAACCTCACTCCAAGTCTTCAACATCTACCACAACTACTCTTTTACCTCAAGATTTAGAAAAGGAAGAAATATACTTCTCTGCAACTTGTCATATACCAAGTAGTTCTATATTGACATTTCAACAATTCTTTGAGGGAACATATAAGCTCCTTGCTTAAAAAATCTTCAACTAAAAACATAACTCATACACATATGAGTCAAAACATATATCTGCTGTTTTTTTTTCTCTCAATGTAATTCTTTGTCAAAACCTACTAAAACATGACCAAGTGTAATGCAAAACAAGAAACTGCTTCTTCTTTAACACAAAATGTTCTCATAAACTTGTCTTTGGATATAGAGGATAAAAGTAAGAAAATTATATGGAAAATATAAGAGAAAAGAAATTCTTACTTTCCCTTTGGAATTGTTGGACTTTCTTTTTCTGCATCTTTCTTCCACCTAATGATTTCAACATCTTCAAACTTCTCTTCCATACCTTTTGTTCTCTTCATCTTGAAGTAGCAAGCATTCTTAACTTCTTCTAATGAATTTTTTCTCTTCCTCTAGTGCTAAGTGTAAGAGACAAAACAAACATGGTGTACAAATGGAAGTGAACATATAATCATGTTTTACCATCTCCTCATATCTCTGAATCAAAACTCTGCTTCAAATGTGACTGATATGACTGAATTCACCAACCTTTTGGCTGAATGCTGAATTGCCTCTCTAGAGTACCTAGATCAAATTCACACTATCATATATACAAATGTCAATTTACAATGTGGGAGTCAAAATCTCAACCACTCTATGTGAATAGAAATAGATGGAAGAGTGAATGTATAGAATTACAAGAATATTCAGATGTAGGGAGAGATATCTCAATATGTATGAGATGTATGACATGATAGGTTGTAGAAGAGTGAATATGAGTGACAGAAAGAGGAAAGATCAGTTGGAAATTGATATTCAGCAAACCCTAATCTGATGTTAGGCTATGGAAGACCCTAAATCAAATGTGTGGATGAAAGTTCACATACTTATAGAATTACCATAGAATGCTTACATGTTGCTACCAGAAAACCTCATACTCATGTGGAAACACATTCTCTAACATCTCATTTGAATGCATGTAGCATGCATGTACTGATTCTCCTTTAGATATGCCGAGTAGGACTCCTCCAGATATAGATGTCACTGCCTCCATAAACTCCAAGTAGTACCTATGTGCATAAAGAGAATATGTACCTGAACTCTTAACATAAGATTCAAATCTTATGTTAACCTCCATCCAATGTCTTTGAACTACACCGAAATTTTCATGTAGAAGACAATCTTCAAATACATTATGTAGATGGCTAATCCACACCATCAAGCTACTGATAGGTAAATCCTCTCCATAACCAAGAGTATGAGCATACTCTTCTCCAAGAAGAACTTCATAGCTGCTCCTCAACATGTTCCTAGAGTGCGCCATGTGTGCTAGAGCACTACCTCTATTGAGGGACCAAGGTTGGCTTGCAATTGGTGTAGGATAGCTCAAAAGCGACCTTAAGCCTCTCTTATATAGGTTTTAAAGCTCCATGCAAAAAACTCACAAAAAAGAACTTTACTTTAATCTCATCACTTTTATAAATTGCTTCTGCTTTATTTTAAGTGAGTTTGCTTTATTTTTAAAGTTGCTTTTAGCTAACTTTAATAATAACTTCTTGATCTGCTTTTTCACACTTTTGACTACCTGATGAATGATCTGACAACATTTTTATGATCCTTATGAGAGCTATCATATGAGGTCAAAACCCTAAAGTAGCAAAAAATTAGGGTTAGGGTTTTCTCCCAAATCTGATGTCTGATGACTCAATGTCATATAGCATTGGAAAGCGCTCTTCAAGCTCTACAAGATAGGCTCATAAACATTTTATCGCCAAAAATGACTAAGTACCAAAATTAGGGTTTCTTCCCTCAATGCATTTTGGACTAATGTGACATTGTTTTCCAACACGTGGATATGACCGTTGAAAGATTTTCTTTGGTATAATAGAGATTCTTGAATATTTACTGTGAGTTCTTCCTTTCATTTTCTATTATAATCTATTAAGTAGATATTGTAACTGTAACTTATATGTTTTATACATAATGTGATTGTGTGTGGTATTATTTCTTATCATCTTCTACTACAATCTATTAAATACATGTTATAATTGTATTTTCTATCATCCCTTGTAGAACTTTATTTGGATCAAGAACCTATAGAGAAAATCCAGTGCAATAAGAAACTCAACCTTTGAATGATTGTTGAGTGGGGAAAGGAGACCCCCATTTTGCTTATTTGGTAGCTTGCTTAGAAAATATTGCTCAAACAAACTTGAACTTACAATGTATCATCCCCATATTAATAAATTTTATTATTTTCTTAGAGAAAATTGCATTCAATAAATTGTAATGGGAAAGCAATTTGTACAAAATTTATTTACTAATATATTAAGTGAGAAAATTTTTACATTAGGCTAAGGGCTGGCAAGTGTAGTACATTACTAAGATCTATGAACATGAAGATCATATATTTACTTTGTTATCAACATGCATAAGTTGAGCACTAAGGCATAACTAGATGGCTTGAATAGGTTTGTGGAAGATGGACAAAAAATGATATATGAGGAGGATTTAATAGAAAATCCTTGTTGGAGGACTAGACTCATTACTTCATATTTTATTGAGCTTCTTGAATTTGTTCTTTGGAGATGAAACATGCTTAAGCCATCAAGCATAGATTCTTGGATTGTTGTGTGTCTTATCTTTTTTTAGGAATTTTACAAAGGAGCATAGAAGAACCTTGCTAATTTATCAACTTCCATGGGATCTTGGAGAGCATCACTCAACTCATGGAGAGGAGCACTCAATGATTCACTACTCACTCAAAATTAAGTGAAACAAGGTTGATCGACCTATTTGAATCACTACTCTCCATTGGCATATATGATGATCTTAATGACATCTAAGTTAATGAGACTTGAAAAGGTTATCTCAACCACTCTCCACAAGCTTCCAAAACATTTCAATGTCTGAGATAGAGTGTGCAATGTAAGTTTAATAACTAAGTATAAATTTCATAATCTATTTAGATTGGAATGGCCTACAATAAGTAGCTTATCATTCACGAGTTGTTTGAAGAGTCGTTTGTAAAGGTTAGTCCAACACAACATAGATGAATAAAAATACAAATGTGAGTTGAACGTTGGACAAGAAAATATGTTAGTCCCTATTCAATATTCAAGATCGAGCACATGAAGGCCCTCATAGTCTTAAAAAAGAGTAGTCATTTGCAATTGTATTATCATGCAAATGAAATTCATGTAGACACTCGTAAAAGTGATGGTTATTAGGAGGACAGCCAAGGGTACAAGAAAATCAAATGAAGATATATATATATATATATATATATATATATATATATATATATATATATATATATATATATATATATATATATATATATATATATATATATATATATATATATATATATATGTATGTATGTATGTATATATATATATATATATATATTCTAAAGTTGATTCCAAGATGGAGTCATGAGATTCTCACAAACACAATGAGATGGATTCATAAGAAGCCTGCAAATTAATTTCAATTGTACAAATAATGGAGGCTACAAAAGTATAAAATGTTTCCATAAGTCTCAATTTCCATATATTTTGAGAAAATTTAGAAATTGGTAATATTACAAAAACTACAAGTGTCAAGACCCATGAGTTGGCCAAAATTACATTATAATGAAGGTCTAAATGAAATTTATAGAAATAGTAAGAAATAAATCAAAGACGGGTTAGAGAAACAAAGGATTGTCGAGTATTGGTAGGAACTTTTGATTTTGGGGGTTATCTATGCTATCCTGATATCTCCACTTTATTGCCTTCAAGGTACTTGCACTTCATTTGAATCTCTCTCTTCTTCGTCAAGTGTTTTCCTTTGCACCCAAAGAAGATATCTGTTGGTAACACATGTGGCAAGCCTTCATTATGTCAACTAAAAACTGATATTGGAATATATTTATCTCTTGTAAAATGATAATTGTTATTAAGTGTGTCTCATCCAACACCTCAATGTTGATAACTCCATCGTTGTATAAGTTATGGGACACGTCATCCATGGCTACAAGTATATCACCAATATAGACTTTTTTAACATGCCAAAATGACATTCTATAGGTTTGTGATGCAATCATGTGCTTAACAACAAGTGTATTCGAAGCTCTTTAGCAATGTACTTGGTCAACATTTTTTTTTTCATACCAATTGTTGTAAAACAAAATTTTGGCGAAGGACATGCATAAGCATAAAAGTAGAAAAGCATAATGAAAGTGTTTTTGTTTGTCATTTCTTTATGCAAAAGCTTGTGTCTAGTTACTTTCTTACTTGAGGTGTACATAAACACACAGATTGAAAAGAAAAACATAAAACCATCAAAAGATAAAAAGAACTTCACTCTTTCCTAATTATGGATTCAAGAACTTCTTCACCACTTAGGGATTACATGCACATGGTTGATCACCCTAGAGATGCCATAGAGACATGGAGTGCTAGGATCTCAAAACTGGAGAGCACATGTCATGAAATCTTTGAGCACATATGTACTCCAAGAAAGAGGAAGTAGTGCACGAGAGCGACTTGTGAGGAATGGAGTTAGATGCTCTAGGTGTATCAAACCCCAAAAGTTCCTAGCAGAAATGTTGTAGTAAGAGAAGCCTGATAGAAGATTAAGGATCTTAAGCCATCAAAGGCCCTACTAAAGAATGCTCAATCAAAAAAACTTGTTTTTGTTTAGGGAAAAGAATTTCCAATTTTAAGAAGCCCTTGCCTTTAAAACATCATAGAGTTTTTTTTCCTTGAGAACAACAAGATTAAAAGAAAGTAGGCCCCCATTAGGGGGATGAAAGGGTTATCAACCTTCTTAGTAATTTTCTTTAGAAATTTTTAAGTAACCCTTGCTTTGTGGGATTTGGGGGGTCCCATGGGTACTATGCCCATTCATTTCTACAATTGTCTTTCTATCAACTGAGGTTTGGGACAATAGGTTATCAGCAAACTTCCTTTTGGAAAAAAATAACAAATAAGTGGAAGTATACACGTTGCTTTTGACCCATGTAAATGGTATTTTTAAAATGAATATGGTTACACATATTTTTTCTTCTTTTTCAAGTTAAATTTATAGGAAACCCCGGAGCCTCATGTTCTAAAACTGGAAGAACATGTTTCATCTCTATGGTGGGATTGCTGCCCAAATGATTCAAAATGTCATCTAGCTTTGCACTTTGATAAAGTGATCAAAGTAGAAAATATTGATCGAATAATAAGGGTGGATCTACAAACATCCCTTGCCAATTCACTATATTTACTAGTTGCAATCTAGGCATGAACATGTGAAATGGGTGGATTCAAACCACTAGTTTATTTCTGGGTAAAAAGAGGTTGCCAACTATGAAAAGTGGATACTAACCATCAAGTTTTGGCCATGTAACTACATGTGTGCCGAAGGCTATAGAGCTCCTGGGGCAATGCGTTCTCCCATGCATATTGTAGGACATGAACTCAAGACATCCTCCTTCTCATCCATGTGACTAAACTACTAGGCCAAGAAAATTTTCTTGTCTAGATAGCATAAGCATCTTTTCTTGAGTTGACTCTCAAGACTTCTGCCCTACAGTTTAATGACCAAGTGATACCTGTTGGAGTTAGACGTCTACGGAAGCACGGGAACAACACAAGGAAGAAGAAGAATCTTGGAGCACAACACACAATACTGAATGTATTACTAGAGAATGTACAAAGATAAGTATCCCATTAGGGCAATAGGCGTATATACAAGGGGGGGGACCTCCTAAAGAGGGAGAAAAGTGCCCCGGTGGTCCTAGTGTGTTCACGCACATCACTACCTAAATATATCAACAAATCCCCCCTAGGAGTGATGCGGGGAACAAGGAGCTGGCACTCATCTATAAGGAAGTGCCAAGCTACGTGGAAATCACTCCACAAAAGGAAGTAAGCCCAAAGCTTTGTAGAAAGATTTAAACTTCTTCCTAGGTAGAGCTTTTGTGAAAAGGTCTGCAATGTTCTCTTGCGTGGGCACATATGCCAAGCTGATCTCCCTAGCAGAGAACCTCTCTCTCACATAATGATAATGCACCTCAATGTGCTTAGTGGGAGCCTGGAATAGAGTTCCTCGCAACTTCCAATCCACTAGTGGACACATGAGTGTCATAGCAACCAGCCCAATCACAGTTAGAAAAAGCATGCAAATCTGGTGGTAGTGATCCGCCCTTCGGATAAAACAACCCAAGTAGTAGAGTAGCACTCAAATAGCGAAAGATGCGCTCAACTGCCTGCCAATGCTTGACTCCTGGGCAGTGCATAAACCTGATCATCTGTGAGACAACAAACTGAATATCTGGCCAAGTAATGCCTAAGTAAATCAAGCATCCAATAGCCTACTGATAGGGAACAACATCAAATGCATCTCCAACATCATGAAGACTGGATCGTAAGCCTGTCTCCATAGGAGTCGCAATAGGCTTGTAGTCCTCAAGGCCAAAATGCTACAATGATGTGTCAATATATTTCGTTTGACACAAAGACATTCCACCATCAACTTGCATAAACTGAATGCCCAAATAGTGATGCAAATGCCTCAAATCAGACATCTCAAATGAGGCATGCAAATCAGCCTTAAAATCAGCAATATGCTTGTCAATAGGACCAGTGAGCAGCATGTCGTCAACATAGACAACAATGATCAGGATCACATCATTAGCACACTTAACATATAAGGGGTTTTCAGTTGGACTGTTCTCAAAACCATGTGCAACCAGATAGGCATGTATCTTCTCATACCAAGCACGTGGTGCTTGCTTTAAACCATATAATGCCTTCTTTAACATGCACACCTAGTTTTCATGCCCTTTCTGCACAAACCCACGAGGCTGAAAAACATACACTTCTTCATGCAAATCACCATTCAGAAATGTTGTTTTAATGTCCAACTGATGTACATTCCAACCATAATGAGCTGCAAGTGCACAGATGCTCCAAAGAGTAGTCATACAACATGTAGGTGCAAAGATCTCATCAAAATTAATGCCTCTTTCCTGTGCATAACCCTTTGCAACAAGCCTAGCCTTATACCTATCAATTGTGCCATCGGGTTTACGCTTCAGCTTGTATACCCACTTAGTGCCAATGGCATTCTTGCTAGAGGCAAGTCACATAAAGACCAAGTACCATTCTTCATTATAGCATCATATTCAGATTGCATAGCATCCATCCAATTTTCTGAATTTTGTGCTTCATCAAACGAAACAGGCTCAGTCTCATCACAGAGACTAGATGCAGCCATAGCATAGCAATCTCATGCAAAAGAGGCACTATGAGATCCTAAACGAGTATGATATCACAGAGGTGCATCTAACTTGCTATAACCCAAGGTCTGCACCAACCATTTTGGCATAGTTCTTGCCTGCTCAATATCAACTCTCTCATCAATGAGTGCATCATGTACATTTGCATCAGAAATGGAATTACCTGCATCATCACATGAAACCTGCAAAGGCTAAGAAGTTGCCTCATTAGGACCAGCACTAGACTATCCACCTGTAAAAAGAGGTAGCAAAGTATCATACATGTCTTTGGAGCTAACAGATGTCTCCTTAGTACATGAAAGCAATGGTTGAATAGCATCTTCCACAAAAACAACATCACGGCTAACCAGAATGCGTTTAGTCTGTGGATGATACAGACGATAGCTTTTACTTTCAGAATTGTACCCAACAAAAATACATTTTACTGCTTTATCATCTAATTTTTTGCGATCTTGCTCAAGCACTAATGCATATGCCAAACAACCAAAAACACATAGATGAGCAACAGATAGCTTGCGGTCATGCCAAGCCTCATATGGAGTGATAGATTTGGAGCGCTTTAGTGGGACACTTGTTCACTACATATGCTGCACACATGACAATCTCAAGCCAGAAACTATGTGGTAAAGCCTGACTTTTGACCATACACCTCGCCATCTCCATGAGTGACCTGTTCTTTCATTCAGCAACTCCATTCTCTTGAGGTGTATCCGGCACTATACATTGGTGTTTTATCCCACGTTCATCCAGAAATGCATTAAAATCAGAAGACATGTATCCCCCCCCCCTCGATCAGAATAGAGGGTCCCATTTTACATGTTGACAGATTTTCAGCCAAAACCAAAAACTATTTGAAGCACATGAACACTTTGAACTTTGCCTTCAATGGATATACCCATGCGTGCCTGGAAAAATCATCGATGAAAGTCACAAAGTAAAGATAATTCCCAAAAGAAGGTGTCTCCATAGGACCACAGACATCACTATGTACAAGATGCAATTTCTGAGTAGCCCGAACTGAACCGTCGTTTGGAATGGATGAACGCTGCATTTTGCCCAAAATACAGCCTTCACAAACATGTTTTCCAGGTGCTTTAGGTTTGGGCAAAGAGGGCACCATTTCAGATTTCTATAGGCATGGAAAACTAGCCAAATTCAGATGACCAAAGCATGCATGCCAAAGCTTTGCATCTGACATAGCCTAAGAATCATTTACTGTGCATGCCAAATCATTCACAGATCTTTCATAGTCTCTGAGCTTATACAGCCCATGACATAAAATGCCAGAAGCAATAATCACATCGCCATTTGACAAATCATGAACTGTACACCTATCATCAACAAATTTCACAACCAAGCCAATCTTGGCTAATGCAGAAACTGATATCAGGTTCTTCTTGATCCCTGGCATAAATAAAGCATCTGACAAAGTGAAAGAACTACTATTAGCGGTAGTCAAAATGATCTTAACAACTCCCATAATGGGATTAGAGGAGTTGTTGGCACATGTAACACTATTCCGTGTAGGGGCAGGCTCGAATGAAGAGAAGAGACTACACTGCGAAGTAATATGTTTGGTCGCCCCACTGTCAAAATACTCGCAAACATCTGAGTTTACTACAGAGATGCACTACTCATGAGAAGATGGGTCAAAACTACCGATAGTAGTAAACACCCATTCTTCTTCTTGCACAAGATTAGTAGACTCTGTGTTTGGTGTAGAGGCCTCTGCAACAACCATTCAAGCCTCTTTCTTCTTTGCCTCTTTAGCAGCCAGTTTTGGACAGTTCTTTATGATATGATCATTCCCTTTACAGTACTTACAAAACAATTTTTGTTTTTTTATTTCTTCTCATCTTTATCTTCCTTTATTGAATATGCTGAATTACCAAATTTCTCCTTCCTAGTTGATCTGACTAGCCAAGAAAGTTGATCTACAACTCACATAATGGACTTGTTCTGTCTGGACTGATCTTCCTGCACTATTCCCCTTTTCTTGTACTTTTCTTTTAATTAATTCAAGTCTTTGGGAGTAGGCTAAGGACAAAAGAAGGGGATCTCATGGGCACTAGTCCCCTTCTCTTGTACTTTTATTTTAATTAATTCAAGTCTTTGGGAGTAGGCTAAGGCCAAACATCCTTTATTAAAAAAAAACCTTTGAGAAAGAGAAAGACACTAGGATCTCAGACACAGACTCAAAAGGGTTCATGGAAGTTAGACATAGAAGAAAAAGAAGTCCGCATGAGTCCTCTAAGAGAAACACCATGTTCATGGCTCCTTGAAACAACTTGTATTGCAACCTCGAAAAGGAGATCAATGAGATGGACTTTCTAGGAGGGAATCCTCATGAAGTTGATATCGAGGGTAAGAGAATGGAAAATGACACCAACAAACAAGATAACCAAGAGGGTTATAGCACTAGCAAAGAGGATGCTATTACTACTAGCATGGAAGATAACCCAAACACCGAGAGCTTCATCATTGGATCGACACAAACAAAAAAGGTGCAAAATTCACCCCCTAGAAAGTGGCTCATTAGGTAAGCAACCATTGGAAATGCCATGGAAGAGCCCCCTTATGGGTAAGATACGTGGTTAGGACCCCTCGAGGAAAAAAGATGAACACAAGAAGGAAAAGCCAAGGTCACTTTGTGCAAAGAGGGTTACCACCAATAATAATTATCATATCATTTAGCACCACGGAGTTGACTGACCCCTCAAGAGTGGCGATTATTGGCTAGTGGTGTCAAGATAATAGCCTAAACCCATATTCCATTTGTAATCAAGAGGTCAAATTTGATGGAGAGAATCTTCAAAAATGACTGAAACGTATATCCTCAACTCACATCTAGGTTGTGACCTCCCACCCTAGAGGATTAGGTGGAACCGCTATTGGAATAAATAAATCTTGGTTCAGTAGACTAGTCAACTCCCATGAGCATCAGAATCATCGTTGGATTACTGCCTCCTTTTGTGGCGTCCATGTATGACCCAAATAGGGGGTTGGAGAGGATTGAAACCTAGATCTCTTTGTATTCACTTTCCACCAATGTGATGCTATGTGGAGACTTCAACATGATGGAAGATCCTTTGGATTGGTAGGATAACATGGGGTGTACCATTGACGGTCATGAGAAAGATATCTGGAACAAAATCAAGCTCCACTAGGAGCTAGTGGAGATTAAAGGTACAAAGGGCTTCTCATGATCGAACCTCCAATCACGGGATGACTTGAGGAAAGTAAGACTCGATAGAAGTTATATTGCAGAAAAATATCATCTAGCAGTGGGGCATGCTCACCATCTTGCAACACATTGACCTCACCATATCTGACCACTCCCCGGTTATTATGTCTTTTAATCCGATTGCCAAACTCTAGAAAGCACCTTGGTTTCATACTTGCCAAACGTCTTTCTCCCTACTCTCTCTCCATTAGGAAAGTACCTTTGTTTGCAATTCCTTGTTCGCCAATGGGGATTTGCTCACCAAATGTTGGAGGGCTCTAGTTGTGAAGACTCGAAAAATCCTAGTCAAGACTCACAAAATGATTTGCAATGTTGGGCGGAGACAAAGAGATAAGCTCTATCAGAGGATCTGGCATCTTGAGGAGGAAGTACTGTGTTTTTCTGTGTATTCTACAACTCTGTGCGGAGTACCATGTATGGCCCTAGGAGCTCGGTTTTCTACTTAGAGGATATCGTTGTGGAGCTCTCAAGAAGGAGAGCACATTGTGGTGCATCCCCATCAAAATACTTGAGTGACTTGTAGACCCATCACCAGAAGGTGATGCTTTCTTGTCTTGTGTACAAGGGATAGCTCTTAGGCTAGGCTCATAGTGGATTTCCCCTTTTCTTGATGATAACGTGGAAGATCTCTTTTCATCCTCTAATGCATGTGGATGCTCCTCCTTATACACCACATCGCAAATCAACAACATCATCTTAGCGTCAGGGTCCTAAATCTCATAAGCCTTCTTATCTTCAATGTACCCTAAGAAGATACATTTGATGCTTTTTGGTTGAATCTTGTTTCTCTCCCTATTTGGAACATGTACATAACATTCACTTTCAAGTACTATGAAATAGCAAATAGATGGATTTTTACTGGTGTAGTCCTTTTGTGGAGTCTTTCCATCAAGTGCCTTGTTGTAGCTTCAATTCAAGATGTAGACAATAGTGCTGAAAACCTCTCCACAAAATTCATTTGGTGAACCCTCTCCCTTCAACATGCACCTTGCCATCTCCATGATGGCTTGATTATGAAGTTCCACAACATCGTTCTGTTGAGGGCTATGTGCCACTATGAGTTGATGCTTGATTCCTTTAGTCTTCCAAAAATCTTCAAATTTTGTTTATATAAATTTACCACCACTATCTATCCTAAATTTCTTCATCTTCTTCCCTTTTTAGTTTGAACAAGGTGAATCAATTCTTTAGGCTTACCAAAAGCTTGAGCCTTATCACACAAGAATTAGAACCACATCTTTGTGCTACATTCATAGATGAGTAACATGAAGAGGTGGATTTTCCCAAGGCCTATGTAGGCATTTTTTTTGCACAAGTCAGCATGCATTTAGTCAAGACGATAGCTTGCTCTATTCTTGATAGGCCAATATGGCCAAAGTGCCTCTAGGAGAAAAATAAAGAATGATAAATAATACCTAACTGTAAGTATAAAAATTATACCTCCCACATGATGGGCATGTTATAGAGTATTCAAGTAATCGTCTAAGATAATGGATCAAGTAACCCCCATCAAATGACAACAATATCGAAAGCATCATATGGTAGAGCTTTAATTAAAGCATCTGCAACATTACCTTGAGTATGAATGTTCTTTTCATGATAGACTGGATGATAGCCAATGCAATGTCATTCTGACTATCACTAAGCAAATGAGGTACATGTTGAGGTAGATCTATATCACAAGCAAGATGGCAAAGCCATAATGCTTCCTTACATGCCTCATAGGTAGGCTCACGTTCCACAACATACGCTACTTCTATAGTGGAAACAATTGTACATTATTGAAGAGGAGATCTCCAAGAGATAGCACTTCCACCCAAATGAAAAATGTACCGTGATGTGGACTTACAATTTTCTACGCAACCATCATAATCAAAATCTATGTAATCAATAATGGATGCTTTCCCTCTACCTAAGCATAGAAACTTGTCCTTAGTGCCACTCAGATATCTCAAAATCATCATCACCTCCTCCCAATGCTTCTTCCCAAGATTAGACATACGTCTACTCAGAACTCCCACTACAAATGCAATGACTAGTCTTGTAGCTACCATAGCATATGTGAGACCACCAACAACAAAATAATAAAGAATTTTGGTCATGAATTTCTTTTCCTCATCTGATTTGGGGAAATCATTTTTGCTCAATTTCACATATGTGGGTAAAGGTGTACTCAATGCCTTTCCACCTTGCATATTGAACCTATGAAGTACTTTGGATATGTAGTCACTCCTTAAATGTTAGGGCATTTGTATTGCCTTTCATATTCAACGGAATAGTAGAAGAAAATTTGATATGCATGTGGAAGAACATTCAAAACAGTCTGCACAAGTGAACTTTCTCCAAAGACTTCATGAGAAAAGATCTAGTGTTCCTACAAATCTTTGAACTTTGAATCTCCTTCATTAATTTGCTCATTCTCAAACTATTTTCAGAGGTAAGCAACAAGCCTTATTTCTTTCATGGTATAAGGTAGTAAGTCTGTTCCAAGCATGCTTTGTTGTTTTGCAAGACCG
>CM035439.1:22573617-22611117 GCA_020310875.1 Ceratopteris richardii | reverse complement strand
TCTCTCTCTCTCTCTCTATTTTGTTCTCTTTATTGCAAGTTATTCAAGAAGTTCCCCAAGCATAAAACATGCTTAATTATTTTAAGTATAGTTTTCACTGTTTGTATATCATTTAAACTATTTTATTTTTATTAACTATCATACTCACACTTACTCATTCATATGCACATATACATATATACATGACCATTAACGCTCACACTTTTACACACACATATACATATGCACATACACACACATACACATGCACATACACACACATACACTTACACATCAATAAATACACATACACATATGCATATGCACAAACATATCTACAAACACATGAAAAGACATGCATGCATTATTGCATATACACATATGCACATTAACACGTACTAATTATACAGATGCATATGCACATTCACATGCATGCACATACACATGGATACAAATTATTGAGCGCATAAAAGTCACATTGGTCAAAGTCAACCATTGTCAAAGTCAGAGGGTCAAGTCAAGGTTAACATGGGCAACGTCAAAGCGTTCGGGTGTCAAGGTGCACAAGTAGTGCACAATTAATTGTTCACAAAGGTCATATTTTACAAAAAGTTGGTTGCAAGTTGTAGAGTGTCTTTCAGTAATTTCTCTAAGGTTCAAAGTGTTTAAAGTGTTTGGGAGGTTCAGGTGAGCTCTCTCTTACGTGCACATTGGAAGAATTAAAAGGAAAAATCTGAAGGTATGTGAAGCGACAGAGTACGCAAAAGTGAAACTATGGCCCCCGATTAAAAATTTTGTTTTAGTCTAAAGTCACTACAGGAGAAAATAGGGATTCGTTGGCTACCCATTTTTGGAGACAATCTTGGGACATCAAATTGAGCACTAAGATGCTAAAGGAGTTAGGAGTGTACGTGAATGCACACCCAATAAGGAGTATTCTTGGTTGGACAAAGCTATTGTGATATATTCTAGAGCAAGAGAGAGAGGGCATGTACATTCAGAGAGAGTGTGTGCGACACAGAGAGCCATTGCAAGGTGCAAGAAGAGTGACTTAGATTGTATGCAGAGAAGGTGAAGCAAGGAATAGCAAGAGTTCCAAAGTCCCATTGAAGGTGCACGTCAATAGAAGGTGTCCAACCCTCACCTTATTGGAAGCTTGGTGCAAGGTGTTCAGAAGATAAAACTTGGAGAAGGTGGAGGTCTGGTGTAGAGGTGGGCGATAGATTCTAAGTACTTTGTAATCTTGTTTCATCAACATTATTTAGTCTTTGGCATATTGTGGAGAGCATTTGGCTTATGTACAAGCTTGTATTCTTCTCTTCTTATTGATCAGAAGCTTTTGGTGTGGTTAATTCTCATGCTCTTACTCTACATTCTCCTACAAAGCTCAAGCCCCTTTCTGCACAAGAATCCCCCAACAAAATTTGGCACACATGGTGGGAGCCTAAGGAGGCTTGAGCATAGGAGAAGCAATATTGCAGTGTGGGAGAAGCATTATTCAACAGTGCTACAATGGTACTTCATTGGGTTAGGAGGTAAATCTTCTTATTAATTATCTGAGCCTAAGAGAATTATGAATAGCTCATGACCACAACCCCGTCTCAAACATTGAGGATCACTTGCAAAGCAACAAGAAGGAAGGATGTTAGAAGATTCCCTAGTCCACTGTCATCAACATCGTCACTAGAGAACATGGCAGGTCAGGTAGATTTGGAAACTCTACTTTCTAGATTAAATATAAAATTTCCATCTTTGAAAGGCTTAGCTCAAGAAGACCCGGACAAGCACATTAGAAGATTCTTAGCATTATGGAAAACAAGAGGTTTGATGGGAAGAGAGGATGCCTTTTTTATCCTCTTTCCCGCCACATTAGAAGGGCTAGTAGATAAATGGTTCAACGAGTTTTCTGAAAACCATTTCACCATGTGGGATTTAATGAAACAGGCATTTAAAACTCAATTCTAGCATGGGAAAACTACAAAGATAATCATAGAGGAGTTAGAGAACTTAAGACTAGGTCCTAGTGAAATGTTTCCAGAGTTTGTAACTAGGGCCAAGGCACTAATGTCTAAGTTTCCAGATCCTCCACATGATTTCTCTATTAAGAAATGGTTAGCTAAACCACTCCGAGTGACTATAGAATGTAAAATCAAGGACTTAGTATTGCCAACAACCTCCATAGAAGAGTTCATTAATACAGCTACAAGACAGGAACAAATAAGACAACAATATGGAGCAAGTTCTTCTCAACTACCCTATTGTGCAAAAACTGAGGATCGAGTGATTCAATTAAGAAAAGATCTGGAGAACTTAAAAAAAAGTAAACCTCAAAAGAAAGAAGAAAATACATTAACCTTGTTGAGGTGAGAAATTGAAGCATTGAAGCTACAAAAGGAAGAGGAAGCACAAGGAGAAGAGCTGGCTCAACTTTGATAGGGGTTGCAGGAACTGAAGGGAGGTGGCATCAACAGTGGAATGTAGTGCACCATGTGCAACAAGCAGCTTCATGTGGTAAGTGAGTATCCGCTTCTAAGAGTAACTTGCTAGCTATGCAGGAAAGCTGGCAATGAGGCCGAAGAATATTAGTCAGGAGGTCTTCCGGGGCAACAACATATTGGACACAAGGAGGAGCCCAACCACCAGCTAATGTGATGGCGGCTACACCTAATCAAGGTAACAATTACAACCCTAGAGACAGGGATAACTTTGGAAATGGGCCAAGGATGCCAATTATCTGTTTCCGATGTGGAGAATGTGGGCATTACCAAAGTAGGTGTACTCTACCAAAAAATGCCCCCCCTTGCAGGAAGTGCCTAGAGGCTAAGGACCATTATACCCTTTGCTGTCCTAAGAACCAAGCATCTTCATTTGGGTCATACATTGAAATGATTGTTGTTAGCAAAGAAAAAGTTGTGGAACAAGTCAATGTGCCATCACCATCTACTAGAGTGGTGCAGTTAGAACAAATTGAATCTTTTACAATGCAGACAAGAAGCCAGGGGAAGGCTCAATCGGACATAGGTCAAGAATCAAGGATTAATGGGCTGAACAAAGGCAAAGAGACATCTAATGACAAAGGCAACACAGGTGTAGATATAAGGCAAAAAGAAAATCTCATAGGTACCACTGATGCCATTGGAGATGCATTCAATAGGGCTCATGAGGCGTTTGATAAATCAATTGGAGCCCATGGTCTTAAGGAATCAGAAGCTTCAAGACTACTCAAGTCCATGAAAAAGGAGGTCAATACTTTTGATTTAATAAAGATGGATGGGAAATTTAGGTCAGAACTCTTGCAGATAATTGATGAGGCTTCCACAACAAGTTTAGTGGCAAAGGTTGTTCTCATGCATAAAGATAAAATTGTAGGGGAGGTGTTGGGAAAGATGGATGGACACTTCAAGTGATGAGTAGGTACAACCATTGCACAATCAAAAAAGGAGCCCGCCTCTCAAAATAAGGGCAAGGCAAGTGAAAGAGTAAGCATTCCTCCCCAGGAAGCTTATGTGCCTAGCTCCACAAAATCAGACACCTCTTCTTCGATGAATAGGTACTCGCCAGTATTCCTATGAGAGATTCAAGAAGAGAAATGGGCCAAAGAGAGTGAAATTCCGCCTCCCATTGAGCTTGTGGATGACGCACATGAGCAATTCCCACAAGACATTCCCCCCATTTATGAGGAGCACGAGAGTGCCCAATCTCATGAGAGATTAGACTTTGAGTCTAATTCTTTACACGAACTACCCCATTTCACAGGCCCATGGGAAGCTAAGTCTACTTCCGTGAGAGCTCCCACAGTCATGGTAAGGAATGAAGACTTAGTCATACCTAGGAACACGGAGGTTGTAAAGAACACTAAAGTACAGTGCAACCTCACTTTAGAAGAGCTACTCAAGGTTAGGCCAGAAGTGTGGAAGCATGTAGCCAATCAAGTGTCAAAAGTAGCAAAACCTCATTCCCACGTAGGATCTCATAGAACAGTGCCTGAAATACCCTTGGACAAGATAGGAGACATGAGTGAAGGAGAAGAAGGAAACACCTATCTTCCAATTACCCATCAAGGATACACAACGAAGGCAATTGGACTCAGGTGTAGGAGTTGCAATCGCTACCACTTCCTTATGTAAGCGTTGGGGCAAACCAGCACTCAGGCCCACGAGAATGAAACTGTAGATGGGCAATGGTCACATTGAGAGACCATTAGGATTGCTAGAAGGAATAAGCAACAGTTGCAAGTAGTGCAGGATTGGGGAACCAATTCATTGTACTTGCAACACTTAGGTGTCACGACCAAAGTTAATCTCAAGGATTACTCTCATAGAGATGTCCCTCCCATCCAATGGAATCCCATCCATAGAGCCAAAGATGATACTGAGTCAATGCATTCCATAGGATGCGGATCTTCATGGATGCATGAAGACACTCACTTGTAGATGTGTAAAGTAGCTGTGGAAGAAGAGAAGAGAGAAAAAGCCAGAGAGGTAGGTGCAAAAGAAAACCATAGATCAATTCATGACCCAGCCTGTGCACCTGTAGTATTTCGTGATGAAGAATTTGAACCTCATGGCTGGGCTGAAATTCTAGCAACAAGCAGGATCTACAATCCTCTTGCTTGGGTATGCCTATTTTGTATGCATTGTGGACTCTATCTCACTCACTATTATAGAATCATAAATTTTGATATATGCTGCACTCTTTTGGTGATTCACTAAATCTAGAGCTTCAGATCTCTTATCATCATCTCTATTTAGTGCGTGCTTGTGAGTTCTCTCTTTCGTGCTACTCTCTCTCTCTAGTTATCTCTCTTGCTCTCTCTCTCTCTCTCTCTCTCTCTCTCTCTCTCTCTCTCTCTCTCTCTCTCTCTCTCTCTCTCTCTCTCTCTCTCTCTCTCTCTCTCTCTCTCTCTCTCTCTCTCTCTCTCTCTCTCTCTCTCTCTCTCTCTCTCTCTCTCTCTCTCTCTCTCTCTCTCTCTCTCTCTCTCTCTCTCTCTCTCTCTCTCTCTCTCTCTCTCTCTCTCTCTCTCTCTCTCTCTCTCTCTCTCTCTCTCTCTCTCTCTCTCTCTCTCTCTCTCTCTCTCTCTCTCTCTCTCTCTCTCTCTCTCTCTCTCTCTCTCTCTCTCTCTCTCTCTCTCTCTCTATGGTTGGCTCGTGCCTTATGTCAATCTCTCTCTCCCTCTCTCTCTCTCTCTCGCTCTCTCTCTCTCTCTGTCTCTCTCTCTGTCTCTGTCTCTCTCTCTCTCTCTCTCTTTGTCTCTTTCTTTGTTTCTCTTTCTCTTTGTCTCTGGTTGGCTTTGATTGATGTCAAACTCTCTCTCTCTCTATCTATCTCTCTCATGATCCCTCTCCCATACTAATTGGAGTGTATCAATAAGTGTTTCAAAAGGATGTCAATTGATTTCTTAAAACCCATGAAAATGTAGATGCTTGCTTGCATTTGTAAATTCTACATTGTCCTTTTATTTTATTTTTAAGTTTTTTTTGGAATTTTAAAAAATTGGAAAGAACCTAGTATCAATGGAGAATTTGAGACATAAACAAAGCATTATAGAGAAAATGGGTTTATCTAGAGAGAGAGAGAGAGATCTTGTATCAAAGAGTGATAAGATAAATGTAGATATTCTCTCTCTCTCTCTCTCTCTCTCTCTCTCTCTCTCTCTCTCTCTCTCTCTCTCTCTCTCTCTCTCTCTCTCTCTCTCTCTCTCTCTCTCTCTCTCTCTCTCTCTCTCTCTCTCTCTCTCTCTCTCTCTCTCTCTCTCTCTCTCTCTCTCTCTCTCTCTCTCTCTCTCTCTCTCTCTCTCTCTCTCTCTCTCTCTCTCTCTCTCTCTCTCTCTCTCTCTCTCTCTCTCTCTCTCTCTCTCTCTCTCTCTCTCTCTCTCTCTCTATATATATATATATATATATATATATATATATATATATATATATATATATATATATATATATATATATATGTATATATATATATATATATATATATATATATATATATATATATATATATATATATATATATATATATATATATATATAACAGATAGAAAAATTGGGGATTCTATGATACTAAGAGAGACGGATCTTACATCATACAAAAAAGTTATAGTGGAGTGCAACACATTTACAATTCCAAGTTTGATGGAGCACTAAAGGTCTATAGTAGATATCCACATGTAAGAGTATATAATGGAAGCAAGTAAGAGGGGACCATCATTTATTCCATTTTAAAGCTTTAGAGAGGCAATTATGGAGATCTTGAACTATGGAAAATATTGAAATCCAAGATTTTGTAATATTGATACAGAGAGCTTACAAGTGCACACTAAGAAAATCTAGGAGAGGAAAACAATTTGAAATTCCAAATTCATCAAATCAGCTAAATTGTGTGGCTGATATCTGAATGGAGTACTCTACAATGCAACCAAGTTCAAGGGAAAAAAATCCAAGATTTTGTAATAGTTACAAAGAGAGATCTAAGAAGTGCACAAAAAAAATATAATGGACACCAACACATTTGCAATTCTAGGATCATTGAATCACTTAGAATGCCTAGAGATATCCAAAGGGATTAGATTATAATAGAATAAGTTTAAGTTTATGGAATGGATCATTTTGAAGGTAAGAGAGATTCATTATTGATTTTTTTGTAGTGGTTGTTGATTAAGTAGGAATTCACTTTGTAGACTATATTTATTAAATTGTCTCTAAGGACTTTCCCTTTAGTGCACTTTGATGCACATATAAATTGGGCTTTTGCACATCAAGAAACATGTCTTTATTGCTCTTAAAGAGTGGTCTTTCTATAGTTGTGCTTCAATAGTCATCACTAAAGAGCCTTGATAGCACTTCAACTCAAGATTAAGAAGAAAACGTATAGGTAGTGGTTTAATCTATCCACATTGATCTATTGATTTCAAAGAAGCACAAGATTGATCTTACTCTTCAAAACAATGAAGATGAAGATAACATAGATAGAACTCAAGAAGTCACAATATGAGAAGTATCACTTTCTACTATAGCCTTAACATTAATTTTCATATTATGTTAGGAGAGAAAATGGGATTCTAAGAAGAGAAAAGTTGCTTTGTTAGATGACTCCCAAGAGGAAAATCCATTCCATAAGAAAACAACGAAAATTTTCTAAAAGTGGCTCCAATATGGAAAAATTTCTAAAAGTGGCTCCAATATGGCTCGAGACTAGAGAGGAGCTCTAAGACTTCGTTTCTCAAGCTAGAACATTGGAACTTTATCCTAAGATTGTAAAGAAGTTCAGAAATATGGTTCCCTATAAGGATATCCTTGAAGTGATTATATTTTATTATAGAGATGAGTTCAAAACCTTTAAAGCACAACGCAAGGATGCTCGATTCACTTTAGATTCCATTGAAAGGGTCCACTTTCTTGATTGTTCAAACAAAAAGGCCATAGATGTATTGCATATAAGAGATTAACTCCCATATAGAATATTTGTTGCCTTTGCATGGAAATAACTACAAGCTCGTGCAAACTTAAATGCGATTTAGGTAATATTCTTGCATTTTTTGTATAAAAAATTTCCTAGTACTAAGGCCCATCTTATACATGAATTAGAGGAGGAAAAGTTTTATGATCATCCACATGCTTAGTTCAGTATAAAGGAGGTTGGAGCTAAAGAGGCTTTCTATCACACTAGAGAGCAGAATGAGGCCACAACATTTATTTTGAGGGATATAAAGAAACATGTGTCCAAGGTCCTAAAAAATGCAAAAGAAATTCCTTTGATTGGTCCTTCCATGATATTTGAGCTTTGAGAGATTTTGAAAGAAGGAATTAATTACTTTTTTCCACTGAAATGCAAAGGGTATTCAATATCCGAGAAAATTATACACTTGTAACCATTGCACATAACGGGGAGAAAGACAAGGAGCTCATCTCTAATGATGAAATAGTGGATCCACCCTATAAGGGAAATTTCATCCAAGGGAGTGCTTGAATTTATGGTTCATTTGGATGAGGGAAGAAATTGAAACAATAAGGACACAAAGTTACCAAGAGTTTAGGAATTCCCAAAGAGAAATTAGATATGGAAAGCTTGTAGATAATATACAAAATTAACAAAGGATCCAAAAAGGGATGTAAAAGGAAGTCGTGTGGAAATTATGAAGGAAGATGATTTTTCCTACAATGAGAGGGTGGAGTTAAGAGGAATTTGTGCTCTCTATTCTTTGATTTGAGAATAAATATTATGTTAAATTGATGTTCTACATGCCCTAATTTTCTTTTACAAAAAGTGTTTTGAGAAGTATAGGAATTCCTAGGAAGGCATAAAAAAGAATCTCATGGTCATGAGGCAACTCTTAGACACTACTTGACATTAAGTGCAAAGGAAAGATTTTATTTTACCATAAAAACCTCAACAATGAGGATATTGTAACTACTTTCTTCTTCAAAACATTATCCCACTATCTAGGTGTATATCCTATTACTAGAAAGTATGAGAAGATAATCTTTAAAGAGGAATTTGTCACATTCGATATTTATGGCCATCACCCTTCATTGTGGTGCTTGAGAATATGATACCTTAATTCTTATTTAGGGCTTGTAGTAGTTTTTCAAATAGAGAATAGTGAGAAGCTGCAAGCTTATGGAAAAAATATTTTAAAAACTCATTGTAATTGAAATCAAAAGTTTGTTTTCCTACTTCAAAAGGCATGTTTCCATGAATATGTTTATAATCACCAAAGATCGAGGGGATTTTCTTATTCATGCAAAGCCTATACTCTCCTAAATGATGTTGTCTAAGAAACCCAAAGCTTTTTACTTTATTGAATTTAAGAAAGTGACACCATACTTTTGAAATTGCTCTATAACCCTTCCTACTCATTCTAACACCATCAAAAGCCTCTTGAATTCAAGATCGGTCTAAAAATAGTTTCATTTCCTTTACTATTTTTTGAAAAATGAACCTTTTCAAGCATGCATTATCATCCAACTTCAACATTTTAAAAACATAATTTTGAATCACAAATTTAGCATATTTTTCTATACTATATCAGAAATAATGAACATGGAGTTCAAATCTAGCACGCTTTTTACATGATATCTAGTGATTTTCATTCTATTTTTGTTAACACAAAATGTTTCAATAAAATTTATATAAAGAAAATCTTAATTTCTTTTGAAATCATCCTCTATCTTTTAGGAGTTTCTTTCATTCTTTTTAATTTTCTTCCTAAGAAGCCAAAACCACAAATGGTTTTTCTACATCCTTATGACGTAAATCCTTTTGATGTAATATATTTTGAAGTTTTTTCATGTAATTGTTTGAAAATTGAAAGAGCCTTAAAGAATATTCATGTAAACGATATTCACCATCTCCTAGAAATCTAATTCTATAATGAAGACTATCAGAAGGTGCATACTTTTTAGGTCCATGATCAATTGGATAAACGACTCCATATGTCTATATGTCAATATGCTTTTCACCTTCTCTATGTATGCTTCCACTTCAGAAGGTTGTAGGGCTTCTCAAAATACCTCAGTTTTGCATTCCCCTGACTTAACACAATATTTGTATGGAAGTTATCACACACAATTTGGCTCATTGAAAGATAACTTAAAGCATTTGGATTCATGTTCTCCATGAGAAGTGTATGGTGAGTATGAGAAAATAAATTATTCTAAACATATGTCTCAGATAATAGAGTAAAAATAGTGGAGCACATTATATAGCTTCTAGTATAAGAGGAAGAAGTTAAAAGTCATGGAGATGGAAATAAACTTTGAGGCATACCACTTTTCATGATTCTCACATGAACTTTCTAAAAGTCCTCTTCTAAATCAAACATATTTATTAGATACGTTTTAAATGAACCTTCACAAGGATTTTAAGAGATGATTTGGTAAGTTCAATCTAGATTAAGATATGAAATGATTACAAGACCCATTTTTTGGCATTTCTCCCCGTAATGGGATTTTTGACATATGCACAAAAGGATATTTCTCATTAATGGAATAAAGAGTTTCGCAGTTGTGAACATAACATTAGAATGGGAAAGAAAATAAATCACTTCATCCGGAGAGCTCTTTAACAATATAAATGAACTTCTTCTTAGTCCAAACATACCTCTCCTTCCAAAATCATTGTAGAAGACAGCCTCTTTTATCAATCAAATATCCTTGGAAATATGTTCTCTTATCTTTGCTTGCAATAATTCATCTCTTTGGTGAATAAGTTCCATACCTTTCCATAGCTACATGATTCTCTTTTTCCTTCAATAATTGTCTCCATAGTTAATGAAAACCTTGGATGATGCATATCTAGAACCCCGTAATTTCAAGCAACACCGGCTAGCCCATGGCTGCAACTATCCATATGCGAACTCTGACAAATGATGGATAGAATTTGGTGAACCCAATCTCTTCTTTGGTTGTCGTTGTAGATAGAAAGGTACCATAATAATTGTGTCTACCCTCCTCTAGATGCCTAGCCATCTTCCATAACAAAGACTCCTCCCATTATCATGCAAAAAGTAAAATTTAGCTCATGTTTAATTGTCCGCTAAACTAAGCTGAAAGAGGAACTACTCTTCAAAACCTTGTTGTTGAAAAGCCAATGGGCCACTTAATTAAGCTTTGTTTCAAAACAAAAAGAAAAAACATCAGTTCTTGGATTGCAAAGCCTCGAAATAGAATCCACACCCACGCAAGTGAGAATATCCCCCTAAAGGAACAAGAAGGCTTCCATTTCACTATGCTTGAAGGTTCTGAGCACTTCATAAGTCATCACTGTCAATTTGTAATATTCTGACTTAGCCATATAATGTGTCTCATAAACAAATTAAGCTTCCAACAGAGCAACGAGGCCTTTAAGTTACTTCCTCACTTCTCCTTGCAATAACTAAAACACAAGCTGCTTCCAAGTACTTCTTGGTACGATAGAGATAACAAAACGAAAAAAAAAAAGAGAAAATCGATAGTCGTCATGAAATACCTTTTTAAGCATTTTTTACATGATTTTCATTGGACTTGGCTCCATAGGAAGAAGAAACATGTAAGTTTAGGACACCAGAAAGATTAACCCTCACAGTAAACTTTCTTAAAAATAATAAAGAAATACAAAATTGACCCCCAATTATAACGTTGACTCGAACAGCTCCTCCATCAATTCGTTAGATGGCGTACGTAAATAGTGGTCAAATTGTCTACGCCACATAAATCGTTAGATGGCGTACGTAAATAGTGTTCAGATAGTGTTCAAATTCGTTAGACGGTGTACGTTCTGCGGAGCAGAAAACTTGAAAATAGAGCACATGGTTGATACGTGGCATGCTTGATTTGAAGGAAAGCATAGAAGAAAGACAATGTCGCGTGGAGAAGATGACTTTCTGCAAATTTCTCTAACTCTCGTGAGACGAGGAAGCTAAATTTCTGCATGAGCTCAATAATAATATGTGTGCATATCCCGTGCCCAAACAAATAAATAAAAGAAAACATTCTTTATGGATAATCCAACTGTGGGAAAGATTATGCATACTCGATGAACATCGACTAAGATTTCATGATTTCATTCATTAGCTTTGAAAATGCGATACGGGTGAGAAAATGCGATACGGGTCGGTGTAGTGCAAAAGGATTTTTTTAAGAAAGTATCCAAAGAAACATATTAGATAAAACAAGCCATGCGCGTCGGATCCACAGAGCAAACTTAGATACATGAATTGTCACACTGTAACACTACATTTCTTTTCTTTTCCAAATTTGTATGTGATAACAATGAATGATCTTAATAGTTGATTGTCCTATGGTTAATGCGCGCTCGATTACAAGGTATTTTACAGACCAATGTACGTGTATATGTGAAACAATAGGCAGGCGATCGGCAGAAATTTGTAAACTGAGTCCAAAATCACTTCATAATATGGTATAGATCTTTACAAGCTTGCAAAACTGGCTTTCGCATCTTTTTTAATGAAAGTAGGGATGATGCATTACATCTTATTGCACGTATAAAAAAAATGTGGATCTGTCCATGGAAGTTGGGTTTAAAGTAAAATATCTTGTTAATCTCTTGCATGATCCTAACATAACCAATGGTCTTCGTTATTTTGGACGAATGTGTTGCAAACATAACCAATTGTCTACGTTATATTGGAGGAATGTATTTCAAACATAGAAACTTACAATAAAAGTATGACACGTACAAAAACGATCATCATTTCCACATGATCAGAATGTGGGTGATAATATAGTAGCGAGAGAACAGACAAATTATATCTATGCACGGGTGCGAATTTAATATGGTAGCGGAGTCCGACTCAGATCATATCTATGCACGGGTGCGAGTTTCATGTCACATTCGTTGAAGACCATACCATATTCTGTTTCATGAAGGATATAAAATGAAGTATCCTGTAAGCTATGGTGGAAAAGCATCAGTGAATTATTGGATCTCAAATTTTTAGATTGAGTTGGGAGGATAATATTTTTCCAGTGAAATAAGATTTTTTTGTTAATTTTGAAAACCCATGGTATTAAAAGGGAAATTTTAATATATACGCAAAGATAATATATATTGCAGATTTAGCTAGGAATCGATGTCTGAGAAGAATTTCCTTTCTTTTTATTGTGCATAAGTTATACTTACACAAGTCTTATGAATTACACAGACAATGTGTTAAACGTAGCATACATGTATATGTTCTGAATGTGTTGAGGAGAGAATACTTAAGCACAGAATAAAAAGTATACGTTTACTGGTGATTTTGTTGCTCGTAAGGGATATATCTGTTGCAAATTATTTATAATTCAGTTTATGGTACGCCAAGATGTGGTATTTTATAAAGTAGAAAGTTTGTAGACTGACGGAAAAAGATGGCATTGATGTTGATCCAAGTGTCTAAGGAAGCGTTTATGAATTCATGCTTACTATGTCAAAACATGAGCGCAATAATCATAATTTATGCATAACAAGAGTCGATATAAATTTTCGGTTTAGAATCTCATTCAAAACATGAATGAAAGGTACAAAATATGCCGATAAAGGTTCTAGAATCCATAGTGTCAATGTGGGTTTTGAATGTAATATCAGGAATTCAAGTGATTTACCAGAATGTAATATCAGGAATTCGGTCGAATACCGTTTGTAGGACAAACACATGTAGGTCAAGCAAAAAGATAACGTGCTCCAGAAACATAAAGATTTGGGAGGGTCAAAAATCTTGTAGACAAATAACAATCATATTGCCTATATGACAAATGAATCCGTAGATGTAAAATCAAAAATATGGGAAACCTATGGAAATATAAGATATTGCATGCAAATGAAACAAATTCTTCTTCATAAAATAAGAATGCGTTGTTATCATCTACAAAAGAATAACAGAGTGGAGTTGCACAAATAACATTTGATATTATGTCGCTCAATACGTTTTTTAATGTGATTTCGTTTTGAGGTCACCATGTTTCCAACCTAAAATGCTAAAACGAGTGGCATACGCCTACCTTTCAACCCGATTTTTAATGCAGGAATCAAACAAATTGAAGTAGACTGCTGTTTCATTACGGCAAACGTATTGATAAAGGGAAATTTTGGATTTTTTTATTGAGTAAATTAAGAAGATGTGTTTGATATGTTATTAATTAGAACTTGGATTCTAGGAAGTTCATCAGGAGAAAAAAAAATTGTTAGCATGTATACAAAATTTTCAACAGGGTGTTAAAAGTGAAAAATATAATTCTGCAAATGGATTAGTGAGTGATAGGCCAAAGAGAATGTGAATATACATTTAACACCAGTTATCACTCCACAAATCATTTCATGCATAACAAGAGTCGATATAAATTTTCGTGCTTACTATGCTTACTATGTCAAAACATGAGCGCAATAATCATAATTCATGCATAACAAGAGTCGATATAAATTCATGCATAACAAGAGTCGATATATAAATTCAAAACATCAGTGAAAGGTACAAAATATGCTGATAAAGATTCTAGAATCCATAGTGTCAATGTGGGTTTTGAACATCACGGCACGCGTTCAAGTGATTTACCAGAATGTACTATCAAGAATTCGGTCAAAAATCTTGTAGACAAATAAGAATCATATTTCCTATATGACAAATGAGTCCGTAGATCTAGAACCCAGTTCATTACAAGTGGGTATTTCAAGATGTTTTCTGGGATGTAAAATCAGAAATATGGAAAACCTATGGAAATATAAGAATATTGTATGCAAATGAAACAAATTCTTCTTCATAAAATAAGAATGTGTTGATACCATCTACAAAAGAATAAGAGAGTGGAGTTGCACAAATAACATTTGATATTATGTCGCTCAAGACTTTTTTTAATGTGATTTCGTTTTGTGGTCACCATGTTTCCAACCTAAAATGCTAAAACGAGTGGCATACGCCTACCTTTCAACCCGATGTTTAATGCAGGAATCAAACAAATTGAAGTAGACTACTGTTTCATTACGGCAAACGTATTGATGAAGGGAAATTTTGGATTTTTTTTTATTGAGTAAATTAAGAAGATGTGTTTGATATGTTATTAATTAGAACCTGGATTCTAGGAAACGCATCAGGAGAAAGAAAATTGTTAGCATGTGGGGAAAATTTTGAACAGGGTCTTAAAGGTGAATGTTCAAAGATAGTTGGTGAAAAATATAATTCTGCAAGTGGATTAGTGAGTGATAGGCCGAAAAGAATGTGATTATGCATGATTAAACACCAGTTATCACTCCACCAGTCATTTCATGCAGGCCCTTGAATCCAAAAGGAAGATTTTGAAGAGAATGATTTTGTTGAAGTGTTTCACAAATTAAAGTTTTCCTCCATGCTATTCAAATGTATAAATAATCGTTTAGTATATTAGAGTGTGTGAGCCAACCTTAATTGGAGTAGGATAAATAAATTGATCCCAGATATTATAGAAGCTCCCCTCTTGATTGAATTACAAGTTCTTGTTAGAATGTCAAAAGTGCAGATGGAATGCAAAGTTATATACTCAATTTCATATTTAAATTCTTTTCTAGAGTGTTATTTATATAAATATGTTTTAAAAAATCATACCTTAATGCTTATTTAGGGTTTGGAATAGCTTAGAGAATAGTGATCAGTAGCTACAAACTTATGGGGAAAATCTTTAAAAACTCATTGTAACTAAAATAGGAAATTTGTTTCCCTACTTCATAAGCCATTCTTCCATGAATACGTTTAGAATCACAAAATATGGAGGGCATTTTCTTGTTCGTACCACGCCAATACTCTCCTAAAATCATGTGTTATAAGAAACCCAAAGCTTTTACCCTTCCTACTCACTCCAACACCATAAAAAAGCTCTTGAATTTGAGATGGATCTAACAATAGTTTCGTTTCCTTTACTTTTTTTTTTGAAAAATGAACCTTTTTAAGAATGCATTATAATCCAACTTCAACATTTTAAGAACAGAATGTTGAATCATAATTTCATTATAAAAATATAGTAGCAGATAATTAATCAACATGTTTAAAACTAGCACATTTGTTACATGAGATCTAGTGAGTTTCACTCTTTTTTTATTCTCGTAAGATATTTCAATCAAATAAAAAAAAGTCTTAATTTACTTTGAATGGATCCTCTATCTTTTAGGAGTCTCTTTCATTTGGTTTAAACTTTCTACCTAAGAAGGCAAAAGCACCAAGAGTTTTTCTAAATCCTTATGTTGTAACTTTATTGATGTCATATATTTTGTAGTTTTTGCATGCAGTTGTTTGAAAATTGAAAGAGCCTTAAACAACATCCATGTAAACCATATTGACCATCTCCTACAAATCTGATCAGGTAAAAAATAGTATGAAAAGGTGGGTACTTTTCATTTCCATGATCCATTGTATAAACAGCTCCATATGTTTATATGTAAATATGCATTTTGCATTCGCTGTGTATGCGTCCACTTCAAAATCTTGTAGGGATTTGCAAAATACCTCAATTTCACATTCTCTTGACTTAATGCAATTATTGTATGGAAGTTATCACACACAGTTGTTCTCATTGAAAGATCAATGAAATCATTTGGATTGAGAGTCTCCATGAGAAGTGTATGGTGAGTATGAGAAATGAAAGGATTCTAAATACCTATCTCAAATAATAGCCTAAAAAAAGTAGGGCACATCCCATACACAAATTATATAGCTTCTAGTACAAGAGGAAGAAGCGTAAAGTTACTGAGATGGAATTAAACTTTGAGGCATGTCACTTTTCATGATTCTCAAATGAACTTTCTCTCTCTTCTAAGCTTGATACATTAATGTTTTAAATGAGCCTCCATGGGTACTTTGAGAGATGATTTGATGAAGTTTAACTTACATTACGTAAAACTACTTAAAAGCCTTACAAATCCCAGTTTTTTCCATGTTTCCTCTTAATGGGATTTCTAACATTTGTACAAAAGGATATTTCTCATTACAGGAATAGAGAGTTATGCAATTGTGGACACAACATTAAACAGAGAAAGAAAAGAAGTTACTTCACCGTGAGAGTTCTTTAACAGTAGAGATGAGCTTCTTTCTAGTCCAAACACAAATCTCCTTCCAATTTCTTTGTATTTTATTGAAGAGGGCCTCTTTTATCAATCAAATATCCTTGGAAATTTATTCCTTCATTTGTGTATGCAAAAACTGGTTCCTTCGGTAAATCAATTCCATACCCTTCCATAGCTACATGCTTCTCTTTTGCCTTCAACAATGGTCTCCATAGTTAACGAAAACCTTGGATGATTGGAACCCATAGTTTCAAGCAAGACCTCTTAGCCCGTGGCTAGAGGTATCCATATGCGAACTTTGAACGATGATGGATAGAAGTTGGTGAACCCAATCTCTTGTCTAGCTACCAATATATCCAAGTTTTGTAGAAAGAAATGTTCAATAGTCACTATGTCTACCCTCCTCTAGATGCCCAACCATCTTCAATAACAATGACTCCTTCCATTATCATGCAAAAAATAAGAACTTAGCTAAAAAAAAAACTGCTCTACAAAAACATATCGAAAATCCAATGGACCACTTTATTAAGCTTTGTCTCAAAACAAAAGAGTATCACTTCTCGGATTCCAAAGACCACAAATATAATCCACACCCACATGGGTGAAAATATCTCATAAACGAAGAACAAGGCTTCCATTTCAATGTTCTTAGAGGTTTTGAGCACTTGATAAGTCATTACTCCCAATTTTGACCATTCTAACTTAGCTATATAATGTGGCTCATAAATAAGTTGAGCTTCCAACAGAGTAGAGAGATCTTTAAGTTACTTTCTGACTTCTCATCGCAAGCTGCTTCCAAGTACGTCTTGGAATGATAGGGATACCAAAAAGAGAAAAAAAAAAAGAAAATCAATATTGGTCATGAAATATCTTATATAGCACTTTGCATTGCACTTTCATTGGATTTGGCTCCATAGGAAGTAAAGACATCTATCTCTGGGACACCAGAAAGATTAACCCTCAGACAAAACATTCTTAAAACTATAAAAGAAATATAAAATCGACCCCGCAATTATACATGTAAGTCACAACGCCGTTTCTCTTGTAAAGTCGACTCGAAGAGCTCCTCCATCAATTCGTTAGATGGCGTACGTAAATAGTGTTCAAATTCTGTACGCCACGTAAATAATGACTACAAATGAATGAGTTCCTTTGACGGCGTACGCAGATACCGTTTGTCCTGCCCCGAGGTAATTGTGATCACAGTTTAATCAAGATAAGGGAGTTTAATCAAGATAAGGGGGTTCCATGGGTACTATGCCTTCCTTGTACAGTTGCAATTTCAAAGTTAAAGCAATAGGCCTCGACCGAACCTCCATTAAAAGAAAAAAAAAACATGAAAATAGAGCACATGGTTGATAAGCAATGATCACATGTGCATGCATGATTTGAATGCGCTTGGATCGAGATTGCAGATAAGCATAAATAAGAAAGTCATAAATTTCCTTCTCGATCAGCTAACAGTGTCGCGTGGAGAAGATCACTTTGTGCAAATTTCTCTCGATTCTCGTGAGGAGACAATTTATAATATGTGCGTATATCCCGTGGCCAAACCCATAAACAAGAGAAAACATTCTTCATGTATAATCCATACATCTAAACGACTCGACTTTTCAAGTCTGTTCCCAACTAACATCGACTAACATCTGCATGAAGATGTCATGATTTAAATCGTAATCTTCACATTGCTGTAGTGCAAAGGATAGAAAGAATTTTTTTAAAGAGTATCCAAAGAAACATATCAGATAAAGCAAGCCATGCGCGTCGGATCGCCAGAGCAAACTAATTCGATACATGAATTTTCACTCTGTAACATTACATTTATTTTCTTTTCCAAATTTGCTATGTGATAAAAAGGAATGATCTTAATAGCTGAATGTTTATGGTTAACCGTATGATGTATGTACAACAGCAAGTGCCAGTAAGGACATATAGAGCCTTATGGCTACCAAGCGCGCTCCATTACAAGGTATTTTACAGACCTATGTTAAACAATAGGCAGGCGATCAACAGATATTGGTAAACAAGACTAAAACAGGACTACACCGACAAATGGGCGTCTATTTCTTCATATTTATGTATGGAACAGTAGATCGTACTTCACACTGTCCTTCGGAAATCATCATCATCTCTTTTCGAGGGTTCACTGATGGCATGGAGGCGAACGATAACCGTAACTCTGCGTTCTGTGTGACAATAGCAAAATCTCCCTCTCTCTCTCTCTCTCTCTCTCTCTCTCTCTCTCTCTCTCTCTCTCTCTCTCTCTCCCCTGAAAAGAAATGCTAGAGAAACGTAATCATACCTTGCGGTATTCCATGAATGTAGCCTTGCTCAATTCAGCCAGCGGAGCCGTGTAGCTGCGAGCTGCATCACTTTTAAATCCGGAGAAGACAAGCACTAAGATTGAAAAAAGCAGAATGCCTGCTTCAGAGTTAGAATGAGACAATCTTCTCTGCATCATCGCAAAAGAGTCGGTGAGAATGCTCGTTGTGATTGCTTCGAACAGAAGAACACCACGGCGTGGAAGCGAAATTGCGAACGTCAAGTATAGGATGTCTTCACCCGAATGTGCGCCAGAATATGACAAAACAGCACATGAGACACAAACGCGTTTTAGGACACAACCGAGTCTAGAGGGTCAACATTAGTTCCAGAATCTGACTGACTCTAGGTTTCTGGACTCTGCAGAAATTATTCTCGATGCTCAAAAAAAAAAACGTAGAAACAAGATTCTCCAAAAAGCACGCTTATTTTATAATATTCACTAGGCTCAATTTCTTTGGCGAATCGCGCTCAAGTGGATTCAGCAAGGATGAGAGAAAATAGGATCATGGATGAAGAAAATATGAACTGGTATACAAGACAAAATACAAGGAAGTGTTATGGCGTTTGAAGAAAGGTTGGAACACTTTGTTCACATTTCTCAATCTGAAAGAATGAAAGCTGCTATTAAAGAATGATATACAATTTAAAAATGAAGGGCATTTAGATAATTGACTAAAATCTGGATCTCAGGGGCGTATGTGAGTCAATTGCATCAATTAGTGTCATTGTCGATAATGATCAAAAGGTAACAGTGTACCTTTGTGTTTTGGTACAAACAAACCAGCTAGGCATAATGACTCTAGAGAACATTCCAGACTCTTCGAATCTATTTCATGTTCATTGGTGAAGAAAAAAAGTTGAAGAAGGCTCCACTTTCTAAGGAATAAATATGACTGTTTTACAATGCAGATGAAGAGGTTGATGTAGAGGTTTTGATAAAACAAGAGTCGTGTTAAATGTAACCAGGGATAAAAACAACAACTAACAAACAGCCCCCCCTTCAGACAATAGTTACAGTAAGAAAAATGCTAACTGTAAGAAAAACCCCCCCTTCAGACACCACAAAGAGCTACAGTATGTCAACAATAAGCTTAAAACCAAGTGGGCTCCACATGATGGGGACGCGAGGTTTATCAACCTCCTCTATAGTTTTATGTAAGCTCTCGCAGATTATCGGAATGAAAATTAGACTTCAGAAATATATCAGTTGGAAGCGAGCTTTGCTGGGAGAAGCGAGTGGTCACTCCGTGACTCTCTGGAATGCTCGAAATATTAGTGACTTCCCCATACAGTGTTCGATCGAGTATTCACTGTTCCTACTAGGCAAAAGGATCGCTAATTGTAAGAAACCCCCCCTTTTTAGGAATCATCAAGTACTCCTTTTGATCAACAACATGCTTAACCCATGTGGGCCCCGCAAGAGGGTGATGAGAGGGTGATTAACCTTTTTTGTAATGCCATCTATACTCTGTAAAAGCTACCCCCGATCTGTGGGATTCAGGGGATCCCGTGGGAACTAGTCCCCTTCTCTTGTACTTCTCTTTTAATTAATTCAAGTCCGGGAGAGTAGGCTAAAGCCGAACTTCCTTTATTTAACATAAAAATAAAAAAACTAACAAACAGCCAAGGGAGCCAAATTATAAATCGCATGAACTATCATGGGATGAGTCTACTAATGATAGTGGACGATTTGATAATTGTACAAAACCAGATCCCCTCGAATGTGTTTGAAGATTGAACAAGTTGAATAGTAGAAAGTGACAAGTAAAACATCATATGATGAATACAATGGATGTTCATGTCCCAAAGTCAGTTCATAATATGTGAAATGTTTACTTAGTCCAAAGTTATTTGATAGTATGGTATAGATCTTTACAAGCATGCAAAACTGGCTTTCGCATCTTTTTGTTGAAAGCACGTATAAAAAATTTTGACTTAAAGTAAAATATTCTGTTAATGTGTTGCATGATCCTAAAATAACCGATTGTCTACGTTATATTGGACGAATGTGTTGCAAACACAGGAAATCTTCATAAAAATTATTACACGTACAAAAACGATCATCATTTCCACATTATCAGAATGCAGGGGATAATATGGTAGCGATAGAGAAGACAAATGTTTTTGGCTCTACCTAAATACAAATGTGCGGAGTCCGACTAAGATCATCTCTATGGACGGGTGCGAATTTCATGTCACATTCATTGAAGACCATACCGTAGAAAAAGTATCCTGTAAGGTATGGTGGAAAAAGCATATAAAATGAAGTATCCTGTAAGCATATGAAATGAAGTATCCTGTAAGCTATGATGGCAAAGCATCGGTGAGTTATTTGATTTCAAACTTTTAGATTGAGTAGGAAACATCATATTTTTCCAGTGAAATAAGATTTTTTTTTTTTTTGAAAACCCATGGGATTCAAAGGGAATCCCATATATAGCTAAGCAAATATCATATCTATTGCAAATTTGGCTAGAGAATTGATGTCTGAGATGAATTTCCCTTATTTTTATTGCGCACGACTTGTATTTACACAAGCCATACCAATTACACATAAAAGGTGTCAAATTTACCATACATCTATACGTTCTGGATGAGTTGAGGAAAGAAAACTTGAGCACAAAATAAAAATCATACTTTTTTTTACTAGTGATCTGCTTGTGCGTAAAGGATATAGCTGTTGCAAATTACTCGAATTCAATTTATGGTACGCCAAGATGTGGTGTTTTATAAGCACCATGAACGTATCAATTACCTCTTGTAGAATTGTTTCACTAATTAAAGTTTTCCTCCATGTTATTTATTTGTATAATTAATAGTATAGTGCATTAGAGTGTGTGAGAAAACCTTACGTGCAGTAGGATAATAAATTGATGCCATATATTATACAATATCCCCCTTGATTCAATCACAAGTTCTTGTTAAAATGTTAAAAGTGCATATGGAATGCATAGTTTTATATTCAATTTCATATTTTCGTCCTTCTCTAGTGTTATTTCTTCATATAAATATATTTTACGAGCTTCAGATTATAAACAAGGAGAACTTACAAGAAACATATGGATATTTACAAAGAATCTTGATAAGCTTCTTGTCCGCTTCATGGGAGGCCCACTTGTTTTTTGGATCGTTTTTTTTCTACATGAAACCCTTATCGTGCCTTAATGGGGAAGACTTCTTAGAATCATGAGTCCTCCTACCTCATCACCTGAAGGGAGTCTCAATAGTCCATTCTTTGGCTTGTTTTCCAAAGTTGATGACACATCTTTCCTTCCAAATCTTCCTTAGCGCTTCACCCGTAATGGCATTCCACAAAGTAAATGAGCACATGACCACTTCACCATGTAATGATTGCTTCAAGTTAACTTGATTTGGCAGTGAAAGGAGCTTCTTGAGGCATATGGACATTTGACCAAGAAAAGTTGTTCTTGTCTGTCACCTTAACCAAGTAATCATAAAACCTCAAGGACTCCCAAAAACCATTTTCCAACACATAAGTAGCTCAAACCCTTTGCTCCCACCTGTCAGAAGGACATGCCACCATGTTATAGTTGCCACAAAGGATAATATCAAATAGCAAAGAACGAACTGTGGCCAAAGATCTCTAGACTAGACTTAAGCATATGTTCTTATGCTTTCTAAAACACGTAATCAACTCAACCTACTGATTATGTTTCAAGAATGGGAAGGAGCAGATCCTGGGTTCAAGCCCCATAGAGAGCATGGGGAGAGATATTTTCCTCAACAACTCTAGAGCCTTCTAACTCAAGTTAGCATGCTTTGAATTGAGTCTAGAGAGGCTTAAATTGAGTGGGAAGTACACCTAATACTACTAGAATCTAGGAAAGTGCTAAAGTAGTGGTGCACATTGCACATGCACATGTGGAATTTAGTTAATTAAGTGGTCCTCATTGATTTGAGAAAGATATATATAGAGGCACAAGGTTGGGAGGAGATTCCTCTATCTAGCAAGTGGTTTTCTTTATAGTCTAGCTGATTACAATGGTATCAAAGCTAAAGGAAAGGCTTTATGGTTACCTTGTTAGTCTCATCATCTTCCTCACAAGGATCCATGGAGACTCTGATAGATCTTCTTCTTCATTAGTTGAGGTCTTGATCATTTGTATATATGATAAGTTTATTCTTCTTCTTTTTCTTTCTTAAAAAATTTCTTTGGCTTGTCCACATCCCTTCTCTCCCATAATGTTTTTTGCACCTCCGTTAGGCTTTCAAAATGGAATATGTAGCAAAATTTTAGTTGGAGGATTTAAATTGTGCACCTCAGTATGGAAAGCATATGAGCTATTCAACATGCTATCGAGCTAGTCTTACTTTCCTATACCCATGCAACATTGAAAAACTTTGTAGCCACATGATCACCCATGGGGGAGGGAAGAAACCTCTTGAGTACATTATTTCTAGCCCAAAACCATGCTCAACTTATGAGGGGGTTATGGCACTATATAGAGATGAGAGGATGTTTGCAAAAGCTTGTTCTTGATTGGCCTATTTCTTGCTTAGAAACTCTATTAGACTCTCTAAGCTAATAAATGGATCATAAATATTAACATTTTACTTTGAATCATTGATTTAAAATATTTAAGCCAAGATATACTGTTTGTAGATCTTGATGTAGAGGAGAAAACCTTCTATCTATGGAAGAAGGTTCTCAAAAAAATGCTTAATGCTCCCAACCTACTATGAATTTAAGAAAATCTTTTTCCATATATTCACGTGTGAAGGTAAGTGATCCAAAAAACGTTACCTCACAAATTTAGAGTACATGGAGAGTGAGAATTATACTTCAAAACTCACAAGTCAGATCTTGACATTTCACAAATCGAACACTACACATACACAATCATAGAGATAGATTCATATCTCTGCATATCAAGCTCCAATTACAAACATATTGCATAAAAAAACTCACAAAGCATTATATGATATAATGAGACACCATAGCTTCACTTCAATGAGTTTATGAAATTTAAGACTTGAATTGTATGCAAGCAACAATAGAAAATAGATCAATATGAGGATAAATCCTCAAGAATATGTATTTAACTGTAATTACAATGCTTGAAGATGATAGATGATCCAAGGCCTACATAATGAGTAAAATGATCACTTTGGAAGTGAGTGAGAGCTCAACTAAATCAAGTGATTAGTCCAATTAAGTATGTATAAACTTTTCTCCTTGATTTTAGTAGGTAACATTCCACTCATATTTTCATGCATTTTTTATTTTGAATTCAATATGAATCATTTCTTTTGGCTCTCTTCAGACTTACTTTGACTCTCTCATTCATACAAGAAAGGAAGTTCAGAATAGATAAAAATATAGTGAAATTTATCCTTAGAAATGAACCAAGGATATGTTTATATATACACATTGTTTCTCATAATTCAATATGATCCATGGATATGGTCAAGCTCTTAGGATTTCTGTATGCACAAATAGCTACCCCTCAAGCATAAGATGCTTGAGACTTCATTGCTTTTTAATCTCTTGAAATCCAATCATTGATTTGGATCTGTTTAACTTTACTCGATTCAAAGCTTTAGTCACCAAGTCTTCACGTTATTGTTGATTTGAGACATATGAAACTTCAATATCCTTGCTTTTAGTCCTCTCCCTAACATAATGATAATGAAACTCAATGTGTTTTGTCTTTGCATGATAAATAGGGTTTGTTGCAAGATGCAAAGAACTCATATTATCACCAAATATTTGAGGAGTAGATGATTTCATCCTTAAAATAGAATATAGTGTCTTAATAAACATGGCTTCTTGAGTAGCATTAGCCAATCCTCTATATTCAGCTTTTCTAGATGAGGCAACAACTTTATTTGTCTTCTCTGATGACCAAGAAATAAGCTTAGAACCTGTAAATGAAAGATAATCACAAGTACATGTTGGGTTTTAAGGTGTGTAGAAGCACACAAAGAACACAAGGAACAAGAAGAAGCTAAGACAAAAACACACAATATTGAATCTATTACCAAGAGGATGTATAAAGATAAGTGACCCATTAGGGTTGTAGGCATATATACAAGCCGGGTGGGAAAAACCTCCAAAAGAGGGAAAAAGTGCCCCAATGGTCGTAGTGTGTCCACACAAATCATTAGCTAAATATATCAACAAATCCCCCCTAGGAGTGATTATGTGAACAACGAGCTGGCACTCATCTATAAGAAAGTGCTAAGCTATGTGGAATCAATCCACAAAAGGAAGTAAGCCCAAAGCTTTGCAGATAGCTTCAAAGTTCTCCCTAGGCAAAGCATTTGTGAAAAGGTGTGCAATGTTCTCATGTGTGGGCACATATGCCAAAATGATCTCTCGAGAAGAGAACCCCTCCCTGACATAATGATATTGCACCTCGATGTGCTTAGTACAAGCATGGAACAGAGGGTTCCTCACAAGTGCCAATGCACTTTGATTGTTAGTCAAGATAGTGATGACAGAAGACTGATCAACACCTAAATCAGCCATACAGCGTCTAAACCACACACACTCAATAGTGGATGTGAAAGTTTTTCTATACTGAGCCTCACACTAGAAATGGAAACGATAGGTTGCTTCTTGCTCAACCAAGATATGCATGAGCTACCAATCATGAAGCACAAAACCTCTAGTGGAGACACGACTGTCATAGCAACCAACCAAGTCATAGTGAGAAAAAGCATGTAAATCTAGTATTTTGAATCCCCCCTTTAGATAGAACAATCCAAGTGGTCGGGTACCACTCAAGTAGCAAAAGATGCACTTAACTGCTTGCGAATGCTTGAGACCTTGGAAATACATAAATGTGAGACAAAAAACTGATTATATGTTTGTGTAATGCATAAGTAAGTCAAGCATCCAACAACCTTCAAATAGAGAACATCATCAAATGCATCTACAACATCATGAAGAATCAACCATAAACCTCAAGAGTGGCAATATGATTGCACTCTTCAAGGCCAAAATGCTACAATAATGTGTCAATATATTTTTTTTGAACCAAAGCTATTCTACCATCAACTTGCATAAACTAAATGCCCAAATAATGATGCAAATGCCCCAAATCTGATATCTCAAATGAGGCATGAAAATCAGCCTTAAAATCCTCAATATGCTTCTCATGAGGACCAGTGAGAAGCATGTCATCAACATAGACAACAATGAGATGAGAAGCACATCATTTGCATGCTTAACATATAAGGTGCTCTCAGTTGGATTATTCTCAAAACTATGTGCAATCAAGTAGGCATGTACCTTTTCATAACAAGCATGTGGGTGCTTGCTTCAAACCATATAGTACCTTTTTCAACCTGCACACTTTATTTTCATGACCTTTTTGTGCAAAACCACAGGGCTGAAAACATATATTTCTTCATGCAATTCGCCATTCAAAAATGTAGTTTGAAAGTACAACTGATGTACATTCCAACCATGATGAGTTGCAAGTGCATAGATGCTATGAATAGTAGGCATTCAATATGTAGGAGCAAAGGTCTCATCAAAATCAATGCCTCTTTCTTGAGCATAACCCTTTGCAACAAGCCTTGCTTTATACATGTCAATTGTTCCATCATCCGTACACTTCTCCTTGTATACCTATGTAGCACCAATGGACTTCTTGCTAGGAGGTAAGTCACATAATTACAGAGTACCATTTTTCATAATAGCATCATATTCTGATTGCATAGGAGTCATCCAATTTTCTGAATTTTGTGCTTCATCAAACAAAACATGCTCATTCTCATCACAATGACTAAAGGTATCCATACAATAGCAATCTCATGCAAAAGAAGCACTATGAGAGATTGAATGGTTATGATATGACAAAGGTGATTCTAATTTGCTATCTCGCAAAGTCTACACTAGCCATTTAGGCATAGTTTTTTCCTCATCTATATCGATTCTCTCATCAATAAGTGCATCATGTAAATGTGCATCAGAAATGGAATGATATGCATGATCATGTGAAACCTGTAAATCATTAGGGGAAAAAATGAACCCTGCATGGGCCTTTTAGATTAGAGGGTGATTAGTGATGGACCAATGAGATGAGGGTGGTGGACACAGTCTGGTCCCTTAATCAACTAGACTAGGTATAGGCTTACCTTGGTTTGGGCGAGTCAAAACCACATAAACATTTCAAATATCATGTTTTTGTCCTTCAAGTAGTTTTTGAAAGGCATGGAGTTCAAACACGACCCTTGGATATCCTTAGAAATTCAATGACTAAGATCATTTCTCGAAATGAGTGGCTTTAAATTATAGACCTTAGATTTCATTTAGATCTAACGGTTATTGTTGCTCCTTCAAGAGAAAAAGGCGCATAAAATTTGGGCCATTGGATTTGGAAAGAATCCAATGGCTTTGTTTTGATCTTCACATGGATCACTAGCCATTAAATCTACACCACTGAAATTGCATGCCATCCAATGGCTACAAATCCATGTGGATCCCCACGTTTTTGCGCAAATTCTCAAGATTTTGTCCTTTTGTGACACGGAGTGTGGGTATTTTGTCTTTTAGTGCCAGAATGTTTTCATCAATCTAAACCATCCAAGCATATGATGATTCGACGGCCAAAAATAGGCGCAATTTCGAAATTTTTTTCTCTCTCTTCCCACAACTGAGCCTATTTTGTCTCCCATTGAGCTTAGTTTGTCTTTTAGTGACAGAGTGTGTGCCTTTTTCTTTTTACTTTTAGTTCTCAAATTTTGTGTTTGATTGTGGCCATCCAACCAACATATGTGAGGGCTACAAAAGCACATGAATCCCCTACTTGATTTTATTCTTTATTCTAATGTACAATACCGCTAGTGGTTTTTCCCATCCTCATAATCCACCTAAATAGCCATTTTAATTCCTTAAAATTAGGAATCCTTACGAGGCCCATACAGGGCTCACTTTTTCCCCTAATGTGCTGAGAAATTTCCTCATTTGGACCTGCACTAGATTATCCACCTATAAAAAGAGGCAACAAAGTGTCATACACATCTAGTTAACTGATGTCTCCTTAGTACATGAAACTAATGGCAAAATAGCATCTTCCAAAAAAACAACATCATGGCTAACCAAAATGCATCTAGTTTATAGATAATACAAGTGATAGCCTTTGCTTTGAGAACTGTACCCCAAAAAAATACATTTCAGTGCTTTATCATCCTATTTCCTATGTTGTTCTTCTAACACTAATGCATATTTTAGACAACCAAAGACATGCAAGTGAGCAGCAAATGGCTTGGAACCATGCCAAACCTCATATGGAGTGATAGATTGCAATGCTTTAGTGGGATACCTATTAAGTACATATGCTGCACACATAACAACTTGAAGCCAGCAATTATGTAGTAAAGCGTGACTCTTCACCATACACCTTGCCATTTCCATGAGTGACATGTTCTTCCTTTCAGCAAATCCACGCTATTGAGGTGTATATAGCACTGTACACTAATGTTTTATCCCATGTTCAGCTAGATATGCATTAAAATCAAAGGACATATCCCCCCCGGATTAGAATGGAGGGTGTCCATTTTACATGCTAATAGATTTTCAACTAAAACCAAAAATTGTTTGAAGCACATAAACACTTCAGAATTTTCTTTCAATGTATATACCCATGATGCCTCAACAAAAGTCACGAAATAAAGTTAGTTCCCAAAAGAAGATGTTTGCATAGGACTAGAAATATCACTTTGAACAAGGTGAAATTTCTAATTCACTTAAAATGAACCATCTTTTGGGAAGGAGGAATGCAACATTTTGCCCAAAATACAACCTCCATACACATGCTTACTAGGTGTCTCAATTTTGGGTAGAGATGACACCATTTCATATTTGTGCAAGCTTATCAAAATAGCAAAATTCATATGACCAAAGCATGCATGTCAAAGCTTTGCATCTCACATAGCCTAAAAATCTTGAACTGCACATGCTGAATCATCATAGGTTTTGCATAATCTATGAGCTTATACAGCCCATGACATAAAATGCCAGAAGCAATAATGATGTTTCCATTTCCTTTGCCTCTTTTGTAGCCAGTTTTGCACAAGTCTTTATGACATGATCATTTCCTTTACAATACTTACAAAACAATTTCTAATTTTTAGTATTCTTCTCATCTCTATCATCCTTCTTTGATTGTGCAGAATTAGCAAATTTCTACTTACTAATAGAAGAGCTCCATTTACCTTTGCCCTCATGACTAGCCAGGAAAGCTTGATCTACAACATGCATAATGGACATGTTCTGCCTAGACTGATCTTCTTGCAACAGAACAAAGACTAACTCCTCAAATGTTAGGGCATTTGGATTTCCTCTCATCATCAATTCAAGAATAGAAACAAAAATCTGATATGAATCTAGAAGACCATTCAGAACATTCTGCACTATTGAACTATCAGGCAAGACTTCATCAACAAAATCCAACTGCTCATTTAAATATTTGATTGTTGTCAAAAATGCTTCCATTGAATCTTCTTCATTCATGTGCTCACTCTCCAACTGTTTTCAGAGTTATGCAACACGAGCATCATTCCTTATCGGGTATAAAGTGCTAAGTGTATCCTAAGCATCCTTTATTGTTTTGGAGAATTGAATGTGAGGAATAATGGCATATTTAATAGAAAAGGCTATCAATACATGTGTTTGAGCATCTCTGCCATCCCAATGAAGTTCCTCTATAGTAGGTGCAGTAGGAACTGTAGCACAAACATGAACCTAAAGAATTGACCATCTTCAGTGCCATTTGCATCAGCATGAGTAACTGTATTTGTAGGTGTATTAGGATGTTTTTCAACACCTTTCACAATATTTCACAATCCTTTTGCAACCAATACATGATGCATCATATAAGCCCATAATGGGTAGTTGGTACCATCCAAGTTATCCTCAATAGCCAACATACACAATACATCACTACTTTCACCCATGGCTACTACTAAAATACCCAAATGCAAAAAAATGATTGTATCTCAAAAAGTTGAACAGAACTACCATGTCTAGTTCTACAAAACCTATAGTAGACTTCGAGCTCGCTTATATTGGCGAACCAAAACTTGTATATATCTTTGGCACAAGAAGATGAAATTGCTTACAAAAGCACTGTGATAGTGCATTCTAAGGCTCAAATGAGCTCAGATCAGGATTTCGACACCAAAAATCAAAGGTTTTTTTAACGCATAATCACTCGAAGTATGCTAGCAAATTTTTGTGTGACTTTGAGATTGTGACCAAAGGGGTGTTGATGATGCCCTAGATGACCTTATCTGATACCAATTGTTGGGGTTTGAGGTCTTCGAAAGCATGCGAATAGCACAAGGAAGAAGAATAAGCTTGGATCTCAACACACAATATCAAATGTATTACCAAGAGAATGTACAAAGATAAGTGACCCACTAGGGTTATACATGTATATACAAGCTACCTCCCATCATCTCTTGATGCTACCCAATCTACATCGAGAAAAAAAATTGATATCTATATCACATTCATATTAATAAAATAGACCTTCATTAATTGTCCCTTTGTCGTACTTGAGTATCTTTTGGGCTCCATCCATGTGTGGCTTCCCAAGTGAGTGAATAGACGCACATAAAAAATTCACAATATAAATGATCCCTACTCTTGTGAGAGTAGCATAATTGAGACTCCCCACTAGGCTTTGACATCTTGTAACACCTTCAATGAAATCTCCTTCATGTGCATTAAATTTGAAATTTACTTCTATAGGTGTACCTTCAATCTTAGCATTTTCCATCTTGAGCTTTGTGAATGCATCTTTGATGTATGTTTTTCAAAGTAAGGTACATACCATGCTCTGTATATAAGTATTCCAATCCAAGGAAGTATGCGAGGTGTCATGGTCTACTTATTGTGAACTCTTCCTTCATTTGATATTTGATTGTTCTTATGCCCTAAAGCATTATTGACTATTAGTATAATGTCATCCACATATACATAGAGGTATATGACTTCTCATGAAGAAACCTTATCCTTTCTATGAAGAAAACCTTTTTCTTGTAGTCATTAGCATTATTATGGCTCCATGCATAAAAACCAGCTTCCTCAATAGTGAGACCAAGAGACATATTTAAATTTTCATATCCCAAAAAGTAATCCATTGGATGCTCCTTCATGAGTGTTATAATGGCCTACTCTTCAATAGAGCAATGACATGAAACTCATTACCAAAAGAGCCATTGTATATCTCTTTCTCATGAGGATTCTTCTAAGGAAATTACATACATGACCTCTATGTCTCCCACTCTAGAGGTGTAAAATGTGTATATGTAAGCCATGTGTCTCAATAAAGAGTTCTAGAAGGCTCTTGAGCCTTTGGGAAAAATATACTTCAATGTACCTCGTAGCACTTGAACCTAAGACCTATTCCTTCCCATCCATTGGAGTTTCACTAGGTTAAGCTTCTTGCTTGCCTAGTCATTGAAGAAGCTTAGACTTTACTTGACTTATGGCCTTAGTTTACGAAATTCTTCAGGTCTTAGATAACCATTTTCTTGAAAAACATGCTTCATGTTGATATCCAAGAAGAGGCCTTTGAAAGTATATCTATATAATAGTTTTCCACCAAGACCATGATGCAAGGGAGGAGCATGGTCCTCGTTCTCTTTGAAAATATGCCTTTTAAATTTCTTATATAGGGAACTATCAAGCTCCCATTTGAGATTTTCCCCTATTCTATCTTTTCATTTAACTATTCAAAGTAAGCCAACTTTTTCTTAAATATTCTAACAAGAAAAATGAGATGAGCTCAACAACCAATCTAGAATTTGGATTCCTTATGCCATTTATCTCAGATTTCCTAGTACCTTGAAAGGGCCATAGAAGCTAGGAGAGAGCTTAAGAGATGTTCCACTTTTAAGGCTCTCAAAAATTTCCAATAACTCCAATATACACTTGATCTTTTACTTCAAGAGAAATGCTCATCTCTGGGATTGGCATATACTCTTGCTTTATTCTAGGCTTTCTTAAGATAAGCTTTTGTAAACTTCAACTTGAAGTTCATATGCTTCAAAAATTCATGAGCTACCTATAATTTTTCATCTCGTAGACCCCAATCCACAAGGGGGTTTGCATGGATAACATACATCAACAAAAATGAACTAATTCTAGTTTTAGAATGCTTAGCACTCTTGTAAGAGAATTCTACAAGTGGAATTTATTCATCATAGTCTTTTTGTTTTGGAGACACATATGCTCTTGACAATTCCAAAATTTTACTGATTCTTGAACTTTTTCCATCCATTTGAGAATTTTCTAATCCACTCTTGGACAACTTCATATCCATAAAGCTAAAGAGAGATCTCCATAAGTGACTTATGACCTTCTTTTTCTATCTGACACTATTTTCTTTAGTAGATTATAGATTCAATACAAGCATTCCACAAATAATTTTGCAAGTTTTGGCATCTTTAATGTGATTTGGGTTGGAATGAACTTGACCATTTTAGTTAGTTCTACAATGAATCAAGCTTAATGTTAAATTCCTCTTGAGATAGATCTTCAAGAGTTAAAGTCTATGTAAAGGGATTCAGAATTCATGCCACATAGTTGAATTTTAATTAAAATATACACCTCAAAGTGAGAGGAAATCTTTAAGTGGAATCAATCAATAGACATCTTCTAAAATCAAGGGAAAAGTATACATACACTTCACTAGAGTGTTTGTGGAAAAAATATAAGCTCTCACTCACGTTTTGAGTATTGATTGTAATCGTATCCTAATACTTAGAGTTCTCCAATACCTCCATGTACTATAATTTACAGTTTCAATACTTGGACTTGAAGTTTTTGTTATCATGTGCATCTATTGTTCATTCTTGTTATGCATAGTGCAAGTTTCTCGAATTCATAGAGTCATTGGACTGAAGACATGGCCTCATTACTTTATCTTATTCTTGGATCACAAAGATAACACCCTTCTGAGTGTTTGTGTGAAATACTTTAGTCATTGGAGTTCTATGTGTAGAGATATGAATATCTCTATTACTATGTATATGCACTATTTGCTCCCTATGAAAAGTCGTGATCACACTTGTGACTTCTTAAGCATATTGATCACTCGATGGTCACTCTAAATTCGTGAAGTAACTTGTGTTAGCTCACTAAAATTTGTAATTGAAGATGTGGAAAATGATTTTTCTTGATCCATAGCACATTGTGAGTACTCAAAAGGGTATTTTTAGAACATAAATGTCAGAATGTTCTTGAAGGAACATTGTTCTCATGATGTGAACTCATGCCTGGTGGATAAATTAAAGCATGCAAAAGGTTTTTTTGAGAGATGGAAGAAAGTTCAAATTTGAATCGAATGTGTTGCTTGACTCATTTGGTTTGAAGAATCATGCCTAGTGGATTAGTTAAGGCATGAGGAAGGTCTTTGTGAGAGATGGAAGAAAGTTGAATTTTGAATAGAAATTATTGCTTGACTAGTTTGGCTTTAGTTATCAAGTCAAATAAATTGCAACAAAAGTGAATCCATATGGTTCTCAAAGGTAGGTAGTGCTAGATAAGCAGCTCACTATCTCCATCTCTCTGTAGTTTTCGGATCTGTAGATGTGTTAGTGTGCAAGATGAAAGAAGCTATAGAGGCTTGGAGAGGCTTGGAAAGTTGAGTTGTCAAGTGGTGAAGTTGGTCTAGCAAACTAGCACAGGACCAACCCTAACTCTTTGGATATGTAAAGCAGATCTTGTAGGCTTGTGATTACTCCAATAAAATCCAATAGGTACCTCTAAACATGAAAAAGAACGAATTGATGCAAGACAGATAACTTGCACCTTGACTAGCTCACGAAAAGCTTCTAAGAATTGATGGAAGTTATGACTTCAAACACTGAGAGCATCTAACATAGTTATAACTAGAAAAATTCCTCTTAAGATTTTTCCATATAGAGGTTTGGCTTTCCAAAATGCATAAATTATTATATCAACTAACAAAGGATCAAACACCTTAACACTCATTGGATGTCATCCCGATTTTTAAGGGATGTGCAAACAATGACCTGACACTATAAACCTCAGATTTCTTTGAAGGTATTGAACCAAATGATTTGAAAATCGATACACATGCACATTTGAATTAATGATTAAACTTTTGATTTGGATCTCTATAGAGAGAGCAGCAATCTCTGCAAGTTGACCAACTATGAGGAAGAAGGAGAAGAGAATAGAAGTGACACCAAGCAGTGATCAAAGAGTATATGTATGGCTTCAAATCAACACTCTGCTTAATGTACAAATGTTTTGGAGTCTTTATGTAGACTCTTGAAAATATGACCACGCATTTTCTTCATGAATTTGAGTTCAAAGCTAGGCTAATTTGGTAGTTTAGATTGATTGGAATCTTTTCCTACAATCTAGGAAAGTGAAAGTTGGTCATATCTACTTCTTGAATGATTGATTGAGAATCAATCTCAACCACTTCTAACTCATTGCTTTTAGGCTATTTCTCTTTCCTTTAACAAAGTTGAATACCTTGAACCTTACAAGGAATGATCATAAGTGATCAACCAATTAATACAAAGAAATATTGTGCATATAAGTGCTATTTTTCAAGGTACATATATGGTACCATCCAAATGATGAATTTGATGTAGACCATATCCACCTCAAGCATAACGCAAGCTTGATTGTCCAAAACTCCCCCTCAAGCTAAAGCATGCTTGAGTCCTCATTCTTCGATAGGTTGAATACCTGCCATAGCTTTGAATCTACAAAGCTTTATCCCATCAAGTGCCTTTGTCATTATGTCTGCTATTTGCTTCTCAATAGGAACAAATGAAATGTCAATTTCCTTTGCAACAAGCTTCTCTCTTAGAAAGTGGTAATGGAATTCTATGTGCTTTGTCCTTGTATGAAAAATTGTATTTTCAGCTAGGTGCATGGAGCTTACATTATCTCCAAGTAAGTAAGGTTTGGAGCTTGCAAGTCCCAAATCTGAGCACAACACCTTAAACCATGTTGCTTCTTGAGTTGTAATGGTAAGACCTATATATTTTGCTTTAGCTAAAGATAAATCAATTGTTGGCTCTTTCTTGGAACTCCATGACATCAATTTTGAGCCTGCAAATGCTAAGTATCCGAAAAGGTACTTCTTCTATCATCGTTTGCTCCTACCCAATCTGCATCTCAATAGATTTTGATATCCAAATCTGAAGATTAAGGATAATAGATACGTTCTTTAAGTGTCCCTTTGAGGTACATGAGTATTGTCTTTGCAACATCCATGTGTGGCCTTATAGGTGAGTGCATGAACTAATCAGGCACTCCCACACTAATTGATATGTATGGTCTTGTGTGAGTAGAATATATCAAGCTACCAACTAAGCTTTGATACTCTTTAGGATCATCAATCTTCCACCTTCATAAACACTTAGTTTATGGCTCAACTCCAAAGGTGTACCTACAAACTTTGTGTTGTAAATTGTGAAATTGAGAAGTATATCTTAAATATATCTTCTTTAAGTTAGATACATACCTTCATCTGTATAAATCACTTGCATACTTATGAAATATGTGAGCTCACGTAAGTCACTCATTTTTAACTCCTCTTGCATGTGTCTCTTGATCCTTTGAATGCAATTCAAATCATCACCTATCACAATAATATCACTACATATACACATAGATAGATAACCTCATTGTGATCCCTTTTGATGAATAGAGAAGGATCTGAGTTGTTGGGTTTGAACTCTTGATCTTGAAGGTATGTAACAAACCTGTAATTCCAAGCTCTAGGAGCTTGCTTCAATCCATACAATGCTTTGTTTATTCTACAAAAAAAAGATGTATTATTCAGGTTTTCAAAACTTGTTGGTTATGACATATATACCTCTTCACTTATCCAATCATTTAGGAATGCATTTTCTACATCAAGTTGGAGGAGTCTCCAATTTCTTGCAGCAATTAGACTTATCAATCTTCTTATCGTAATCATCATGCAATTGGTGAGAATGTCTCCTCATAGTCTATACCATGAGTTTGTGAGTAACCTTTGTCAATGAATGTCACCTTATACTTGCAAATTTATCCATATGAATTTCTTTTGACTTTATATACCCATCTATAGCCAATTATCTTTTGATTGGGTGAAATTGGAACCAAATACCAAGTGTGCATCTCTTTCAATGCATCTATTTCTTCTTTCATGGCATTTTCCCGATTAGGTTTTCCCTTTTCCTCTTCATAGCTTGAGGGTTCCTCTAAAAATGAGTCATTTGCCAAGTAGATTGAATGCTTTGTAACAAATGTTGAATCATATCATTACCTTTCTAGTTGTCTTTTCTCCCTTTTGCCCTTCTTAGTGCTTATTTAGAGCATTCTCCACATTCTTGCATCTTTGCTCTACCTCTTGAATTCCATAGCTTGTAATCCTTTTCCCTTTCATCGTGTTCATCATCTGCATCACTTCTTGGATCCTGCACTTGTGTATCATGCTTGTTTCCTAATTGTTGAGAATCAGAATCAAGATCATATGGTAGGGTTACCTTTTGTTTGTCTTCATGTTACCAAGACCTTCAAACACAACATCTCTAATTGTAGTGAATTGCTTGGTTGAAGGATAATAGAACCTATAACCCATTTGAGTTGAATCATACCCAATGAACACTACCTTTGTTTCCCTTTCATCCAGCTTACCTCTTATTTGTGATGGTACATGAACATAAGCTAAACAACCAAACACCTTGCAATGTCCAAGACTAGGTTTTCTTGCATCCCATGCTTCATAAGGAGTCATACAATGAAGTGATTAGGATGGTAGTCTATTGACAAGGAACACATCAATTGAAATTGCCTCTACCCATAGATAAGGTGGCAAACTCTTCTCTTCAAGCATTGTTCTAGTTGATCCAACCAATGTCTTGTTTCTTATCTGTGTAATTCCATTCAATTGAGGAGATTACCTTGTATTCACTTCCCTTTTGATACCTTTATTGTGCAAGAACTCATCGAACTCTTTGGAGAAGTATTCTCCCCCTCCATCAGATTTGAGGTTCTTAAATGATCTACTTGTATGATTCTCCACATGTTCTAGATACTTTTTCAAGCAATCAAACACTTCATTCTTACTCTTGATAAAGTACAGAATAGTCCATCTACTATGGCTATCAATAAATGAGACATAATACGTGGATCTTGCCAATAAAGGTTCTTGGCTTGGCCCCCATATATCTGTATGTACTAAGTCCAAAACGTTTTTGTGTATGTAGCCTTTGTGGTTGAATGGTTTGATTTGTACCTTCCCAATCTGACATGGATCACATCTCTTGATCATGTGTTTCTTTGATATGTTTGGCAATCCAAGAACACTTTGATCCTTGCATATATCTTTTAAGGTTCTTTCATTCACATAAGCTAGCCTCTTATCCCACACTTCAAGCTCACTTAGGGTTTGAGACCCAAAGTCAAATAGAGCTATGTTTTGGGTTTCTCCTACTTCAAAAGTAAAGAAGCTACCATGCTTCTCACCTCTAGCTATCTTCTTGAAGCCTCGACATGGATCTTCCACAAAAGCTCCATGTTGGGTGAACCTAACTTGCAAGCCTTTCTCAACTATTTGGCCTACACTTATTAGGTTTTTTTTGTAATAGTGGAAACATAGAATACCTTGCTCAGAATATTTGTCCTACCATTGGAAGCTTACCAATCTTCTCCACACTATGCTTTGTGTCATCCCCTTT
>CM035439.1:22478617-22568617 GCA_020310875.1 Ceratopteris richardii | reverse complement strand
TTTTTCCCTCTTTATAATATTTATTTCCCTTGCTTATATATATGCCTATAACGAAACTTTAATTAATAGAAATTACAGTTGTACAAGAGAACATGCCTAGCACCCATGGGACCCCTTGCATCCCACAAAGCAGGGGCTGCTCCATAGGAAGTGGTTTCTTGATTGGTTAAGCTAGAGGTGTGACTTTAAGTTCCAATCCCTTTGGCATCCCCTCATCAAAATAAAAAAGTATGTGCTTATGTGGCAAATCCTACATTGTGGAATTAGGACTAATGTAGAAGCTAGCAATAATTGTGGGTTCCCCATGAAGAAAAAAATGCTTTTGTGGCATGGAAGACTTGGGACACCTCTTCTATTCATGCCCCAAATCTATATTGATCTAGAAGGCCCTTGAGAGAATCATGCTATAACAAGGACAAATCAATTCTGGGTGAAGCAATTGGATGCTCCTCAACACTATGGAATGCTAAAAGAGGGGAGAATCTATGGAAACTCTAGAAAGAGGGTTGTGTAGCCAACTTTGGAAGCCTGCTAAAGAATGGTTGATTATGAAACACCCGCCCTTCAGACATCATAGTGTGTTCTTCCTAGAGAACAACAGGAGCCATTCCTTTTTTGTTCTATCCAACGGAAGCAACATGAAGGTGCATTTTTTATTGAGTTTCAGGAGACATTATTGGATATTTGCCACATCCAATGGATAAAATTGTATGTCAACTTTCTTCTTGGAATTGACCATGATCCTTTGGATTTTTGAGTTCATCAAATGGTTGTGGTTCAAACTCTAGCCCTATGAAACCACTTCTATAGAGGAACTCGTGGTTTTTAGTCATTCATACCACTTTTGACCACAAAGAAATAAGGGAAGCCTATGCCTAGTCTAGGTGATCAACAGTTTAGACTCTGCACATCACCCTCTTCTCATTGGTCCATCACTAATTATCGCTTAATCTAAAAGGCGCATGTATAGTTCATTTTTTCCCCTAAAGTTTTGAAAGAAACTATGGTTTTTTTTTAAGGTAAATTGTGGGGTTTCCTTGTTGACTTTTCTCTTATGTTTGCTTGCCCTTGAACTTGTGCCTCTACCACTTGCACCTTGGTTTTTCTGGCCATGTCCTTTCCCATAGGCAAAGGTGCCCTAGCTCTGACATTTCTCATCCCTAAGAAACTCTTGTTATTGAGAGTGATTGATATATTATTGTCATGAGTCAAGGGCAGTGGTATGTTGGATGATCTTGATGCCATTTGTGAGGTCTTCTTGCATATTTTACCACTTGATGGAGTGGGATCTTATGTGATAAAGTGGATAGTGTTTTAAATATTGAATTATCTCATAGGAGAAGACATGTAACAAGTTTGATAGATTGGATATGAACATTTCATAATGACATTCCCAAAAGCTTTTGATGAAAGGATCCTACAGAATTTGTATATAGGAGGCCAATAAGTTCTTTATCATGTAGTTTCCTGCATATAAAACCTTTCTTCTTTTGGGGGTGGTAATGAGGTCATATACTAGATCTAGATTTCCATATTCAAACTCTAGGGCTAATTACATGTGGGTTCTTGAATATTATTAAGACCTTAAAGCAAGTCAACATCATATAAGAAATCTTAATGGTCATGCAATGGGGTACATTAGGCACTTTTGTGAGTTGATGTTGCTAGTGGGCATTGGTAGAAATCATGTAAGAGGGTGCTTGTAGACTTTGGGGACTCACAAGGCAGGGATAGTTGAGCCAATCAACACATTAAAAATCATTATTTAACTTAATGGAGAAAGATTACCAATTTCATCTATGGGGCACCGATATATGGCATGGATTCTATATTATGTGTTATAATTCTTTATTCCATGTATCCAACATCTCATGGTAATATTTAAGATGTTGTATCCTCAAATTTCATCTCAAAATAGTTTCCTTGCAAGGGGACTTTGGGACATATTTTGCTTCAAACTGAGTCACAAAGTTAGATAGGTTCCTTACAATATTTTTTATCTTTTCATGATACTTCTTCATGAGAAGGAACTATGGGTATTACTATATTTCATTAGTGTCGATGGGCATTCAAGGTGTGAGGTGGTGAACATGTACGAACTTGAGTATGAAATCTTCAATCATGGCATAACATCTTATTGTGCATCCGCCCTAGAAGAGTGCATTTTCTTGGTTCTTCTACCTAATTTGTCCATGAATCTCATATCTCAAAGATATCCTCTCCTTCTTCAAATATATGGCTTCCAATCGCTATTTGTGGCTTGTATTCTTCTTTAAAAACTGGTTTCACTGGAATGGTAAACACCTTTTCTAATTTTGGCATTTCAACTGGTAAGGTTGGAGATTCATGTTGATCTCATACTCATGTATTCTTCTATTCACTTCTACTACTTGACCTGATAGTTTCTTAAGCTTTGTAAGTAGTTCCTATGGGGTTTAGTGGATTGTTCTATTTTTAATCATTTCTCTTGTCACTATAAGCAGTCGAGCTACTCTTAATGCAATAAGCTCATCACTTGGCATCTCATGATCTTACATAGTGCTTTATAATCCTCTAGAACTATCTTCATGCATCAGAAGCTACATAATAAAATTGGAATGGTTTGAAGGTTGCACCAAAGGTCAAATCAAGTGTGGCATGGAGGTTTTCAACATTCTATGCATATAGCCTAGTGTTATTTTTCCTAGAGGTATCTAGGTTCCTCTTCAATATGCTCATGTTGTGGCTCAGCTTGGAATTGTGTTCAATTGTTGTGCATAGACTATCCTCTAGATTCTCAGTATTGTCTTGGTAGGCGCAATCGTCTAAGTGTGTTTCCAACATGCACTACAACATATGAGGGGCATACCGATGCTGCCTATACCGACGGTCACTGCCAGCGTCGGTATAAACGTTGGAAAAGTCCACTTAAAGATACCGAGGGTCAAGTGACCATCGCTATGACCATTTAAAACGGATCGTCGAGATGTCTCGTGACCGTCGATATGCGCATCGGTATGAGCATCGGTAGAAGCGTCGGTAATTTACTAGAAATTATTGATGCTCATACTGACACCCATACCAACGGATATACCGAGGCCATGTTTTAAACATACCGGGAACCTGAGATCAAAAGTCAACATTTTGTACGTGTTTGAGTACTTGTTGTCTTCTGTCGAACTTGCATGCACGAATCGAATTGTGACCTGCATTGTCTTACATCTTGGTAAGTGGTGTGCGTACTCTTGGCCTTTGTCTTTCTCTATGCTTTAGGTCTTATAATTTCTCTTCTCTTTGATTTTGCAGAAGTTCTTTGGCGTTGATTCTTTGGAATTCGACGATAGACGACATACATTATGCTTTGACGACAACGATCCAAAAGAGAGACATACCTGTAAGTCATTGTTTTATTCTCTATTGATAGAGAGAGAAAGAAAGAGAGAGAGATAGAGAGAGAGAGAGAGAAAGAGAGAGATAAAAGAGAGAGAGAGAGAGAGATAGAGAGATAGAGAGATAGAGAGATAGAGAGATAGAGAGATAGAGAGATAGAGAGATAGAGAGATAGAGAGATAGAGAGATAGAGAGATAGAGAGATAGAGAGATAGAGAGATAGAGAGATAGAGAGATAAAGAGAGAGAGAGAGAGAGATAAATATGCATACACACACATACACACAAACATGCATACACACACATATACACACATACATACATAGACACATATACACACATGCATTCATACATACACACACATATACACACATGCATGCATACACACATATACACATATACACATATACACACATGCATACATACATACACACATGCATACACACATACATACACACACACATATACACATATGCATACACACACATACACACACACAGATACACACATTCATACACACACATATATACACACATGCATACACACACACATACATACACGCATATACACACATGCATGCATACATACACACACATGCATACACACACACATGTACACACATGCATACATACACACACCTATGTACACACATGCATACATACACACATATACACACATGCATGCATACATACACACACATATACACACATCCATGCATACACACACACGCACACACACACACGCACACACACACACATACATACATACACACATGCATGCACACACACATACATACATACATGAATGCATAAACACACATGCATATATACACATACATAGACATATACTCACACATGCATACATAGACACACATACACATATACACACATGCATACATTCACACACACATACATACATACATGCACACATATACACACATATACGATTTTTGTATAGATAAATAAATGTGAAAACAGCTAGTGTTTTAATTAAATATATAAAATTATGATTTTAAAGTTTTTTTACATCAAATATATAAAAACAAGATTAGGGTTTTTAGGCTATTTACACATACATACACAGATATTTATACACATATATATATAAATAAATAAATTATATATATATATATATATATATATATATATATATATATATATATATATATATATATATATATATATATATATATATATATATATATATATATATATATATATATATATATATATATATATATATATATATATATACACATTCACATACATATACACATGCATACACATACACACATGTTTTAGGTCTAGGTGTTTTCGATTAGGGTTTTAGGGTTTTTACACATGCATAACATATGTACACACATACACATACACATATAATACATATATACATGTATATACACATGCATACAAGAATCTACATATTTTAGGTCTAGATCTTTAAGATTAGGGTTTTAGGGTTTAGGCATACATATAATTCAATTAAATTTATACAAAGATAAAATATAGAAAAAAATTAAGAAAAAAATCTAAATATATAAATAAATAAATATATATATATATAATAGGATAATTATATAGATAAATAAATATGAAAAGAACTAGTGTTCAAAAATAAATAAAAATTAAATATATAAAAATAGGATTAATTAAGAAAAACTAAATATGTAAATAAATAAATATATAAAATAGGATAAATATATAGATAAATAAATATGAAAAGAGGTAGTGTTTTAAAAAAATAAATTAATTATATATAACTAAATATATAAAAATAGGATTTAGTAAATATATATACACATACACACATATACTTATACACATATCTATATACACATATATATACACATACATACATATATATATATATATATGTGTGTGTGTGTGTGTGTCTGTATATATACATGCATACAGATATATACATGTTTTGGGTGTAGGTCTTTTTTATTAGGGTTTTAGGGTTTTTATACATGCATAAAATATATACACACATACACATACACATATAATACATATATACATGTATATACACATGCATACAAAAATATGCATATTTTAGGTCTAGATTTTAAGATTAGCATTCTAGGGTTTAGGCATACATATAATTCAATTAAATTTAAATAAAGAGAAAATATACAAAAAAATTAAGAAAAATTTTTGAATATATAAATAAATATATCTAAAAAATAGGATAATAATACAGATCAATAAATATGAAAAGAATTAGTGTTTTAAATAAATTAATTAAATATATATAATTAAATTTATAAAAAAAGATTTAATTTTAAGGATTTTAATGAGAGTAAATATATATACACATACACATACACACAAATCCTTATACACATATCTATATACACATATCTATATACACATATCTATATACACATATCTATATACACATATCTATATACACATATCTATATACACATATCTATATACACATATCTATATACACATATCTATATACACATATCTATATACACATATCTATATACACATATCTATATACACATATCTATATACACATATATATACACATACACATATATATACACATGCATACACATATAAACATGTTTTAGGTCTAGGTCTTTTTGATTGGGGTTTTAGGGTTTTTACACATGCAAAACATATATACACACATACACATACACATATAATACATAGATACATGTATATACACATGCATATAAAAATATACATATTTTAGGTCTAGATCTTTAAGATTAGCATTTTAGGGTTTAGGCATACATATAATTCAATAAAATTTATATAAAGAGAAAATATAGAAAAAAATTTTAAAAAATCTGAATATATAAATAAATATATATATAAAATAGGATAATCATATAGATAAACAAATATGAAAAGAACTAAGGTTTTGAATACATAAATTTAATATATATAATTAAATATATAAAAATAGGTTTAATTTTAAGGATTTTAATCATAGTAAATATATATACACATACGCATACACACATATACTTATACACATATCTATATACACATACACATATATATACACATGCATACACATATATACATGTTTTAGGTCTAGGTCTTTTCGATTAGGGTTTTTGGGTTTTGACACATGCATAACATATATACACACATACACATACACATATAATACATATATACATATATATACACATGCATATAGAAATATACATATTTTAGGTCTAGATCCTTAAGATTAGAGATTTAGGGTTTAGGCATACATATAATTCAATTAAATTTATATCAAGAGAGAACACAGAAAAAAATTAATTAAAAAATCCAAATGTATAAATATATAAATATATATATATATATATAGGATAATTATATAGATAAATAAATATGAAAAGAACTAGTGTTTTAAATAAATTAATTAAATATATATAATCAAATATATAAAAATAGGAATAATTAAGAAAACATTCAGAATATATAAATAAATAAATATATAAAATAGGATAATTATATAGATAAATAAATATGAAAAGAGATAGTGTTTTAAAAAACTAAATTAATTGTATATAATTAAATATATAAAAAGAGAATTCTAATTATATAAGCCATAGACATATATATAATACATATAACACATATACACATATATAAGTCTTTAGTATTAGAGTTTTAGGTTTTTTTAGGTGTTTAAGTATTTAGGTTTTAGTATTTCATGTTTAAGTCTTTAGGAGTATGATTTTTAGGTTTAATAAAAAAAATCAAATGTTCTAAAATGTCCATACTATAGCAGATGGCTAGTTTGGATCCGGAGGAGAGAATGGCATGTCCTTGAACTCAGTGCAAGTATCAAATTTATCGAAAACGATGGATTTGTACGTTCAGAGAGACATAAAGAGAGACAGACCTGAGCTAAGCTTTGCGACCTCCTTGGGAAGAGGAAGAACGAGAACGGAAACAAATAGAGTGGAACCTAAGGGACATAGAGCCCCAGGGAACCGAAGAAATGCGGATGAATTCCCTCTACCAAGACCAAGAGAGCACACGAGGACCCTGAGACCGACCCAAGTAGTTAAGTCCATGAAAACCTACTTCGATGGCACTGGAGATCCCTACGATCATGTGGCTGAGTTCAGGCAAGTCTTGAGAGCTGAACAAGTGGAGGATCTGTTCATGCAGTACAATGCCTTTGGTCTAACCCTTAGGAACACAGCCCTTACGTGGTTTAAAGCATTGAATGAGAGACAGTTTAGGTGTATAGACCAACTCCTAGAGGCTTTCATTATTGAATTCTCTAAGAGTGGCATAAGACATAATACCTCCTCATTGATTCACAGCTTCAAGCAAACCCCTCAAGAGACCGTGAGACTTGCAGGAAGAAGATTTAGGCAATATCTTGAAAGATGCCCTATTTCGGAGCTACCCACACCAGCTAAGCAAGTGGCTTTATTCTTGGATGGATTGCTAAGTACCAAATTGAGGTCATATGTGTATCTGAAGGACCCTAGGACTATAGAAGAGTGTGTACGCATGTGCATTGGCATCGAGGATAACCTAGGGGAGGAGTTAGAGCTTTCCAAAATATACAAAGATTCAGATAGTGCCTCTAGCCTCTCTTCCACGTAGTCCACATCAATTGAGGAACTGGCTGAGAAAGTGGCACAAAAACTAGGTGTCTCTAGCAAACAAATCCCAAGGTTTGCCCCAGTAAAGAGGTGCTATACGTGCGGTGGTGACCATATGGCAAATGTATGTCCCATTATGGCTCAACCCCAAGTAAATCCTAGTAGCCAGTATTGCACCATATAACGAAGATACACAAATCACTCAGCACAAGACTGCCCATACAATAAGCAAGCGGTTAGGCAAACCTACCCTCAACCATACCAACAAGGCAGATACCAGAACTTATATCCACCACAGCAGTATGCTAGGCCCCAACAAACCTATCAACCACAATATCAGGCCCAGTAAGGGCCTCAGCCTGTGTTAACCCAACAACCTCCAACTCCATCCAATGTGATCTCTGTAAAGTATGCAGCTGCAGAAGAAAACCTAAACAGGGCCATAGTGCCAGTAACCCCATTGCTATCAGAAAGTGATCCCAGTGACCATAGTTTCGATTCTACACATGTTGATAGCCCCCAGGCCTACTACATGCAGTCTCCTGAACATGGTGAGTCCTACTACACTGAAGAGCCAAATGAACCTAGTTGGGAGTCAGACTACACAAAGGTCATGTTTGCTAATCCCAGCCCTAGACCTCAACCTACGCAAGTAAGACCCCCATTCTCGAGAGGACCATGCTACAGATGTCAGGGAGATCGCCTCATTCATGATTGCCCCATGCCTGCACCTACCCAAACCCAATCAGTGACGATCCAGGGCTTTTGCCAAGAGTGTGGAAAGGGGAGAAGCTAATTGCACAATCAGAAAAGGAACCCGCCTCTCAACACAAGGACAAGGCAAGTGAGAGAGTGAGCCTACCTCCCCAGGAAGCCTATGTGCCTAACTCTATGGAGCCGGACACATCATCTTCTATGAATCGGTTCACACCAGAATTCCTACGAGAGATTCAAGAAGACAAATGGGCTAAAGAAAGTGAAGTCCCTCCTCCCATTGAACTTGTGGATGATGCACACGACCAATTCCCACAAGACATCCCATCCATTTATGAGGATCAGGAGAGCACCCAATCTCAGGAAAGATTAGACTTTGTGTACCATAATTTTGTATTTGATTCCTATATGTAAGTGCTTTGCCACACTTTTGTACATTTTTCATTTATGGAATATAGGACTTTCTGTACATGAATCATTGTTCATTTTTGTTCATATAAGTTTATGTTTTGGTTGCCATTAGAGTACATAACACATGTACTTAGTTGGGCAGAGTGTATTGTCTTTTGCTAAACAACATCATGCTATAGCAAAAGACAACACACTCTACCCAAAAAATTTTGTGCAGGTATGGTCATCGGTATACGCGTCGGTAGCTCGAGTATGGTCGTCGGTATATGTGCCGGTACACCTAGTGGGGACGTCGTTATAGACGTCGGTATGTGCGTCAAAAATACGGATGCTTATACCGACGCTTATACCGGCATCCATATCGGCACTTTCTTTCCGACGCCTATACCGACTGTAACACCGACGTCGTGAAGAAATCATGCCCGTGCATTTGCCTCGGTAGCAACCTCGGTATACCCTCGATATGTTGTAGTGAGTGACTTCAGAGTTCGGAGCCACATACAAATCCTCTACAATAAAGAGACCATGACCAACATTAGTAATACTGGATGGAGCAATCATATAGCGATTACCCCAAAAGTTGAAAACCTCTCCATCTAAAGGAAAAGGTCCTCTATTCCATCCTCTATCATATGGTGGCATTGCTAGATATAAGACTTGGAAGATTCATAATATGCAGAGTTCTTCTATAAGTATGATGTTGTCTATATAGCAAAACTACTATATGGGATTTAGAAAGGCCCCCTTTTATCATCCCTTTCAAGAGAGAGAAAACCAAAGACTCAAGTTATTCAAGCTTCAAAAATGTGGCCATATATCCGAATCTTCCTCTTCATGCCCATTTCTATTGTTGGAAAACTAGTAGATTGATTCTTGGACAATGGACACTTGCATCTAAATTCCACTCTGATAGGAGGTCATACAAGACTCCTTAATTTTGGGCAATACAACAACTTGGGAGATGTACCCAATGTTCACATGAAATGGATAAGAAAATGTGCTTGTTATGAGAAACTTCATGACTTGTTGGAAAAATAATAATATCGATGGAAGTTGGAAACCTTAAATTCTTATGCACACTTTAAGGTTATGAGATGCAATAATAAAAGCACTTCAAATGGACACCAAGAGTAGGATGCATATTACCAAAGACTTTGCAATAGTAAATAAACTTACAAATGTAGCAAGAAAATCATCATGCCCATTTTGACCTAAACGTGAAGTATGACCTGATTCAATTCCCTTTTTTGCAGTAGTCGATGTTTATTTAATGAAACAAAAGTTCATAAATTGAATTTAAGTATAATTTTTAAACATATAATAATTATAAATCAAATTAAATTAAACTATTTTGCATACCTTCCACTGAGGAAATGTCTCTTGTAGACATAGCTTTTTGAGAAAATGTCCCTACGTCTCATGTGGTATGTCAAGCCTTATCTTATTTGTTTCTACGATGTAATATTTCATGTCAATTTAGTTTCAAATAAAAAGGATCTATGTAAAAAATCTTTGAATTTATAGACATGCATACACACACATACATACACACACATACACATACACATAGACACAAACATACACATACAGATACACATACACATACACAAACACATACACATACACATACACACACAACACATACACACACACATCGACATACACATACACATACACACACATACATGCACACACATACACATACGCATACGCATACAAACATGCACATACACATACACATATATGCACACATACACATAGAGATACACATACACATACATATACACATACACCTACACATACATACACACACATACACATGCACACATACACATACGCATACATGCACACATACACATACACATATACACACATAGACATACACATACAAACACAAACACAAACACATACATACACAAATACACACACGTACACACACATACTACACACACATGCAGACACACACATACACAAACATATCCACCCACACATACATACATACATACATACATACAAGAAAAATCAATTCCATTAGAATACAATAGAACTTTTAATTTATAGACATGCATATGGATGTGTATGTGTGCATGAAGTGTGCATGTGTGAATGTATGTATGTGTGTATGTGTGAATGTTTATTTTTGTGATTGTGCATGTGTATTTATATGTCGAAATGTGTGTATCTATGTATATGTAAATATGTACGTATGTGTAAATGTGCATGTGTGAATGTTTATATATGTATATAATTAAATCATTGATATCTAATACCTTTCTTTGGTACAAAGTGATATTCTAATCAATCCGAGGGAGTCCCATCACCGTCTCCTACCCATGCAAGGACTAATTAGTATAAGTGTAGTGAGCTTTTAGTTCGCATATTTAAATGTATACATACATGATTGATATATATATTTTTTGTTGGTATGATATAATAAGATTTTGCTCAATTAGAGAGTGCTCCACCACCTTCTACACATGTAACAACTTCACATGTCTCATTTGTTGATATATTTCTGTAGGGATGTGTGTGAACACAATTAGTACTGCCCACGCACCTTTTTCCCTCTTTATAATATTTATTTCCCTTGCTTATATATATGCCTATAATGAAACTTTAATTAATAGAAATTATAGTTGACAAGAGAACATGCCTAGCACCGATGGGACCCCTAGGAAGTGGTGTCTTGATTGGTTAAGCTAGAGGTGTGACTTTAAGTTCCAATCCCTTTGGCATCCCCTCATCAAAATAAAAAAGTATGGTTCAAACTCTAGCCCTATGAAACCACTTCTATAGAGGAACTCGTGGTTTTTAGTCATTCATACCACTTTTGACCACAAAGAAATAAGGGAAGCCTATGCCTAGTCGAGGTGATCAAGGGTTTAGACTCTGCACATCACCCTCTTCTCATTGGTCCATCACTAATTATCGCTTAATCTAAAAGGCCCATGTATAGTTCATTTTTTCCCCTAATGTTTTGAAAGAAACTATGGTTTTTTTTTAAGGTAAATTGTGGGGTTTTCTTGTTGACTCTTCTCTTATGTTTGCTTGCCCTTGGACTTGTGCCTCTACCACTTGCACCTTGGTTATTCCGGCCATGTCCTTCCCCATAGGCAAAGGTGCCCTAGCTCTGACATTTCTCATCCCTAAGAAACTCTTGTTATTGAGAGTGATTGATATATATTGTCATGAGTCAAGGGCAGTGGTATGTTGGATGATCTTGATGCCATTTGTGAGGTCTTCTTGCAAATTCTACCACTTGATGGAGTGGGGATCTTATGTGATAAAGTGGATAGTGTTTTAAATATTGAATTATCTCATAGGAGAAGAGATGTAACAAGTTTGATAGATTGGATATGAACATTTCATAATGACATTCCCAAAAGCTTTTGATGAAAGGATCCTACAGAATTTGTATATAGGAGGTCAATAAGTTCTTTATCATGTAGTTTCCTGCATATAAAACCTTTCTTTTTTTGGGGGTGGTAATGGGGTCATATACTAGATCTAGATTTCCATATTCAAACTCTAGGCTAATTACATGTGGGTTCTTGAATATTATTAAGACCTTAAAGCAAGTCAACATCATATAAGAAATCTTAATGGTCATGCAATGGGGTACATTAGGCACTTTTGTGAGTTGAGGTTGCTAGTGGGCGTTGGTAGAAATCATGTAAGAGGGTGCTTGTAGACTTTGGGGACTCACAAGGCAGGGATAGTCGAGCCAATCAACACATTAAAAATCATTATTTAACTTAATGGAGAAAGATTATCAATTTCATCTATGGGGCACCGATATATGGCATGGATTCTATATTATGTGTTATAATTCTTTATTCCATGTATCCAACATCTCATGGTAATATTTAAGATGTTGTATCCTCAAATTTCATCTCAAAATAGTTTCCTTGCAAGGGGACTTTGGGACATATTTTGCTTCAAACTGAGTCACAAAGTTAGATAGGTTCCTGACAATATTTTTTATTTTTTCATGATACTTCTTCATGAGAAGGAACTATGGGTATTACTATATTTCATTAGTGTCGATGGGCATTCAAGGTGTGAGGTGGTGAACATGTACGGACTTGAGTATGAAATCTTCAATCATGGCATAACATTTTATTGTGCATCCGCCCTAGAAGAGTGCATTTTCTTGGTTCTTCTACCTATTTTGTCCATGAATCTCATATCTCAAAGATATCCTCTCCTTCTTCAAATATATGGCTTCCAATCGCTATTTGTGGCTTGTATTCTTCTTTAAAAACTGGTTTCTCTGGAATGGTAAACACCTTTTCTAATTTTGGCATTTCAACTGGTAAGGTTGGAGATTCATGTTGATCTCATACTCATGTATTCTTCTATTCACTTCTACTACTTGACTCGATAGTCTCTTAAGCTTTGTAAGTAGTTCCTATGGGGTTTAGTGGATTGTTCTATTTTAAATCATTTCTCTTGTCACTATAAGAAGTCAAGCTACTCTTAATGCAATAAGCTCATCACTTGGCATCTCATGATCTTACATAGTGCTTTATAATTCTCTAGAACTATCTTCATGCATCAGAAGCTACATAATAAAATTGAAATGGTTTGAAGGTTGCACAAAAGGTCAAATCAAGTGTGGCATGGAGGTTTTCAACATTCTATGCATATAGCCTAGTGTTATTTTTCCTAGAGGTATCTAGGTTCCTCTTCAATATGCTCATGTTGTGGCTCAGCTTGGAATTGTGTTCAATTGTTGTGCATAGACTATCCTCTAGATTCTCAGTATTGTCTTGGTAGGCGCAATCGTCTAAGTGTGTTTCCAACATGCACTACAACATATGAGGGGCATACCGATGCTGCCTATACCGATGGTCACTGCCAGCGTCGGTATAAACGTTGGAAAAGTCCACTTAAAGATACCGAGGGTCAAGTGACCATCGCTATGACCATTTAAAACGGATCGTCGAGATGTCTCGTGACCGCCGATATGCGCATCGGTATGAGCATCGGTATAAGCGTCGATAATTTACTAGAAATTATTGATGCTCATACTGACGCCCATACCAACGGATATACCGAGGCCATGTTTTAAACATACCGGGAACCTGAGATCAAAAGTCAACATTTTGCACGTGTTTGAGTACTTGTTGTCTTCTGTCGAACTTGCATGCACGAATCGAATTGTGACCTGCATTGTCTTACATCTTGGTAAGTGGTGTGCGTACTCTTAGCCTTTGTCTTTCTCTATGCTTTAGGTCTTATAATTTCTCTTCTCTTTGATTTTGTAGAAGTTCTTTGGCGTCGATTCTTTGGAATTCGACGATAGACGACATACATTATGCTTTGACGACAACGATCCAAAAGAGAGACATACATGTAAGTGATTGTTTTATTCTCTATTGATAGAGAGAGAAAGAAAGAGAGAGAGATAGAGATAGAGAGAGAAAGAAAGAGAGAGAGATAGAGAGAGAGATAGAGATAGAGAGAGAAAGAGAGAGATAAAAGAGAGAGAGAGAGAGAAAGAGAGATAGAGAGATAGAGAGATAGAGAGATAGAGAGATAGAGAGATAGAGAGATAGAGAGATAGAGAGATAGAGAGATAGAGAGATAGAGAGATAGAGAGATAGAGAGATAAAGAGAGAGAGAGAGAGATAAATATGCATACACACACATACACACACACATGCATACACACATTCATACACACACATATACACACGTACATACATAGACACATATACACACATGCATTCATACATACACACACATATACACACATGCATGCATACACACATATACACATATACACATATACACACATGCATACATACATACACACATGCATACACACATACATACACACACACATATACACATATGCATACACACACACAGATACACACATTCATACACACACATATATACACACATGCATACACACACACATACATACACGCATATACACACATGCATGCATACATACACACACATGCATACACACACACATGTACACACATGCATACATACACACACATATGTACACACATGCATACATACACACATATACACACATGCATGCATACATACACACACATATACACACATCCATGCATACACACACACGCACACACACACATACATACATACACACATGCATGCACACACACATACATACATACATACATGGATGCATAAACACACATGCATATATACACATACATAGACATATACTCACACATGCATACATAGACACACATACACATATACACACATGCATACATTCACACACACATACATACACACATGCACACATATACACACATATACGATTTTTGTATAGATAAATAAATGTGAAAATAGCTAGTGTTTTGATTAAATATATAAAATTATGATTTTAAAGTTTTTTTTACATCAAATATATAAAAACAAGATTAGGGTTTTTAGGCTATTTACACATACATACACAGATATTTATACACATATATACACATATATATATATATATATATATATATATATATATATATATATATATATATATATATATATATATATATATATATATATATATATATATATATATATATATATATATATATATATATATATATATATATATACATTCACATACATATACGCATGCATACACATACACACATGTTTTAGGTCTAGGTCTTTTCGATTAGGGTTTTAGGGTTTTTACACATGCATAACATATGTACACACATACACATACACATATAATACATATATACATGTATATACACATGCATACAAGAATCTACATATTTTAGGTCTAGATCTTTAAGATTAGGGTTTTAGGGTTTAGGCATACATATAATTCAATTAAATTTATATAAAGATAAAATAGAGAAAAAAATCTAAATATATAAATATATATATATATATATGTATATAAGGATAATCATATAGATAAATAAATATGAAAAGAACTAGTGTTCTAAATAAATAAATTAAATATATATAAATAGGATTAATTATGATAAACTAAATATGTAAATAAATAAATATATAAAATAGGATAAATAAATATGAAAAGAGGTAGTGTTTTAAAAAAATAAATTAATTATATGTAACTAAATATATAAAAATAGGATTTAGTAAATATATATACACATACACACATATACTTATACACATATCTATATACACATATATATACACATACATACATATATATATATATATATATATATATATATATATATATATATATATATATATATGTGTGTGTGTGTGTGTGTGTGTGTGTGTGTGTGTGTGTGTGTGTCTGTCTGTCTGTCTGTCTGTATATATACATGCATACAGATATATACATGTTTTGGGTGTAGGTCTTTTGGATTAGGGTTTTAGGGTTTTTATACATGCATAAAATATATACACACATACACATACACATATAATACATATATACATGTATACACACATGCATACAAAAATATGCATATTTTAGGTCTAAATTTTAAGATTAGCATTCTAGGGTTTAGGCATACATATAATTCAATTAAATTTAAATAAAGAGAAAATATACAAAAAAATTAAGAAAAAATTTTGAATATATAAATAAATATATCTAAAAAATAGGATAATTATACAGATCAATAAATATGAAAAGAATTAGTGTTTTAAATAAATAAATTAAATAATTAAATTTATAAAAAAAGATTTAATTTTGAGGATTTTAATGAGAGTAAATATAGATACACATACACATACACACATATACTTATACACATATCTATATACACATATCTATATACACATATCTATATACACATATCTATATACACATATCTATATACACATATATATACACATACACATATATATACACATGCATACACATATAAACATGTTTTAGGTCTAGGTCTTTTTGATTGGGGTTTTAGGGTTTTTACACATGCAAAACATATATACACACATACACATACACATATAATACATAGATACATGTATATACACATGCATATAAAAATATACATATTTTAGGTCTAGATCTTTAAGATTAGCATTTTAGGGTTTAGGCATACATATAATTCAATAAAATTTATATAAAGAGAAAATATAGAAAAAAATTTAAAAAAAATCTTAATATATAAATAAATATATATATAAAATAGGATAATCATATAGATAAACAAATATGAAAAGAACTAAGGTTTTGAATACATAAATTTAATATATATAATTAAATATATAAAAATAGGTTTAATTTTAAGGATTTTAATCATAGTAAATATATATACACATACACATACACATACACACATATACTTATACACATATCTATATACACATACACATATATATACACATGCATACACATATATACATGTTTTAGGTCTAGGTCTTTTCGATTAGGGTTTTTGGGTTTTGACACATGCATAACATATATACACACATACACATACACATATAATACATATATACATATATATACACATGCATATAGAAATATACATATTTTAGGTCTAGATCCTTAAGATTAGAGTTTTAGGGTTTAGGCATACATATAATTCAATTAAATTTATATCAAGAGAAAACACAGAAAAAATTAATAGAAAAATCCAAATATATATATATATATATATATATATATATATATATATATATATATATATATATATATATATATATATATATATATATATATATATATATATATATATATATATATATATATAGGATAATTATATAGATAAATAAATATGAAAAGAACTAGTGTTTTAAATAAATAAATTAAATATATATAATCAAATATATAAAAATAGGATTAATTAAGAAAAAATTCTGAATATATAAATAAATAAATATATAAAATAGGATAATTATATAGATAAATAAATATGAAAAGAGATAGTGTTTTAAGAAAATAAATTAATTATATATAATTAAATATATAAAAAGAGAATTCTAATTATATAAGCAATAGACATATATATAATACATATAACACATATACACATATATAAGTCTTTAGTATTAGAGTTTTAGGTTTTTTCAGGTGTTTAATTATTTAGGTTTTACTATTTCAGGTTTAAGTCTTTAGGAGTATGATTTTTAGGTTTAATAAAAAAAATCAAATGTTCTAAAATGTCCATACTATAGCAGATGGCTAGTTTGGATCCGGAGGAGAGAATGGCATGTCCTTGCACTCAGTGCAAGTATCAAATTTATCAAAAACGATGGATTTGTACGTTCAGAGAGACATAAAGAGAGACAGACCTGAGCTAAGCTTTGCGACCTCCTTGGGAAGAGGAAGAACGAGAACGGAAACAAATAGAGTGGAACCTCAGGGACATAGAGCCCGAGGGAACCGAAGAAATGCAGATGAATTCCCTCTACCAAGACCAAGAGAGCACACGAGGACCCTGAGACCGACCCAACTAGTTAAGTCCATGAAAAACTACTTCGATGGCACTGGAGATCCCTACGATCATGTGGCTGAGTTCAGGCAAGTCTTGAGAGCTGAACAAGTGGAGGATCTGTTCACGCAGTACAATGCCTTTGGTCTAACCCTTAGGAACACAGCCCTTACGTGGTTTCAAGCATTGAATGAGAGACAGTTTAGGTGTATAGACCAACTCCTAGAGGCTTTCATTATTGAATTCTCTAAGAGTGGCATAAGACATAATACCTCCTCATTGATTCACAGCTTCAAGCAAACCCCTCAAGAGACCGTGAGACTTGCAGGAAGAAGATTTAGGCAATATCTTGAAAGATGCCCTATTTCGGAGCTACCCACACCAGCTAAGCAAGTGGCTTTATTCTTGGATGGATTGCTAAGTACCAAATTGAGGTCATATGTGTATCTGAAGGACCCTAGGACTATAGAAGAGTGTGTACGCATGTGCATTGACATCGAGGATAACCTAGGGGAGGAGTTAGAGCTTTCCAAAATATACAAAGATTCAGATAGTGCCTCTAGCCTCTCCTCCACGTAGTCCACATCAATTGAGGAACTCGCTGAGAAAGTGGCACAAAAACTAGGTGTCTCTAGCAAACAAATCCCAAGGTTTGCCCCAATAAAGAGGTGCTATACGTGCGGTGGTGACCATATGGCAAATGTATGTCCCATTATGGCTCAACCCCAAGTAAATCCTAGTAGCCAGTACTACACCATAGAACAAAGATACACAAATCACTCAGCACAAGACTGCCCATACAATAAGTAAGCGGTTAGGCAAACCTACCCTCAGCCATACCAACAAGGCAGATACCAGAACTTATATCCACCACAGCAGTATGCTAGGCCCCAACAAACCTACCAACCACAATATCAGGCCCAGCAAGGGCCTCAGCCTGTGTTAACCCAACAACCTCCAACTCCATCCAATGTGATCCCTGTAAAGTATGCAGCTGCAGAAGAAAACCTGAACAGGGCCATAGTGCCAGTAACCCCATTGCTATCAGAAAGTGACCCCAGTGACCATAGTTTCGATTCTACACATGTTGATAGCCCCCAGGCCTACTACATGTAGTCTCCTGAACATGGTGAGTCCTACTACACTGAAGAGCCAAATGAACCTAGTTGGGAGTCAGACTACACAAAGGTCATGTTTGCTAATCCCAACCCTAGACCTCAACCTACGCAAGTAAGACCCCCATTCCCGAGAGGACCATGCTACAGATGTCAGGGAGATCACCTCATTCATGATTGCCCCATGCCTGCACCTACCCAAACCCAATCAGTGACAATCCAGGGCTTTTGCCAAGAGTGTGGAAAGGAGCATCTCTTACGAGACTGCCTTAAGAATCCTAATAATATGCCAAAAATCACTCCTATTAACGTTATTGGGTTAGTGGTAGATTCCACAGGAAGTGTCACTTCCACTGCACCCGTACAGGTAGTCACTAGAGCTCAAGCATTGCAGCAAAACCAAAGGGTAAGCCAGGAAAAGAGCACAGATGTTAGTGAAACAGAGAGTATGACCAAGAAACGGACTAGAGCTTGGAGAGATAGTCGTGAAAGAATGAAAAGGCAATGGGCAAAAAAGATGAGTGAACTCGAGGAAAGCCTCAGAGAAACAAAGGCCAGGATAACTGAACTCACATCTCAAACTCCCTCTCACACTACCCCACCACCACTATTCCTGTCTCCATCCGACCCGCCACCTTCCAACCAACCTCACACAATTCCACCACCCCCAAGAGTAGGATCAGTCCTAGCAGATCCCACTCCCGAGGACCTTAATATGATGCTTAAAGCCTATCAGGCCAAAATCCAAGAAGGGCCAAACGTAACTGATCATGAAAAGTGTTACCCTAGAGCAGAACTAGAGCTAGAACGAACCAAAATTTGTGCTAAGATGGTGGAATTGGCTCAGACCATGTTTGAAGCCACTCGCCTATTTAACATTTTTAGTTCAGCGAAGACACAGTTACACTTTGATGGACTGCTAGAAAGAATAGAGAAGCTAATTGCACAATCAGAAAAGGAACCCGCCTCTCAACACAAGGACAAGGCAAGTGAGAGAGTGAGCCTACCTCCCCAGGAAGCCTATGTGCCTAACTCTATGGAGCCGGACACATCATCTTCTATGAATCGGTTCACACCAGAATTCCTACGAGAGATTCAAGACGACAAATGGGCTAAAGAAAGTGAAGTCCCTCCTCCCATTGAACTTGTGGATGATGCACACGACCAATTCCCACAAGACATCCCATCCATTTATGAGGAGCAGGAGAGCACCCAATCTCAGGAAAGATTAGACTTTGAGTCTAACTCTCTACAAGAATTACCCCACTTCACAGGCCCATGGGAAGCTAAGTCTACTTGTATGAGAGCACCCACGGTCATGGTACGAAATGAGGAATCAGTCATACCTAGGAACACAGAGGTAGTGAAAAACACTAAAGTACAGTGCAACCTCACCTTAGGAGAGCTACTCAAAGTAAGGCCAGAGCTATGGAAACATGTAGCCAAACAAGTACTAGAGATACCAAAATCTCATTCCCAGGTAGGATCCCAGAGAACAGTGCCAAAAATACCATTGGACAAGATAGGAGGAATGAGTGAGGGCGAAGAGGGAAACACATATCTTCCTATCACCCATCAAGGATACACCACCAAGGCCATTTTAGACTCAGGCGCGGGAGTTGCAATTGCTACCACTTCCCTATGGAAGCGTTGGGGCAAGCCAGCACTCAGGCCCACAAGGATGAAATTGCAAATGGTCGATGGTCACATAGAGAGACCCCTAGGGCTGTTAGAAGGAATAACTCTCACCACGTGTGGTGTCGAGTTCGAGCATACATTTGCTATATGTGATTTTAGCAAAAATCATGCATATGAGATGATTTTGGGAAGACCCTAAGATTACTCTCATAGAGATGTCCCTCCTATCCAATGGAATCCCATCCATAGAGCCAAAGATGATACAGAATCGGTGCATTCCATAGGGTCAGGATCCTCATGGATGCATGAAGACACCCACTTATGGATGTTCAAAGTAGCAGTAGAAGAAGAGAAGAGAGAAGAAGCCAGAGAGATAGGTGCAAAAGAAACACATAGATCAATTCAAGACCCAGCCTATGCACCTGTAGTCTTTCCTGACGAAGAATTTGAACCCCACGGCTGGGCAGAAATCTTAGCAACAATGGATGTAGCCATCAATGAGGAACAATGGACACCCCATTGTGATGAGGATGGCTATGACATTTCAGTTTTCTCCATAGAGCCAATCATGGGAGAGGCAGTGTTAGAAGAATACAAACCTAGCCCTGATGCATTTGAGGATGCGAGTGACTCCAATCTAGAGTCAATCATTATGGACCCACCTTTTGCATCGGATGAGGAATACTTCTATGAAGTCGAATTTCAACCCCAGAGGCACGGAGAGCTTACAAATGATGTAATGCTAGCCACACATGTAACCCCTAAGGAAGAAGGAAAGAAAAGGAAGAAGAAAGAAGTCACACAAGAAGAGGAGGAATCTTTGTTTGAGGTCCCAGAAAATTTTAAGAAGTATGAGATAGATGACAAGAGAGTCATGATCAGAATGCCTAAACGGGAGGCACAATCAGGAGAGGCCTATGACAACAAAGAAACCACCAAGAAAATAGTTGTAGCCATAGAAGAGGGAGAAGAAAGATGCACGTACATAGGCCATGACCTGACAAAAGAGGAAGAACAAGAGCTAATAGCTTTGCTAAGAGAATACAGAGATGTATTCGCTTGGAGTTACAAGGATTTGAAAGGAGTGGACCCTGACATATGCTCACACACTATCCCCATGACCTCAGATGCCAAACCCTCTAAGCAAAAGCCATATACATATAATGATAATTATGCTGCCAAGATCAAAGAGGAGATAGATAGACTGGTTGAAGCTGGATTTATCTTTGAAATTGAGCACACTGAGTGGGTATCCCCCATCGTAGTGGTGCCCAAGAAAAATGGAAAGCTGCATGTATGCATTAACTTGAAGAAGGTTAATGCAGCCACAATTCGAGACAACTATCCGCTTCCTATCACAGAGCATCTCTTAGAAAGAGTAGCAGGCAAGGAAGTGTACAGCTTCCTCGATGGATTTTCGGGCTACAATCAAGTAGCCATAGATAGCATTTGCCACTGAATGGGGCATATTTGCCTTTAGAGTAATGCCATTTGGGCTCACCAATGCACCAGCAACCTTCCAGAGGCTGATGTGCCATGTATTTAAAGAGTTCCTGAGGAAGAACTTAGAAGTCTATGTTGATGATCTTTGTGCTCATTCCAACATCAGACAAACCCATATTCCTGAACTCAAACAAATCTTTGACAAATGTAGAGAATATCAAGTCTGCCTAAACCCAGAAAAGTGCGTTTTTATGGTCATGCAAGGCAAGATTCTAGGACACATAGTGTCAAAGAATGGCATTTCCACTGATGAAGAGAAAGTGAGAGCCATATCCGAGTTACCTAGGCCAAAGAACGTCAAGGAAGTGCAAGCTTTCATGGGGCATTGTGGTTACTACCGACGGTTCATTCATATATACGCTGTCATTGCAAAGCCCATGTATGGACTTTTGACTAACTTTGAGTGGACGAATGAATGTGAAAACTCCTTCAATGAGCTCAAAAGTCGATTGTGTTCAGCACCAATCTTGACCACCTCGGATTGGGAAGCCATTCCATGTTCACGTGGATGCATCCAATTATACTATTGGGTGTGTACTCGCGCAGCCTACGGGTGAAGGGAATATGGATCTCCCTATTGCCTATGCCAGTAGACAATTGAATACTGTTGAACGGAACTATACAACCACCGAACGAGAAGGATTATGCATGGTATATGCAGTTAAAAAGTTTAGACATTATTTTCTTGCAAATAAGTTCAAATTTTTTACTGACCATCAGGCACTGCTATATCTCGTGAAAAAGCCATGCAATACAGGTAGATTAGTAAGATGGTTTCTCTTGCTGATGGAATACGACTTCGAGGTTGTGGTAAGGAAAGGTAGGACTCACTTGAGAGCAGACCATCTCTCTAGGCTCACATCTGGAGAAGCCCCACAAGGAGTATCGGATGATCTTCTTGATGCTTACTTGTTTAATTTGGAAGTAATACCTCAGTGGGCTAAGCCATTAGTGCCAGTATTGACATACGGACCCAATCATCCAGTCATAAACACTCAAGATAGAGAGGTAGTAAAAGCCCAAAAGTATCACATCATGGCAGGAAGTATGTACAAGCACACGGATCAAGGGATCTTGGCGTGTTGTGTAGAAGAGGACGAGTACGCTAAATGGTTGCAATTAGCACATGTGGGTGCATTAGAGCAACACTACTCAAAACAACGAACCCTACAGACACTAAAGAGACTCGGAGTGCATTGGCCGACTATGGAAGCTGATGTCCAAAAGTTTTGCAAGGAATGCCCAATCTGCTGCACTAAACCACCTGTGGAACATGCCACTCTTTATCAAGTATCCATAGTGCCAGATTGGAGTGAACCATTAGTATCCTTCCTGAGGACGAAAACATTCCCTCCAGACATGACTATGACGAGGCAAAGAAGTCTAGAACAAGAAGCCCTAGATTACTCACTGATTGGTGATAATCTATACACGCGTCGTAAAGATGGTTACCTGAGACTTTGTGTTCATGAGAGTGAATATCTAAAGATCTTGGAAACTGCTCACCAAGGTGTAGCAGGAGGACACTTTGGACCAGATCGGGTGATCAAGGCAATACTATTTGCACGCTTCTGGTGGCCAACCCTTCACATGGATGCACATACCTATGTGAAACGGTGTGATGTGTGTCAGAGAACTCAGTATCCTATAGCAAAGATGAGATGCCCCTGAAACCTATGATGGGTGGACGTGCATTCTCTAAGTGGGGAATAGACTTTGTAGGTCCTATTAATCCCCCAGCTAAGGGTTCCCATGCTGAGTATATCATTGTTGCCACGGACTATCTAACCAAATGGGTAGAGGTAAAAGCTACGACAAATAACGACGCTACGATAAAGAACGACGCTCAGACAACTGCTAAATTCTTGTTTGAGAATGTATTCACAAGATACGGGCTACCTATAGAGCTAGTAAGTGATAGGGGCACTCACTTCTTGAATGAAGTGATTGAAAATCTGCTCCAAGAATTCTTGGTAGTTCATAAGAAGTCTGCCCCCTACCACCCACAAGCTAATGGGCAAGCCGAAAGCATAAACAAGATTCTGTGCAATATGTTGACCAAATTAGTGAATAATAAACGCTCTGACTGGGAGAAACAGCTACACCATGCTGTTTGGGCATACCGAGTCGCCTACAAAACGGTACTCCAAGCCACCCCCTTTCATATGGTATTTGGCCAAAACGTTGTGCTACAGTTGGACTTCTTAATATCTACATTGAAAGTAGCACAAGAGCATGAATGGACGGGTCATGAACTCTCCTCTAGACTTTTTGAACTTGAACTATTAGGAGAAACACGACTGAGGGCAGCTGCAGGGATATATGCAGCTAAGAAACGACAGAAGGCATACTTTGATGCCCATGTGAAGGATAAGGGCTTGAAAGCAAGAGATCTAGTCTTAGTCTACACATTGAAAAAACACACAAGGAAGCTAGAAAAGAGAGGCTACGGACCTATGATCATAAATAGGATCTCCACAAGTGGAGCAGTACAACTAGCCACTTTAGAGGGTCATGTTCTCCCGAGCTACATTAGCGGATGCAGAGTCAAGTTATATTAGGATCCTCTAACGGAAGAGATGCTAAGTGGACTCAACACTGCTAAGAAACGCAAAGAAGAAGAAAAACGAATTCGCGAAGAAGCTCAAGCAGAAGCATTGGAACGCATCCAGAGAATGAAGATGAGAAGACAAGGTAGAGAGCAACCTAGGACAAATGCATATGCAGATCAAGGATATCATGTGGCTATGTGTGAAGTTTCAGGTATCAGCTCTCATAGGATAATTGATCGACGTCCTTTTATAACCTTAGAGATAGGACAAGGAAAGGGTGCAAGGACTGTAAGAGCCTTGATTGACTCAGGTGCAGCCACTAGTGCTGTTAAATTTGCATACTGTCAAAAGTTAAAATTAACCGTCAATCCTATAGAAGCATATCTCATAGGATTGGGAGGTGTGGAAACCCCTTGCATGGGTGAGGTGGAACTTCCCCTCTATATTCAAGACGAAGTAATGACAGTCAAAGTACTAGTGTGTCAAGATGAGGACCTCACTGAGCCTCTTGTCTTGGGTCAGGACTGGATCTATGATCATGCAGTCAACCTAAACCTAAGAACTGGACTTCTTCAGGTATGGGTAAATCATAGTCGAATTACAGTTGAATTGGAAAATGAGGCACTCAAGGAACTAGGTAAGGCACGAACTCCTGGTCCTTCCAGGGGTGCACATGAAGTTGACAATGTTATTCTTGTCCAAAACTGTATGATGCAGAAAGAGGATTGTCTCAACAACGGAGTCAAGGATAAGACGGCACTCACTTCTTTTCCAAAGGCCAGAGGGATGCAGCAACCAAAGGTAGATCAAATACAGAAGGAGCAGAGTACCACCAATACTGGAGGCCAAAAAATTGTGCGAAGCAGAAGGTCTTAGCCGTTGAAACAAGTGTGGGTGCGGAAAGGAGAAAACCCTGTTGCGGCCACGCCAACCCCACGGTCGAAACCTCTTATTAATAATCAACAACACGACACTAATAAGAAGTCTTTCATAAACTCTTCTACGAAAGTAAAGCCTATTTGGGTACCCAAGAAGTCGATGAAGGCCAGCCCACAATCACGACGAATCTGGGTGCCTAAGGCTTGCTTGCGGGCTCAAATAGCTACATCGAGGCCACACCGGGTACAACACGTTTCACTCACTCGAACATCCGATGCCCATTCTTACATATCACGCACGAACACATATTCTTCCATGAGCACAAGTAGAATCACTTGTAAATGGGTCCCTAAAAAGCCTCATTTTCAAGCAGATACTCCTATCAAACTCTCCAGAGTCTCCACAAAATCAAGATCAAAACCCATCCATTGCATTTGGCAGCCTAAAACTTTTAATAAACCCCCGGACCCGAGGTGTACATCCATGCCCACCTACTAACTACATCACTCTCACACTACATCATTCCACTTAGCTCCTAGGTCTACCCAATTCCTAACTACACACACAAGTACCGCGCACTCACTGACTAACTAACTTATCACTAAAAGCTCATGTTAATGTTGTAACAAGGACACGGTGTCATTTTTGTGTTCATTGCAGTGTTAACATTTATTCATATATTCTCACAGAACCGGCTGCGAAGTTTTCAACATGGCTGAGGCGGCAGGAACTAGCTCTCAAACAGAAACGAGCCAGCAAGTGGTGGACTTAGACAGTTTAGCCGTTTTGCCTGAGACAAATGAAAGACCAGAAGAATTGCAAGCCATCAAAATCATACCTATTGCAGACCCTCCCAGTGGCCATACCATGCCCGTCGGAAAAGCTTCCCACTGGTTTGGTGAAGTGGCAGGACCCTTGGGAGAGGGAACATACCTATGGGAATCAGAGTTGGACTGCAATGGGAAGCAAGGTAAATACCATTTCTTTACAAGAGAATTCGAGAAGTTACAAAATGCAGAAGGTCTACGTTCAATATGAGCAAAGGCAGGATTGGATGCATATTTCAGTGCACGGCTCCCAAAGCCTGACTTCATGCAATGCTACTATCTCATCAACACCTTGACTCCAAACAAGAACCCAAAAGGTGCAAGCTCATTTGTGATCCCATCTCTAACAAAAGGAAATGAGCTCAAGAGGTTTAGGTTATCCAACAACTTGGTGAGAGAGACCCTAGATATGCGCGGAATGCATATTCCTACAGAGAAGGAGACCCTAGTGCCTGATTACATGAAGAATCGAAGCCTCACCAAACTCAAGGACATGGTGTCCATGACGTCTAATATTGCAATACACCTTCGCATGTGCATGCAACACTTTGCTTTTCCTACCCAAGATAGATTCACCATGCCGCCCAAAAAAATATGGTTTAGTCTGTATCTGGCAGAGACACAGAGCCTCACCATCAACTTACCCCACTGGATATATTGATCAGATACACCTAGCTCACAAACGATGGCCGCGAAAAGAGGTTTTATATGGATGTTGTGCTCTGACGAGAATCATTTATAGGTGTTTGGCTTATGACATCCCTATTCAACGGGCCCTCATGTGGAATCGTGTAGAGCATTTTAGAGGCAGGACATCCACTGGACCCCCTTCTAAGAAGATGAGAGGTATTGTCCAAGTCCCTTGTGCTCAACCACGTGGAGCCACCCTAACACCAGACGTTACCCCTCCACCCTGAAGAGTCTGACCATTCACACTCCGACTTCCAAGACGCAGCACCGATGGTCCTAACTTGATATTCCCTCCCATCCCAACCGATCTTGAATTTCCCAGTGGTGCACCTTTGGAAGAACTCACGAATGAAGACTTCGAACAATTATTACAAGATCTAGAGCTGGAGGCAGAAGAGGCACAACAAGTGGAGAATGTGCAAACACAGGCAACAACCTCCCAAGTACCTGTCACCACAGTTGAAGTGGATGAAGAGGATGATGAAGATGAAGAACAGGAGGAAGATGAGGAGGATTATGATCAAGAGCATCATGATGAGCAACAAGAAGTGCTAGAACTTGTAGGTGCACCTGCATATACAGCTCAACTACAAAGGTTATACGACACAATCAAAGCAGTACAAGAAAGGCATCAACTCTCTCTTGTGTCAGGTCAAGCTTTGATGCAAGAAATGCTATCAGATGATGGGGTGGATCAACATTTCATTGACACCATCAAATTAGTGTCAGAATCTTTAGGAGTTCCAGAGGCTGTCCACACTGCAGTCCGCCAGTCCGTGAGGTATGACAAACGCAGAGTCGACACATTACCACGAGCAGGTAAGACTATCAAGATGCCCGTCACAGAACAAGAAGTAACCATTGAAGCCACAGCTACCCCCACCACCACCATTGACCTCTCTGCTGAAACCTTCGTTCAGACATCACCCATCTCACCCCAGCACCCCCCATCACCACCTTCTCCACCCCCACCACCACCTCCCACCATGGAAGAAACAGCAGTCATCACCTCTACCTTCACTTACAACCCAACCTCATTCACATCATTCTCATTTCGAGAACCCACCTCACAAGACACCCTCTTCTCCTTCATCACCAATCCCTTGTACACCTCAACCCTTCTATCCTCTGAACCCATAATTGGCCATCCCATAATTCCAAGTGTGGTTGGAAACTCGGCACCCACAGAAGGCACCCTGTGTTTCCCAGCCTATCCCCCAATACGGATACCTCCATTCCATGACCCTCCCTTCCTAGCTGTCCCCTACACCTCATTCAACCTAACCGCACCACCCCAACAACTATCCTTCGTGGCGCAGTCCATCAACACTCCAATGTTTCAGAGGCACATTTCCCCGATGTTCGCAACGACATCAATCTACACGAACACCACACTCACTTCACCTACCATACCCACCTACATGGTAGCCCCTGTACACACCACTCTGTCTGACCCAATGGACATTTCACCCACCACAGCACCTCTCCCCACAATTCCACCCTCTCCCCCTCCACTACCCCCCACCTCACCACTCAACACATCATTAGCAGACACAGCATTCACTACCTCCCTTCCCATTCCCACCTCCCCTGCATTCCAAACTTTTCCCCTTGCATCTCATAATGTAAATAGCACGTTCACTACATTACTTCAGTGTGCACATCAACTACAACAAGAATACCATCAATTGGAAGAACGCACTGTTGCCCTCCAAGCAGAATCTCAGCGTCTACAAGCTAGAGTCAACACTCTCGAATATGATTACCAAACGCTTCTCTCAGAACATACCACCTTACAACAGGCTCACACAGAATTGGAATCAAAAATTTCGAAAGTGGATGATCAAGCAGTGAAGGAACTGGAAAGTATGCTCGAGTCCCAAATGATATCCAATGCTACACTTAGACACAATCTTGGGCTATTAAGAAAGCATATGGCAGAAGCACTAGAAGAGAACAAGAGGCTTCAGCAACAAAACCAAGACAACTTTGAAGCGGCTATGGAAGGAACTGCAGGAGCAACCATTAGCCCTACCAAGTATAGAGCAGTCCCATCTGAAGACATTCGCATCTTACTCGAAGAGCATGCAAATTTCTTGGAGTCATATGAAAAGTTAGAGGTTGAATGTGCGGATCTAAAGAAGCAGATAGCCAATGCCCCCACAGCTCAACAGGAGCCGATAATCTTGCAACACTCTATAGAAGAAGTAGAGACCCTCCAGAAACAAGTGGTAGAACTCCAAGCACGCCTCTTACCATATGAAAGGCCACCCTCGCCAACTGAAGAACCAAAACCTGAAACAGTTGTGGAAATCCCTGTCGATGATAGCTATGAAGAGCCGTACGAGCCGATGCCCACACCCGGCGATCGGGTAACACAAGAAGGACAAGACACTTTAGAAATTAGAGTTCTAGATTGGGTCAAAAGGATTGAGAAAGTAGGAAAGACACATGATGATCGCGTTGCCGTGCAAATTCAATCTCTCACAAATCTTGAAGAAACTGTCCTTCGATCTTCTTACTTTCAGAACCTATCCCACCAACACTTGACCACAACATCAGAGACGCAATACATGCCTTAATTTGTCTTGCTACATGATTATAATGCAGAAGTTAGAAGGCATACAGGGAAGGAGCCCACATTCGCCACTCAATTTGAGCCAGCGGACTTATCGACAGATGCCCATGCTGGCTCGATCTTCCAACCCGATTGGCGTGCACGTCTACTAACTGATTACCCTGAGATGATGAGCACATCGGCAACCATGCCACTGTATATCAAGTATAATCCATGCTATTGCCCAATGGTACCTCGCAGATCCTGGCAAGCATTTGCAATCAAGGTACGCAACAATAAAGAATGCTCGGCTTGGGTTAACTATCCATATTTTGCTCTGCCTCAAGGGACCCCAACCGTAGCCTACATGATATCAACAATTCGACACTGGTCTACTCGTCTAAATAATGTACCCGACATAGCAACGAAAATGTGTATGAAAATATTCGAGCTCATGACCATTGTCTTCAAAACCTTTCGGAAGGTACAAGCTCCATACATCTCTGCCCCTGGATTCTCTCAAGGTAACAAGGATTTAGTCTACGACATAAGCTAGACTCCCTCGATCAATATAATCTTTGCCTGGCATGCATGAATAAAGTACTTACCCGCATGCTTCAAGCAGACATTTGAGGAAATGTTCGCTACGGAATTCTGGGAATATCATTCGGAAATTTTCATTCCTAGACCAACACATTTGCTACATCTATTCGCAGTAGAACAAGCCATCCATGCAGATCAGTTACGTCTGCCACATCCGGACATTCCAGGACCAATTGATTGGGATCGCATGATGACAGGTTTGGCCAGAGGACTACGCATACAAGAACATCAACTTGCCACTCATGTGGTGGACTATTACATCCAGCACTCCCAGCAACAAGAGTCTGTCAGAAACGACAGACGCGAGAGAGGGGGGGGGGTGTTGAGAGCAGTATGGGCACCCAAGGACTGACTAGACATGAAAGCCAGCGGAGAGAGTCAGAGTGAGGTGAAGGATTAAGTAGACAGAGCAGTCGACGCAAATCTGGCAGATAGGCCCTTCAAATTTTTCCAAATCAACATCTTTATAACAATGATTCTCATCACCAACAATCATTGTAAATACCATTTCATAATTTTGTAGCTCCATTTTGTGCAAGCCAAGGAGTCCTTGAGCTTGAGGAGCTTTAGAAGTACCTACCTGTCAGTTTTCACATTTTTTAGACTTCGTTTGAACCTCCAAATAAGGTAGAGAACCTAATTTTTAACTAGGCCGGACACTAGGTCTGGACACGACCAAAACCTAGTCAAAAACTATAAATAGAGCTAGAGAGCTCATTTTTGAGGTTAGCTTGTAATTGAATTGAACTTCTATGAGCTTTTTGAAAGTAATCTAAGAACTCCATTGCTTCTCACTCTTTGTCTTGCCGTGTGTGCGCGTGTGTGTGTATGTGTGTGCATGTTTGTATGCTTCTCACTCACGCACTTGTGCCTTCACTTGCTCAAGGTCTTCATACCATCCTCTTGTCTTCCCGGATTGACATTAAAGGAGGTGCTACTCATCACTGAGCTACAGCGACCAAGCATTATCCTTCAGTTTATATGAAACAAATGGCCAAGAACTGCAATCATTCATAAAACACACATGCACAAAGTTGGGTTTCCTAAAAATATGCATTCAATGATCAACAGAATGATGTAGATCTATTGCACCCAGAAGTGCAAGGAGACCTCAGATGCCTTCATAAAGAACTCCTGCATCAGAAATTTCCTACAAGAATATTCAACGAGCAAAAGCCAGGATCTTAATGTCCACTTGCATCCCTAGTCTTGCTTGTTTCCGAATTTTTTCAAATCTCTTTTGGAAGTGGAGGCAAGCCTAAGCATGTCCTTGATCCAGGCAGTCAACATTCCTGAGTGGAACACAAGAGGCATGTAGAATCGAAAATAGACTTTTGCACAACTTGGACCCATGGGAATGTGTAAAGAAAGCCTCTTGAGTTCTAAGTAAAGTCACATCAGAGGATTAGAGAGGTCAAACATACAAAAACTTCAATGTGTTTTGGTATCCTATGCTTAGGTAACTGACTTATTCATAGTAGATGTCCAAGTTGTTTTACCAAAACAATGTTGCGGCATCAATATCTCCTAAGCATCACTCATTTCTATTTCCTTAATGAACAAGAATGGAAAACACCCATATCTGCATCATTTGTTTGGCGATTGTGGAAGTGCTTTAGTGGTTACATGACTTGCGTCATTGCACAAGGGCTTTATAGACGAGGAAAGCACAAAGACATGTGAGTCACCATGAAGCTTTTCATGTTGACAAGTGACCTAAGAGAAGCCATTGCACGGTCCTACAGTATACTGGGGCAAGGGTGGAGACATGGAAGACTGTGATTGAACATCGTAGATAAGGACATGTTCAGAGCGACACAATCCCCTTGGAAATAGTCAGCCCTGCATATATCCTTCTATGTAGCCCTTTGTAATACTGGAAAAGCCTTCACAGGGAGCTACCAAACCTGAAATTAACACATACTAAAGCAAGTAGTTTGAAAAAATGTAGTTAATAAACATGTATTCCAACTTTAGTTTCTACTTCCCATGAAGTGACTCAAGTACAAGTCCATACATACATGCCCAAGTGCTATGCAGGCTAAGCAAGCTCAATCAAGGAAACCCTCAAGAGTGCATCATGAACAAGCTAATAATCCAAAATGCATGCTTTAGTAGCATCATTTACATGAAGTGTAAGAAATTCATGAAATACATGCATAGATGCAATGAATCCCAATGACTAACCACCCAATGTGAATTGGCAATCAAAATAATCCAAGACACAATTCCTTGTAGCCCAAGAGAGGAATGCCATCCTGAAATAGAAAGGATCAACACATATTTTCAGCATGTTACCACAATCTCATGACTTCACAAGAGCAAGCAATGAAGGTTTTGGACACCATCCCACTAGGGGCAGCCACAAAACCATGAAGTCACACCACTGCAGAGACCAAGGGAGAGAGGTGAGTGCACCCAATTCCATGTAGAGCTTAATCCTACCACATCCAAGGAGGATGAGAGAAAAAATGCACGAAGGGAAAAAGCATGCATACCACTCAGGAGATCAAACATCAAGAGAGTGTATGATGAAAGTAAATAGAGGATCACCTTCCAATGCATGCCAAGTGTGGCCTTACAACATCTTGAACATGCTTGTGTCCCATAACCTTACAACACTATGGACACAAAGTGTGACATCCAAAAACCCAATTCATCAAATGAAGCACAACAACCACAAATTCAAGGTTTCTTGGATACCAACCCCATCATTAGGGCAGTTGCGAGAGACCAAGAACTAAGTTGTGCATCAGGGAGAAGCTCCAAATTGCACATTGAAACGTGTGAAATCTCAAAATCATAGTGAAGAGTTACCTTCAATTTTAGAACCCTAAAGTGAGCAAACATTTCAGTCTAACTTTGGTGGCCCATGAGAGAAAGCATTGTCTACAAAGTGTGACTATTGGTGATTCGTAAGTGACTTCCCAAGTTGTGAAAATAGCCATATAGCTTCCAAAACACTAACGCAATTACATGTACAATCACCAAAGAAGTCATACCTGTTGGAGCAAGTCTATGACAAGCCTAAGTATTGTCTTGAGTCTCACAAAGTCATAGAAAAAGCCTTAAAATGAAGACTATGTAAAGTTCACTTGTGAACTACCTCTTGTAACTTTTGAAGAGTTTACTTAATGTAAAAGTGAAAGAATCTTAAGTGGTTGAGTCCACTTGATCAAGAATGGAAAGAGGAGCCACGAATTTGTGATTTGTGGTAGGTAGAGAATCAAATCAATCATTGATTGATTGGAGAGTGATTGAGGGAAGTTAGCCCCCCAAACTCAACTATAAATAGATGGCAGTTTTAGTCGTGGTTAGAGAGACCTATGTGAAGACCTCCAAGAGCTGAGCTTTATGCCATATCAAGGTGTGATTACAAGGCACACATATGTATCAGTAAGTCATTGTATTGTACAAGCAATATACTTTCATTTTCATGATTATTTGAGTTCATCTTTCCATGTTCTTGTGAAGTGTACTACTCACTGCCATTACTCTCAGTTTTTCTCAGTCAGCGTGCAGAGATGTTTTCTCTGAGCTTGGTGCATCATTTTCAGTGATTTAACTTGGTAAAGTTAGCTCTATAAGTCTACTATATGCGCACAAATTTTCATGTCATTTGGATGTTGCAATCTTCAGTTATGTTCAGTTGAAGTCAACAGTGTCTGTGCATTTTCACTTCTCTGTCAGGTACCCGACTTTTTCACTCATCTTGTCAGAGGTGTTTATCAGTGATTACTTATCCAAAATCAGTGATTTAAAGCTTGTTGGATTCAACTTACTGTTTAGTATAGCCATACAAAATTTCATAATCATTGGACTCCTAAATTTTGAGTTCTGTTGATTTTTCTGCTCACTGGTCTCAAACTGTAGCAGCCCGTGAAAATCGGGATGATGTCATCACTTGATAAAACTCATTCTCAGTGTGTGGTTTATTATTTTTGATGAGATTACTCTTGAAAGTTAGCTCTTTAAGTTAACTAGACTTCCCCAAGAGGAATTAAGCTAATTGCCACTGTGCTCAGAGAATTATGTAAAACACTAGACAGGTGTATGAACCAAGAATAGCAAGTTTTCACCTCTGAGCTAACTCCAACTTATCTGTTTTGATCTATCTTTTTGAGAGTGATCTTCCAAGGTACATAGGGTGTCTAATACATCCATTGGCAAGCCAAAACGGCCCACCATATTTTTCTGGAGTTCATTTGGCTGGTGTAGATCAAGGATTTTGCAACACCTCTTCATCTTCAAGCACATACCTATCCATCTCTTCACAGTGGTATCAGAGCAAGGTTGGACAACATGGCAGATGGATTTCCTTCATCAATTGACAAATTAGACAGAGGTAACTACTCAGCTTGGCCATTAAGAATGGAAGCCTATCTCTAAGGTAGAAGTTTATATGGTTATGTGGCTGGAGATGAAGTTATGCCAAGTTTCAGGAACAAAAGTCAACCAACACAAGAAGAGCAAGAAAGATTGAGCACATGGTGCTCCAAGGATGCACTTGCAAGGTCTTATCTCCTCAACTCTATCTCAGATTTTTTGTTGCCTCACATTAGAAGTTGTAAGACATCTCAGGAAGTGTGGGATGCACTTGAAGCTTTCTTTTCTTCAAGTACCAAAGCTAGGAAGCATCAACTATGGCTGGATTTCACAACTCTCAAGAAGGCTCCCAAACGAAATGTGACTGATTTTGTCACAAAGCTCAAGGACATAGCAGATCAGTTGGGAAGCATTGGAGAGGTAATAGATGAAGAACAAATTGTAAGGCAGGTCATCAATGGCTTGAAGGCAGATGACAAGTGGGAAGCATTCACCACAGCTATGGATTTGTACATGGACATGCATGTACCTGATTTCAACACACTCATTGGACAACTACTTACTCAAGAGGCAAAGCTTATCAAAAATGGGGAAAGCTCTAAAGGTAATCAATCTTCAGCTTTATACACGGATAAAAGCAAGTCTAAAGATAACAAAGGAAAGGCAAAGAAAGTGGATGATGAAGCAGGTACATATCAAGCTAACTGTGCAGGTAGAGGAAGACATGGTAGAGGTAGAGGAAGAGGAGGTAGACAAGGCAGGGGGAGATCCCAAGACTCCAACCCATGTTCTATTTGTGGACTAACTAATCATACAACTAAAAATTGCTTTAGGAATTCCAGGAATCAAAGAGGAAGAGGATACAGTAGAGGAAGTTATGGCTACTCAAGAGGAAGGTTTAACAACTACCATGGCAACTACAACAACTACAATCATTCAAACTATCAAGGAGGCTACAAAGGAAGGAGAGACTACAATAACTACACAGAAGACTCAAACAAAGAGGATTCATTATTGATGATGAGCATGTTTTCTACATAGACTCAGGTTGTTCAAATCATGTGGCAGGAAATGTGGCACTCCTATCAGATTTAGAAGATCCAAGGAATATGCATGAGGTACAAACAGGAGATGATACAAAACATCCTGTGGAGAAAATAGGCAATGTCAAAGCACCTGATGGAAACATCAACCTACTCAGTAAGGTACTCTATGTCCCTACCATTACAAAGAATTTGATAAGTGTTGGGCAGATAGTAGAGAAAGGGTTGCAAGTCAGGTTCACAAAGGTAGGAGCATTTGTTGAAGATCCAAGTCAAGGATTTAGAAAAATTGCAAAAGGTGAAAAGACAGGTAGATTGTTCACATTTGAATTACAGGACACTAGAAACATTGCTCTCTTTAATTATGGTAGTCAGACACTCACAGAATGGGAAGTATGGCACAAAAGGTTAGCACATATTGGTGAAAGGTCATTAAAGAAAATCTGCAGGGACCAAAGTGTACTTGGACTTCCTAATTTGTCAAAACACCATATGATTTATAAGTGTAGTGCATGTCAATTTGGAAAGTCTCACAGGTTACCATTCATGAAGAAAGGTTATATGCATGGAGATCTCTTGGAGTTGGTTCATACAGATGTATGGGGACCTAGCAAGGAAGCTTCAATATCTGGATCAAGGTATTATGTTTCCTTTATTGATGATTGCAGCAGATAGACTATCCTATTCTTTATGAAACACAAAGATGAAGTTTTTTCATGTTTCAAAAGATATTTGGCCCTTGTGGAGAATCAAACAGGTAAATCACTAAAAAGGCTAAGGTCAGATGGAAGGGGAGAATACTTCTCCCATGAGTTTGATTCTTTTCTTCAAGAAAGAGGAATCAAAAGAGAGGTAACTACAAGGTACACTCCTGAGCAAAATGGAGTTGCAGAAAGGAGGAAAAGGACAATTGTTGAAGCTGCAAGGTCTATGTTAAATGAAAAGCATTTACCTAATTACTTATGGGCTGAGGCTGTATCTACAGCCACTTACTTGATTAACAGGTTGCCTTCAAAATCCCTTGATGGGATGACTCCATATGAGGCTTGGAATGGAAGAAGACCAAGCTTAGATCATTGTAAAATTTTTGGATGTATTGCTTTTGCTCATGTTCCTTCACAGGTTAGAGGCAAGATGGATCCAAAGGCAGAAAGGTGTGTATTTTTTGGATATGACAACAATCAAAAGGGCTACAGGTTATACAACCCTACCAACAAAGGATTCTTGGTAAGCAGAGATGTAGTTTTTGATGAGATTAATTCATGGTATGAAGATTCATGCAGGAAGGTCAATTTACCATATAATCTTGAAGAAGATTTTCCAAAGCTTGGTAGAGAACAACCGAAGATTGAAGAACAAGACACCTCAGAGGATGATGAAGAATCTCATATGGAAAAGATCAAAGCATGGAAGTCTAAAGGTAAAGCAAAATTGCAGGAACTTGGACATGAGGCAGAATCATCACATCATGGCCTAAGAAGATCTATGAGGGAAAAGAAAAAACCAGAAAGGTATGGGTTTGACACCTCATTAGTAACTAAACACTCTATCTACATAGCACAGGATATAAACCAAGAGGAGCCATCATCATTTGAAGAGGCCAAAGCAAAATCAGAATGGAAGCATGCAATGAAGGAAGAGATTGAAGCACTTGAGGAAAACAACACTTGGGATTTGGTGCCCAAGACTTCATCCATGAAGGTAATAGGCTCAAGATGGGTCTATAAACTCAAGAAGAATTCTGATGGTTCAATTAATAGGTATAAGGCAAGGCTTGTAGCAAAAGGCTTTGCACAAACTCAGGGAATTGATTATGAGGAGACCTTCTCTCCTGTGGCAAAGATGCCTACTATTAGGGTTTTGCATAGTATTGCCTCTTCCAAGAATTGGAAGATACTTCAACTAGATGTAAAGAATGCATTTTTGAATGGTTGGATAACAGAAGAGGTACATATGGCACAACCACATGGTTTTGAGAGTCCAGTTTATCCTGATTATGTGTGTAAACTTAACAAAGCATTGTATGGTCTCAAGCAAGCTCCAAGAGCTTGGAATTTCAGGCTTGTTTCATTCTTGCAGGACAAAGGCTTTCAACCAAGCAAGGCAGATCCTTCACTCTTTATTAAAAAGAGTAATTCCGAGGTCATCTACCTATGTGTATATGTAGATGATATTATATTGACAGGAAATGATGCAGATGGTATGAAGAAGATCAAAGATCAGATGAGAGAAGAGTTCAAGTTAAGTGATTTGGGTTCACTTACCTACTTCCTAGGTTTGGAAGTTGTCTACAAAGATCATGGTTTGTTTCTCACTCAAAGGAAGTACATTAAGGACATGTTGGCAAAATTCAAGATGCAAGATTGTAAGATTGCAGGTACTCCAATGGAGGTCAATCGCAAATTGAGCTCACATGAAGGTGAACTCATAGAGGACATCACATCATATCAAAGTCTAGTGGGTAGTCTCAACTATGCCACATTGACAAGAGTAGATATATGTTACAGTGTGAGTGTGCTAAGTCAATTTATGCACACACCAAGGAAACCACATATGGATGCTGCCAAAAGGATTCTCAAGTATCTCAAAGGAACCATAAATGAAGGACTTTATTATCCTTATGTATTTGATTTAGGTTTGAAGCTATTTTCTGATGCAGATTGGGCTGGCTCCAAGGAAGATAGAAGGAGCACTTCAGGTTACTTACCTTTGCAGGTTCAAAGCTTATTTCGTGGTCATCCAAGAAGCAACCCACAGTTGCTCTCTCTTCTACTGAAGCTGAATACAGAGGTCTTGCCATAGCTACACAAGAAGCTATGTGGATGAAGACATTATTCAAAGATCTTGGATTGGAGTTTGGAACTCCAACTATTTTTTGTGACAATATGAGTTCTATTCATTTGGCTGCTAATCCTATTTTTCATGCAAGGACTAAACATATTGAAGTTCATTATCACTATGTACGAGAAAAGGTTCTAAGCAAAGAGATTCAAATATCATATGTGTCCACTCATCAACAATGTGCAGATATTCTAACCAAAGCATTGGATGGTACAAAGCTTTGCAAATTCAAGGCTATGATTGGTTTGCAGGTAATCTTGGAAGATTGAAGACCTCAAGCATACTTGGCTTGAGAAGGAGCTGTTGGAGCAAGTCTATGGCAAGCCTAAGTATTGGCTTGAGTCTCACAAAGTCATAGAAAAAGCCTTAAAATGAAGATTATGTAAAGTTCACTTGTGAACTACCTCTTGTAACTTTTGAAGAGTTTACTTAATGTAAAAGTGAAAGAACCTTAAGTGGTTGAGTCCACTTGATCAAGAATGGAAAGAGGAGCCACGAATTCGTGATTTGTGGTAGGTAGAGAATTAAATCAATCATTGATTGATTGGAGAGTGATTGAGGGAAGTTAGCCCCCCAAACTCAACTATAAATAGCTGGCAGTTTTAGTCGTGGTTAGAGAGACCTATGTGAAGACCTCCAAGAGCTGAGCTTTATGCCATATCAAGGTGTGATTACAAGGCACATATATGTATCAGTAAGTCATTGTATTGTACAAGCAATATACTTTCATTTTCATGATTATTTGAGTTCATCTTTCCATGTTCTTGTGAAGTGTACTACTCACTGCCATTACTCTCAGTTTTTCTCAGTCAGCTTGCAGAGATGTTTTCTCTGAGCTTGGTGCATCATTTTCAGTGATTTAACTTGGTAAAGTTAGCTCTATAAGTCTACTATATGCTCACAAATTTTCATGTCATTTGGATGTAGCAATTTTCAGTTATGTTCAGGTTAAGTCAACAGTGTATGTGCATTTTCACTTCTCTGTCAGGTACCCGACTTTTTCACTCATCTTGTCAGAGGTGTGTCTCAGTGGTTACTTATCCAAATTCAGTGATTTAAAGCTTGTTGGATTCAGCTTACTGTCTAGTATAGCAGTAAAAAATTTCAGAATCATTGGATTCCTAAAGGTTGAGTTATGTTGATTTTTCTGATCACTGGTCTCAAACTGTAGCAGCCCGTGAAAATCGGGATGATGTCATCACTTGTTAAAACTCATTCTCAGTGTGTGGTTTATTATTTTTTATGAGATTACTCTTGAAAGTTAGCTCTTTAAGCTAACTAGACTTCCCCAAGAGGAATTAAGCTAATTGCTACTGTGCTCAGAGAATTATGTAAAACAATGGACACGTGTATGAACCAAGAATAGCAAGTTTTCACCTCTGAGCTAACTCCAACTTATCTGTTTTGATCTATCTTTTTGAGAGTGATCTTCCAAGGTACATAGGGTGTCTAATACATCCATTGGCAAGCTAAAAGGGCCCACCATATACTTCTGGAGTTCATTTGGCTGGTGTAGATCAAGGATTTTGCAACACCTCTTCATCTTCAAGCACATACCTATCCATCTCTTCACAATACCCATTAATCTTCAAGTGGACAAGAAACCAATAAACAACTTTAGTATTGCAAATTGCCAATGAGTGACCCATGATCTTAAAATGCAAATCCTTTTTAAGTCAAATGTATTGCAAGCATAATATGTTGTGTGTGTGTGACCATTTGCAATTAAACATGATGGAGATCTTTGACTATTCATACTTGTGCATCATATATTCTTGTTATTTCGCTGCGTTATGTGTGCATATGTTCATAAGAGTGATGTGCCAATCGAGATGTCATTCGAGCATATAAAAACGTAGTGAGCATCACTCCTTAAGCAAGGAAATAGCGAAACAAAGTTCATCCTAAAATATGAGGAGATTTTGGATACGACCTCTATGGAGAAATCACAAAACCTCAAGCCAATGTCAAGAGTACCATACAACGCCAGACACAAGCAATAGAAACCAGGTATATAAGTGCAAGATACATCAAAAAGGTCTTCATATAGTGGTAAGGGTGAGCACATTACCCCATATTAAATGAGCAGTCACATAACCCCAACACCAACAAGAGCATTAGGTGTGATCTCCAGGAAAACAATAATCACTAAAACAATTTACAGGCACATTCGTATGCTCAAAGGTAGTCCATTACATCAAGAAAAGATGTGCCATAGGTTGGTTTGTTTGTGTAGGTGATAGTTTTGAATACCAACCCTTGATGGTGCAGTCATAGAAACTCCATCCCCCCCCCCAAACACAGAGAACGAGCTTCTCACACTTAAATTACCAAGATTTGACTAGTTTTAAGTGGCTAAGTCTTCAATATCAATTTTCTATATGTTGGAAGGAGGTGGGCCAGAGTTCGTTATTGAAGTTATTGCTATGTCCTAGACCGATCTGCCAAAAGAAAAGACTTCAGAAGTGATTAGATTCAATTCATTGTTTGAGGTTTGGGGAGCACAGCAAACAGAAAGCATTTCTCAAAGAAGGACTCAGAAGCTTCCATAAAACATGAATTGAGCAAAACGCTTTGCACAGAGGGTGCCCTACATGATAAAAATGTACCTTACAGATTTTTCTCCATGGATTTAGTGCCCCCAAGGCCACTGACCTTTCAAGCAAATTTAACCACACAAACCTACAACATAAAAGCATTCCAACTATGTGTCTTTAAAATACATGAAACTGCACTACTCAAGCACTCTACAGACAAGAGGAAGAGAGAGGGGGAGAACACAGATTGTCCTCCACCCTGCTGGAGTACGTTGAGGAGGCAACCATTAGATATGGCTGAACAATCTAGGAAATTCAATGGCAGGGAGAACATCAATAGCAAGAGGTCCGAGTATTCTTTGTGCTGGCATGAAGGAATAGAACCATAATCATGATCATTAGGCTCCTTCGATGGCTCGATGAATGCTATAATACTAACCCCATATTTGCCCCCTAGAGCACAGGTCAATGGTCTCGCCGTGGACCCAGCCCAACGTCCATTGACAGAAGAATGGCTTGTCGTTTGGAACAGCTCTTGAAGCTTGATGCAGCGACGGCATGGTGCCATGATTTCTGGCAGGGGCACGATAATGCAGCCTATTGTTACCAGTTAGTGCCGCCCTAATGCCACGAAAATGCAGACGATAGAAGCGCCATCAAGAGCTCGAGCAAGGTTTGAGCATCCATGGCTTATCTATGTAGAATCAGTACTACCACTCGAGGGGAGCATGGCGCAACCTCAAGTCGTAAATCAGCGGGAGCTATAGCTCATGCACATGAAACATCGAATCAGAAGAGATGGGAGGCGAAGAGGGAGTTTCTCTGAAATGAATACCTGAAGCGAGAAAAAAAACGAGAGATATTGCGCATTATCTCCGCCATTATGGAAGTGTTAAAGGGTGCAAATTTTGAAATTTGTGTGAACGTTAACCTCTATGCACAAAAGGACGAGAAAAATCTTCTCACCTACTCCCAAGGCCTGGTGCGTCTTGCAAATAGACTTGTCATTCATAAACTACATTAAATGCACACGTCCCTCCATGATGTACAAATTTAACTTCACATCGTTCAGCAAAAAAATCTATCCTTTTCAACTTTGAAACCAAATGGGGCCTATCCCCACACGCGCGTGACATATCTAATTGTGCATTATTGTATAGTAGAGTTTGTTCGAAATTCATTTTTAGTATTGTGTTTCTTGACGATAACAAGAGATGAGAACAAGAGATGAGAACAAGAGAGAGAAAGCACTCCCCATCTCTTTATCCACGGCACCACTCAAATCAAGAAACGATAGAATTTGAAAATGATGTGTATGTGAGTGTGTGGAAGCGTGTGTAGGTGTAAGAGAGAGAGAGAAAAGGGAGATGGGAAGGGTATTCATGTGCAACAAACAAAAAAAACTGAACTACAACTACTCAAAAAATTAACAAATGAGAGGTACCCTTGACCAACCGAAGGCCACACGGATCCACAACTCAATCCAAGCATGAGGTGCATCAACCAAGTGTAGGCACGGCAAGCTTGAAAAAACCCAACAGTTGAAGGTCAATCATCCCCGGCAATGGCGCCAAATTTTGTTGAAGTATGGGGAGTAACCAACCCAAACCGCCTCACATGGAAGTGAGAGGCTCTTCCAAGAGGAGTTGCAAGAAGTGCAAGCAACGCACACACCCATGTCCATGAACAATGGCACCATGGCCAATGTCAAAAGGAGCAAGGGAGGGCAATGCTCACACACAAGACAACCCCAGGTGCCAAACCCACACACATGGATCAACGCCTAGCACACAAGGAGAAATGTGGAAGCCAAATGAACCTTCTTTCCATTAGCATGGAGGCCAAGGCCATGGCCAAGGGACCTCCTTTTACAAATGAGGCTCTTCTTTATATAGAGAAGAAGAGAGGCATACGTGAATAAAACATGTGGTCAAAAGACCACATGTGCTGAATCAAAAAGAGGATCTTCATATGATAGTTGGATCTTCAAAAAGGTAACGACCTAGAGAGAGAAGGAAGGTTGCACGTATACAAAAAGTGCCCCAATACTATGAATACCCAAAAGGAAGGTTTTTATAAAAAGAAGTGCACTAAAGTTTAAGAAGGGGTTTTTATGCATTTTTATGGAAAGATGGATGAGAAGGAGTTCCTATGAAGAAATTTATAACATGACTCCACAACACACACACACACACACACACACACATATATATATATATATATATATATATATATATATATATATATATATATATATATATATATATATATATATATATATATATATATATATATATATGTGTGTGTGTGTGTGTGTGTGTGTGTGTGTGTGTGTGTGTGTGTGTGTGTGTGTGTGTGTGTGTATGTGTATATGTAGGTATATGCATGTGTATATATATGAGCATGCACGTGGCAAGTTTATAAGTATCCATTAATGTGTGTATCAGTATGTGTGCATGTGTATGTGTAAGTGTATGTGCATATGTGTATGTATGTGCATGTGTATGTGTATGTGTATGTCTATGTGTATGTGTATGTGTATGTGTATGTGTATGTGTATGTGTATGTGTATGTGTATGTGTATGTGTATGTGTATGTGTATGTGTATGTGTATGTGTATGTGTATGTGTATGTGTATGTGTATGTGTATGTGTATGTGTATGTGTGTGTATATGTATGTATGTGCATTTGTATGTGTAAGTGTATGTGCATACATGTGTTGGAAGAGATGGTGGATAATCACAAGAGATGAGTTGGTATAGCTAAAAGCTACTTCATATCTGCTATAAGTGATGGCTGGAGAGTGTTGTGGGCCTCCTTAGCTAGATAATAAGCATAAATGATCATTTATGTTTTTTGGAAGATGATGCACAAATGATAGAATCAAAACAGATAGGTAGTCATATAATCCAATGCACAAAACTTGCTATTTTGGTTGAGACACCTACTTAGTGTTACTCAATTCTGTGAGTACATTAATAACTAATAAAATTCCTTTTGTAGAACGTCAATTAGCTTAACAAGCTAGCATTCATGAGTGGAATCATCTAAAATGATAAACTATATGCAGAGAAATATGTTTAGCAAGTTAAGCAACCACCCCGACTATTACGGGCCTTGAGAGTCACAGACCAGTGAGCAATCTTTGATTACTATCTGACGTTTGGGTGAACCATAATAGATGAATCTTTGTAGGAGTAAAGTGGACAGTTGAAAATCTATCAGCATGTAAAATGGGAACCCTCCATTTTGATCGAGGGGGGGAATATATGTCTTCTGATTTTAATGCATTTCTGGCAGAACGTGGGATAAAACACCAGTGTACAGTGTCGTATACACCTCAACAGAATGGAGTTGTTGAACAAAAGAACAGGTCACTCATGGAGATGGCGAGGTGCATGGTCAAGAGTCAGGCTTTACCACATAGTTTCTGGCTTGAGGCTGTCATGTGTGCAGCATATGTACTGAACAGGTGTCCCAGTAAAGCGCTGCAGTCTATCACTCCATATGAGGCTTGGCATGACCGCAAGCCATATGTTGCTCATCTACGTGTTTTTGGTTGTTTGGCATATGCACTAGTGCCTGAACAACATCGCAGAAAATTGGATGATAAGGCAGTAAATGTATTTTTGTTGGGTACAGTTCTGAAAGTAAAGGCTATCGTCTGTATCATCCACAGACTAAACGCATTCTGGTTAGCCGTGATGTTGTCTTTGTGGAAGATGTTATTCAGCCATTGCTTTCATGTACTAAGGAGACATGTGTTAGCTCCAAAGACATGTATGATACTTTGATGCCTCTTTTTACAGGTGGACAGTCTAGTGCTGGTCCTAATGAAGCAACTTCTTAGCCTTTGCAGGTTTCATATGATGATGTAGATCATTCCATTTCTGATGCAGATTTACATGATGCACTTGTTGATGAGAGAGCTGATATTGAGCATGCAAAAACTATGCCAAAATGGATGGTGCAGACTTTGTGTGACAGCAAATTAGATGCACCTTTGTCATATCGTAGTCATTCAGGCTCTCATAGTTCCTCCTTTGCATCAGATTGCTATGCTATGGCTGCGTCTAGTCTTTGTGATGAGAATGAGGGCTACTATGCAATCTGAATATAATGCTATAATGAAGAATGGTCATGGTCTTTATGTGACTTGCCTGCTAGCAAGAAGGCCATTGGCACTAAATGGTTATACAAGCTGAAGCGTAAACCTGATGGTACAGTTGACAGGTATAAGGCTAGGCTTGTTGCAAAGGGTTATGCACAGGAGAGAGGCATTGATTTTGATGAGACCTTTGCACCTACATGCCGTATGACTACTGTTCTGAGCATTTTTGCACTTGCAGCCCATCATGGTTGGAATGTACATCAGTTGGACATTAAAACAGCATTTCTGAATGGTGAATTTCATGAAGAAGTGTATGTTTTTCAGCCCCGTGGCTTTGTGCAGAAAGGGCATGAAAACCAGGTGTGCAGGTTAAAGAAGGCATTATATGGTTTAAAGCAAGCACCATGTGCTTGGTATGAGAAGATACATGCTTATATGGTTGCACATCGTTTTGAGAACAGTCCAACTGAAAGCACCTTATATGTTAAGCGTGCTAATGATGTGCTTCTGATCATTGTTGTCTATGTTGATGACATACTGCTCACTAGTCCTATTGAGAAGCATATTGCTGATTTTAAGGCTGATTTGCATGCCTCATTTGAGATGTCTTATTCGGGGCATTTGCATCACTATTTGGGCATTCAGTTTATGCAAGTTGATGGTGGAATGGCTTTGTGTCAAACGAAATATATTGACACATTATTGCAGCATTTTGGCCTTGAAGACTATAAGCCTATTGCCACTCCTATGGAGATAGGTTTATGATTGAGTCTTCATGATGCTGGAGATGCATTTGATGTTGTTCTCTATCAGCAGGCTGTTGGATGCTTGGTTTACTTATGCATTAATCGGCTAGATATTCAGTTTGTTGTCTCATAGATGAGCAGTTTTATGCATTGCCCAGGAGTCACGCATTGGAAGGCGGTTAAGCGCATCTTTCGCTACTTGAGTGGTACTCGGCTACTTGGGTTGTTTTATCCCAAGGGGGGATCACTACCGCCAGATTTGCATGCTTTTTCTTACTCAAATTGGGCTGGTTGCTATGACACTCGTGTGTCCACCAGTGGTTTTTGCTTCATGCTTGGTAGCTCATGTATATCTTGGTTGAGCAAGAAGCAGCCTACTGTGGCCACTTCCAGTTGTGAGGCTGAGTATACGGCAGCTTTCACAGCGACTGTTGAGTGTGTGTGGCTCAGATGCCTTATGGCTGATTTGGGTGTTGGCCAGTCTTCTACCACCATCATCTTCACTGACAGTCAGAGTGCATTGGCAGTTGCGAGGAACCCTATGTTCCATGCTCGCACTAAGCACATTGAGGTGCATTATCACTATGTCAGAGAGAGGTTCTCTGCTGGGGAGATCAGCTTGGCATATGTGCCCATGCAAGAGAACATTGCAGACCTTTTCATGAAGGCTTTGCCTAGGGAGAAGTTTGAAGCTTTCCGCAAAGCTTTGGGCTTACTTCCTTTTGTGGATTGATTTCCACATAGCTTGGCACTTCCTTATACATGAGTGCCAGCTCCTTGTTCACCGCAACACTCCCAGGGGGGATTTGTTGATATATTTAGGTAGTGATGTGTGTGAACACACTAGGACCACCGGGCACTTTTTTCCCTCTTTAGGAGGTTTTTTTCCCCCGGCTTGTATATATGCCTATTACCGTAATGGACTACTTATCTTTGTACATTCTCTAGTAATACATTCAGTATTGTGGGTTGTGCTCCAAGCTTCTTCTTCTTCCTTGTGCTGTTCGTGTGCTTCCGCAGATGTCTAACTCCAACAGTTTTATAGCTTTTTTGTTGGAGCCAAGGATTTGAATTTGAATTCAAATCTCCACCTAAAAATAATCCTAAAGTATAGGATTGATTCTCTCTTGACTTCAACAACCAATGATATGAGATAGATGCTTCCTAACTCCTTGTGGGTTTATTGACCTTTTACAATGAGTAATTGTAACTTCAAAGTTAGAAGAGGTTGTACATATGAGCTTCCCAAATGATATGCTAATACATCAAGCTTATTTGAAGTGATCAAGTGTGTAGGCTTGGGCTTAATTGCACCAACAGCTCCCCCTCAAGCCTAGCATGCTTGATCTTCATTGTTCGTTGATCTCTTGCAGCCCAATCATCAGTTTGAACCTATTCATCTTTCTTCCATCCAACGCTTTGGTGAATAAATATGCACATTGCAAATAAGTTGATACATATGCTAATTGAATATCCTTGCTTAGCATTTTCTCCCTAACATAATGATAGTGCACTCCAATGTGCTTATTCCTGGCATGGTACACGGGATTGGTAGCCAAATGAAGTGAATTAGTATTATCTCCAAAGATAATTGGAGTGTAGGAATGTATCTCCAAATCTGCATACAATTGCTTAAGCCACATAGCTTCCTAAGTTGCATTAGCCAAACCTCTATATTCTTCTTCTATGGAAGATAAGACCAAATTTGGTTGCTTCTTAGATGACCATGATATGAGTTTTGAACTGGCAAAAGATAGGTACCCTGAAGTGCTCCTCTTATCATCCTTGGAGCCAGCCCAATCTGCATTAGAATAAAACTTTATATCTATGTCATAAGTGAAGGGATAGAATAATTCCCCATTCATTGTACCCTTTAGGTACTTAAGCACCCTCTTTGCAACTTCCATGTGTGGCTTCCTTGGTACATGCATGAATTGACTCAATGTACTCACAACATATGCAATATCCAGTCTTGTGAAAGTAGCATTATTAAGACTACCTAGAAGTTGTTGATATGCTATAATATCTTCAAGTAGTTCACCTTCATGTGAATTTAGCTTATGATTGATCTCTGTGGGAATACCTGCATCTTTAGTATTCTCCATCTTAAACTTTACCAAATTATCATGTATGTATTTCCTTTGTGTGATGAATATACCTGAATCTTTATACACAAGTTCTAAGCCAAGGAAATAGGTTAACAACCCTACGTCATTGATTTTGAATTCCTTCATTAGTTGAGCCTTGACCTTCTTGATAATGATATCAACACACAAGGAGATGATCTCTGATTTACTCTTCTTCACAAATAAAGAAGATTCTGCATCTACAAAGGCTTGATCCTGCAAATAGGTAACAAGTCTATGGTTCCAAGCTCTAGGAGTTTGCTTGAGACCATAGAGTGCTTTTCTAAGCTTGCATACATATCCTACTTTCTCTTCATCTTCAAAACCTGGTGGTTGTGCCATATATACTTCTTCTAATATCCAACCATTTAAAAATGCATTCTTAACATCCAACTGATATAAATTCCAATTTTTTTATGCAGCAAGACTTACCAATACCCTGATTGTTGGCATCTTTGCCACAGGTGAAAATGTTTCTTCATAGTCTACTCCATGTGTTTGGGCAAATCCCTTTGCCACTAATCTTGCATTGTACCTGTTTATAGAACCATCAGTGTTCTTTTTAAATTTGTATATCCATCTTGAACCAATCACCTTCATATCTGGTTTCTTGGGAACCACGTCCCAAGTGTGGTTTTCATGCAATGCTTCCACTTCCTCCTTCATGGCTTCTCTCCACTCTTTCCTCTTCTTAGCCTCTTCAAATGAAGAAGCTTCCTCTGCCATTGAATCTTTAGTGATGTATATAGAGTGCTTTGTGACTAAGGATGTATCATATCCATACCTTATGGGATTCTTACTTTCTCTTTGTGATCTCCTTAAAGCTTGATTGGAAGACTCAGGTAGATCCTCTAATTGTTTGTATTTGAACTTGCCTCTTGACTTCCAAGCTTTGAAATCAATCTATGCCTCATCTTCTGAGTTGATGTCCTCTGCTTGGTGTTGGTCTTCTTGAGTTAGGATTGGAAAATCATTTTCCAAATCATATGGTAAGCAATGATCTTCAAACCAATAATTATTCTCATCAAAGAGTACATCCCTACTAATTATGGATGCTTTGTTAGTCGGATTATAAAGTCTATATCCCTTTTGATTCTGATCATACCTAATGAATATGCACTTCTCAGCCTTAGGGTCAAGTTTCCCTCTTATTTGTGATAGGATGTGTGCATAGGCAATGCACCCAAATATCTTGCAATGTTCCAATCAGGGTCTCCTGCCATTCCAAGATTCATATGGTGTCATACCATCCAATGACTTGGATGGAAGCCTATTAACCAAATAGGTAGTTGTAGAAACATCTGCCCATAAATAATTAGGTAATCTTTTCTCATTTAATATAGACCTAGCTACCTCAACAATTAACATGTTCCTTCTCTCTACCACTCCATTCAGTTCAGGGGTGTACGTGGTTGTTACTTCCCTCTTTGTGCCTCTATCCTCTAGAAATAGATCAAACTCATCTGAAAAGTACTCATCACCTCCATCAGACTTGATTCTCTTAAAGCTCCTTCCTTATTGGTATTTGACTAGCACCAAATACTTCTTGAAACATGAAAACACCTCATCCTTATGCTTCATGAAATAGAGAATTGTCCACCTACTATAATCATCAATAAAAGAGACATAGTACCTTGAACCTGAGATGGATGGATCCTTGCTAGGATGCTACACATCAGTGTGTACAAGATCCAAATGAGATGGATGGATCTTTTCTAGGACCCCACACATCAGTGTGTACAAGCTCCAAATAATCTTCATGGATGTATCCTTTCCTATTGAATGGTTGCCTATGAGCTTTGTTAAATTGGAAAGCTCTACATTTGTAGATCATGTGCTGCTTAGTGACATTGGGTATGCCAAGCACACTTTGATCCCTGAAAGTTTGCTTAAGAGTTCTCTCTCCTATGTCCCTAGCCTCTTGTGCCATATTTCCAACTCAGATAGGGTTTGGTCTCTATAACTGAATAGTGTTATGTTCCTTGTGTCTTCAATTTCAAAAGTAAACAATCTACCTCACTTCTCACCTTTGGCAATCCTTTTGAACCCTTGTTGGGGGTCTTCCACATATGCTCCATGCTTGGTGAACCTAACCTGTAGACCTTTCTCTACTATCTGCCCAACACTAATTAAATTTTTGGTTATGGTAGTTACATGCAGAACTTTTCTCAAAAGGTTCATACTACCATCAGATCTCTTAACATTTCCAATTCGCTTGATTGTTGTTTGGTGTCATCACCTATTTGTACCTCATGTTTGCCCTTTGGTTCTTCAAGATCAAATAAGGGTGCTACATTCCTTGCCACATGATTGAAACAACTTGAGTCAATGTAAAAGAGATGATCATCATCTTTGCCTTGCTTGGATGTCATGTTCATAATAAGCAAAGAATCTTCTTGATCTTCAGTGTAGTTGTTGAAGTCCCTTCTTCCTCTAAAGCCTACTTGATATTTTTTGTTGTTCTTGTAGCCTTGATTGTAGTTGTGATTGTAGTTTCCTCCACCATTGTTGTACTTGCCTCATCTTTGTCCATAACTTGCTCTATCGAAGCCTCTTCCCATTTGGTTCCTTGTATTTTTGTAACATTCTTCAGTAGTGTGGTTGCAAAGACCACATGTGTTGCATGAACTATTGTAGGGTCTCCCCCTACCTTGCTTACCTCCTTTACCCCTACCTCTAGCACCTCTTCCTCTTCTTGCATAATTGGCTTGAGAGGCACTACAACATATCGAGGGAATACCGACGGTCAGTATACCAACGGTCAGCTATCGGCATTGGTATGACCCTCGGACAATTTGGGAAAGCCGCTTTGATTCGGAAAGACAATGTCGGTATATGCGTCCGTATAAGCGTCGGTAATTTATTGGAATTATCGACGCTTATACCGATGCCCTCTTTTTAACTGGGCCCGAAACCAAAATTCATCATTCTGAGCATTTTGAATCTAGATCTTCTCTTGTCGGGTTTGCGTGCGCCAACAGCAGATCTCTGTTTGTCACCCTTTCTCTCTCTCTCTCTCTCTCTCTCTCTCTCTCTCTCTCTCTCTCTCTCTCTCTCTCTCTCTCTCTCTCTCTCTCTCTCTCTCTCTCTCTCTCTCTCTCTCTCTCTCTCTCTCTCTCTCCCCCTCCCTCCCTCTCCCCCTCCCTCTCCCCCTCCCCCTCCCTCTCTCTCTCTCTCTCTCTCTCTCTCTCTCTCTCTCTCTCTCTCTCTCTCTCTCTCTCTCTCTCTCTCTCTCTCTCTCTCTCTCTCTCTCTCTCTCTCTCTCTCTCTGTCTCTCTCTCTCTCTCTCTCTCTCTCTCTCTCTCTCTCTCTCTCTCTCTCTCTCTCTCTCTCTCTCTCTCCCTCTCTCTCCCTCCCTCTCTCTCCCTCCCTGTCTCTTTAAACACACCTCTATCTTTATAGATCTGAAGTTTTGGTAAGTAGATCGCACATATTGTAGCACTCTTTCTTCTTTCTTTATGTTTTTGCTTTACTAATATGTTCTCTGTTTGGTTTTGCAAGAGATTTTGGGATCAAATCTTTGGAAATTCGACGAAGGAGAACTTCAAGTGGATTTTGATGAGCTTGATTCAAACAACTCTCTCTCTCTCTCTCTCTCTCTCTCTCTCTCTCTCTCTCTCTCTCTCTCTCTCTCTCTCTCTCTCTCTCTCTCTCTCTCTCTCTCTCTCTCTCTCTCTCTCCTTCACTACTCTCTCTCTCTAAGCACAGCTCTATTTTTATAGATATGCCGCTTTGGTAAGTATATCGCACATATTGTAGCACTCTTTTTTCTTTCTTTATGTTTTTGCTTTTCTAATATCTTCTCTCTTTAGTTTTGCAAGAGATTTTTGGCATCAAATCTTTGGAAACTCGACGAAGGAGAACTTCAAGTGGATTTTGACAACCTTGATTCAAATAGTTACATCGATGTAAGTGAGAGATATATCACTCTTTTTTCTTTCTTTATGTTTTTGCTTTTCTAATATCTTCTCTCTTTAGTTTTGTTTTCGATTGAGAGAGAGAGAGAGGGAGAGATATATACATATACATACACACTCACATATGTATAAACACACACATGCATATGCATACACACATGCATATGCATACACATACACACATACACAATGCATATGCATACACACATACACAATGCATATGCATACACACATACATAATACATATGCATACACATACATGCATGCATACACATGTATACACATACATGCATATGCATACATACATGCATATGCATACATGAATGCATATGCATACAAGCATGCATATGCATACAAGCATGCATATGCATACATGAATGCATATGCATACATGCATGCATATGCATACAAGCATGCATATGCATACATGCATGCATATGCATACATGCATGCATATGCATACATGCATGCATATGCATACATGCATGCATATGCTTACAAGCATGCATATTCATACATGAATGCATATGCATACATGAATGCATATGCATACATGAATGCATATGCATACATGAATGCATATGCATACAAGCATGCATATGCATACATGTATGCATATGCATACATACAAGCATGCATACATGAATGCATATGCATACATGAATGCATATGCATATACATGAATGCATACACACATGCATATGCATACACATACACACATACACAATGCATATGCATACACACATGCATATGCATACACACATACACAATGCATATGCATACACACATACACAATACATATGCATACACATACATGCATATGCATACACATACATGCATATGCATACATACATGCATATGCATACATGAATGCATATGCATATAAGCATGCATATGCATACATGAATGCATATGCATACAAGCATGCATATGCATACATGTATGCATATGCATACACGCATGCATATGCATACACGCATGCATATGCATATGCATACATGAATGCATATGCATACATGAATGCATATGCATACATGCATGCATATGCATACATGAACGCATATGCATACATGAATGCATATGCATACATGAACGCATATGCATACAAGCATGCATATGCATACATACAAGCATGCATACATGAATGCATATGCATATAAATGAATGCATACACACATGCACATGCATACACACATGCATTGCATACACATACACACATTCATATGCATACACACATACACAATGCATATGCATACACACATACACAATACATATGCATACACATACATGCATATGCACACACATACATGCATGCATATATATGTATACACATACATGCATATGCATACATACATGCATATGCATACATGAATGCATATGCATACAAGCATGCATATGCATACAAGCATGCATATGCATACATGAATGCATATGCATACATGAATTCATATGCATACAAGCATGCATATGCATACATACAAGCATGCATACGTGAATGCATATGCATACATGAATGCATATGCATATACATGAATGCATATGCATACATGAATGCATATGCATACATGAATGCATATGCATACATGAATGCATATGCATACATGAATGCATATGCATACATGAATGCATACATGAATGCATACATGCATGCATACATGAATACAAGCATATGCATGCATACAAGCATGCATACATGAATGCATATGCATACATGAATGCATATGCATACATGAATGCATATGCATATACATGAATGCATATGCATACATGAATGCATATGCATACATGAATGCATATGCATACATGAATGCATATGCATACATGAATGCATATGCATACATGAATGCATATGCATACATGAATGCATATGCATACATGAATACATGAATGCATATGCATACATGAATGCATACATGCATGCATACATGAATACAAGCATGCATATGCATACAAGCATGCATATGCATACAAGCATGCATATGTATACATGAATGCATATGTATACAAGCATGCATATGCATACATGCATGCATATGCATACATGCATGCATATGCATACATGCATGCATATGCATACATGCATACATTCATGCATATGCATACATACATGCATACATACAAGCATGCATATGCATACATGCATGCATATGCATACATGAATGCATATGCATACAAGCATGCATGTATACAAGCATGAATGCATATGTATACAAGAATGCATATGCATATACATGAATGCATATGTATACAAGCATGAATGCATATGTATACAAGCATGTATACATATGCATACATGAATGCATATGCATACATGAATGCATATGCATACATGCATATGCATACAAGCATGAATGCATATGTATACAAGCATGTATACATATGCATACAAGTATGCATATGCATATACATGAATGCATATGTATACAAGCATGCATATGTATACATGAATGCATATGTATACATGAATGCATATGTATACAAGCATGAATGCATATGTATACAAGCATGCATATATATACATTGGATGAGATGAGATCTTCACATTGCATCAGATGAGATCTCCACGTACACTTTGGGGTGCGCATGATCATGACGACTCCAAGATATATCATATTCGTAATGGAGCTCTAGTTATGGATGCGGCCGGAAAGTCAATGCGTCAGCACATTCGACAACTCTGCTCCATTGAATTCGGTCATTCAGTAATGTTAAAATGGACCGAACAGGATAGGGACTCTAAAAATCATATCACACAATGCATATATGAAGAGTACCGGGGAGCACCTCGGAATCCTATTGTGAGTTCCGAACGGATTCAACATATGGCACGCGAGGTGATGTCTCATCGACGATCGGAAGCTCGCGATGTTTTTAGAGCAGGCTTACGGAAGCCTCTATGGCTAGATGTCGAAGAATGGGAATCGATTCAGGATGAGCATCAACATACTCCTGATCGATATCGTCAACAGAGAGATATGGCAGCCACATGTTTAGATACGGTTGGAACGTCGCATTTAGGTAGCGGCGGATACGACAGTATGTGCTACCAATTTGTAAGTATCATGTTAATTATTGAAGTTTTTTGTGTTAAGCACATTATGTATGTTCATCTAACATTTTGCATATTTATTATAGGAGTTGGCAGTGGGTCGTCCTCCGACGCGAAGTGAAGAAGCATAGGGATATCGACATGGACTGACTACACTGTTACAAGACCTAGAGGGACGCGGTGCAATTGTCTCATGGGAGAATATTCTTGATTAGGTAAAGTTATATCTTGGTTTTGTGTTTTTAGTTGTTGTTTATAAATGTCATGTTAATTGGTCTTATTTTATACATATGTTTTGTTGCAGGATTGTAGGTGTAAATATTTTGATTAATGCCACAATTTTGTATCACACTCGCATATGGCAATGATGTAACATAATTTTGTATTCGATTCCTACATGGAAGTGTTTTGTCACATTGCCATAATTTTGTATTACACTCCTATGTGGCAATGATGTACCATAATTTTGTATTTGATTCCTATATGTAAGTGCTTTGTCACCTTTTGTATTCGGTTCCTATATAGAAGTGCTTTGCCACACTTTTGTACATTTTTCATTTATGGAATATACAACTTTCTGTACATGATTCATTGTTCATTTTTGCTCATATAAGTTTATGTTTTGGTTCCCATTAGAGTACATAACACATGTACTCAGTTGGGTAGAGTGTATTGTCTTTTGCTAAACAACATCATGCTGTAGCAAAAGACAACACACTCTGCCCAAAAAAATTTGTGCAGATAGGGTCGTCGGCATACGCGTCGGTAGCTCTAGTATGGACGTCGGTATAGGCATCGGTACACCCGGTGCAAGTGTCGATATGGACGTTGGTATAAGCGTCGATAATACCGGCGTATATAGCGATGCCTATACCAATGCTTATATTGAAGCCCATACCGACGCTTTCTTTCTGACGCGTATACCAACTCTAACACCGACGTCGCGAAGAAATCATGCCCGTTCATTTGCCTCGGTAGCAGCCTCGGTATACCCTCGATATGTTGTAGTGAGGTACTAGCCTGTTGTGGAAGGAACTGAAGTGATTCAATGGCAATGCACCATAGTGCGTTCTCCTTCTCGAGAGCTCCACGACGATATGCTCGGAGTAGAAGGCCGAGCTCCTGAGGCCGCACACAGTACTCCGCACAGAGAGCTGTAGAATACGCAGAAAAAACACAGTACACAGGAAGCCCGAAGACAAACTTCTTAGGTCTTGCAAATGCGGTCGAACTTCCAGTCTGTGACTGACCAGGCCACTATATGTTTTATTAAAGAACATATACAAAGAAGTGTCCGGTGGCCATTTGGCCTTTCACATGGACACTAACGGTAACAATCTCCCACTAAAGGCCAATATGGCTAGAGTAACTATGGGAGAAAAATTAATGAATGATAAAGAATACCTGAGTGTAAGTATACAAACTATACCTCCCACCTGATGGGCATGTTACACAGTATACAAGTGACTGCGTAAGATCAAGAATCAAGTAACCCCCATCAAGTGACAACAGTGTCGAAAGCTATCCTGTGGTAGAGCTTTAGTCAAAGCATCTGCAGCATTATCTCGAGTGTGAACCTTCTCAAGAATAATGCTCTCAATGAAGACGAGATCTCCAAGAGATAGCACCTCCAGCAAAATGAAAAATATACCCTGATGTAGACTTACCTTTGTCTACACAACCAGCATAGTCAGAGTCTGTGTAACCAATAATGGATGCTTTCCCTCTACCTAAGCATAGACACTTGTCCTTAGTGCCACTCAGATATCTCAAAATCATTTTGACCGCTTCCCAATGTTTCTTGCCAGGATTAGACATATATCTGCTCACAACTCCCACTGCAAATGCAATGTCTGGTCTCGTAGCTACCATAGCATACATGAGACTACCAACAGTAGACTGATAGGGAATTTTAGTCATGAATTCCTTTTCCTCATCTGATTTGGGGCAGTCATCCTTGCTCAATTTCACATATGTGAGTAAAGGTGTACTCAATGCCTTTGCACCCTGCATATTGAATCAGTGAAGTACTTTGGATATGTACTCACTTTGAGACAAGTATATGCATCTTTTACTCCTATCACGAGTAATGCGCATGCCAAGAATATGTTTGGCATCCCCCAAATCCTTCATATCAAATGTCTGACTAAACTTCTTTTTGAGAAGTGACAAATCATAAGAAGACTTCCCAGCAATCAACATATCATCAACATAAAGTATCAAGCATATCAAGCTGCCATCAGAACATCTCTTTGTGTAGAGACAATGATCCTCATTGCTCCGAGAATAGCCTTGGGACTTCATAAAAGCATCAAACTTTTGGTACCATTGTCTAGGAGACTGTTTAAGTCCATACAAGCTCTTCTTGAGCTTACAAACTAGACTTTCCTTGCCAGGAACTACATAACCCTCTGGTTGTTCCATATAGATCTCATCTGTAAGATCTCCATGCAAGAAAGCTGTTTTCACATCCATTTGGACTAGCTCTAAATCCTCCATTGCAACGAATCCAAGCAACATGCGCAAAGTAGTCATCTTGACCACTGGAGAGAAGATTTCCTCAAAATCAACACCATGTTGTTGCTTAAAACCCTTTGCAACAAGTCGTGCTTTATATTTTGGAGAAGCACTATCTGATGTGAATTTCAGCTTATATACCCATTTACATGGTAAAGCTTTTCTTCCCTTTGGCAAAGGTACTAAGTCCCAAGTACCATTCTTGTGAATGGAATCCAAATCACTCTTCATGGCACACTCCCACTTGACATGATCCTCTGTCTGCATAGCCTCTTTGTAGCAAGAAGGCTCACCGGCATCTGTTAGCATAACAAAATCTAAACATGGAACATATCTATCAGGTGGATATGAGACACGTGCAGAACGTCTCAATGGTTGCTGAACAGGAACATGTGCAGACTGATCTGAATGGACATTCTCTTGAACATCCCTATGTGTAGCATTTTTATGCATGCTAACCAGAGGACTACTATCCTCAAACACCACTCTTCTCACTTCAACCTCCTTAATGGGTTGTTTATGCATCTTCGACTCATTAAACATGACATCACTACTTCTGATCACTGACCGTGTTTCAGGATCCCATAAGCGATATCCAAATTGTCCTTCTCGACCATATCCAAGAAAAATGCATTTCTTTGACTTATGGTCCAACTTTTGTCTAAGATTCTTGGGTATATGAACATATGCTTCACACCCAAAAACTCGAAGATGATCATAATATGGTGGTTTCCCTGTCCATAACTCTTATGCCACTTTCAGACCTTTGGCAGTACTAGGTGAAAGGTTAATCACATGAACTGCAGTCAATACTGCTTCTGCCCAAAAACCTTGTGAGAGGTTTGCATGATGCAACATAGAGACTACTCTATCTTGAATAGTTCTATTCATCCTCTCAGCTACACCATTCTGTATTGGGGTATAAGGAGCTGTAAACTCTCTACGAATCCCTCTAGACTGACAGAAAAGGCTGAATTCACGTGAGGTATACTCACCCCCATTATCTGAACGTAAAGCCTTAAGCTTAGTTCCTTTTTCAGTCTCAACTGAAGCAAGCCATTTTCTGAAAGTAGGGAATACATCATCCTTTGATTTGATAGGATATACCCAAAATTTTCTAGTAGCATCATCTATGAAAGTGACAAAGTAAAGAGAACCACCTAAGGACCTAGTGGGCATAGGACCACACACATCTGTATGAACGAGATCTAAAGGCTGAATTGAAGAGTCAATGTGCATTCTATGCACATTTCTGGTTTGCTTTCCATATTGACAATGCTCACAAAATGAAAAATCAGAGAAAGATAACACAGGTAAGTAGCCAGAACGAGAAAGATTTTCCATTCCACTACGAGATATATGGCCCAAATGACCATGCCAAATACAAGCCATAGGCTGTTCAGTAATAGCTAACAAGTGTTCTTTTTGTGATACAAATAAAGGATAAAGTGAGCCAACTTTGCTTCCTTTTGCAATAACCATATTGCCCTTTGATATACGAAAGGACTGAGCATAGAAGACCACCTTGTAACCAAGGTCATCAAGTTGACCAACTGACATCAAACTGCGTGATAACTGAGGTACATGGCATACATTATGCATAGTAAATTTTGAACCATCAATGAACTGCACAACCACATCTCCAATCCCCACAACATCACACTGGTAAGAGTCACCAAGTCTCATGGTACCAAGAGACTTTGCTGCATAATTAGAGAACCATTCTCTATGTGGTGTCACATGGAAAGAAGCACCAGAATCTAGCAGCTAGGTGTGGGAAAGAGAATCAGCCATAAGTGCCTCAGATGGCATAGTACTATCAAGTGTCAACACATCAGCATCATCAGAAATAGCATTAATTTCTTCAATCTTCACAGTCGAAGTAGATGGTGCAGGTAACTGTTTAACATGCCCATCAACATTCTGTCCTTTACCTTTAGCATTCTTTAATGCATAACAGTCTTTCTTCATGTGTCCTTTCTTATGACAAAAATGGCATTCGATATCCCTCTTCCTTGATTTACTTCTACTCTTATTCCGTTGACCATTCTTTTCCTTGTTCTTGCTCCTGCCACGTTGTTGATTCTTTCCTTGGTAAGAATCACGAACATTATATGCATCTCCACTCTGAGTGCCAACCATAGATTTTCTACGAATCTCCTCACTCAAGAGTGCTCCACATATGTCATCATAGACAAGTTTACCGCCAGGTGCACTGTTGCTAATAGCTGTGCAAAACGTATCCCACGATGATGGCAGGGTGCATAACAGCAATACTGCTTTCATTTCATTATCCATATCCATTTTCTGAGCCTGTAACTGGGAGAATATAGCATCAAACTCATTTAGATGAGCAGCAACACTATCTGTGTCCTTCATACAAAGGTCATATAATTTTCTCATCAGATACACTTTATTTGATGCCGTCTCTTTTTCATATGTATTGCATAACTTCTTCCAAAGCTCCTCTGCACTTTCACAGTCTAATACTGTAAAGTAAACATTATCTGCCAAGTGCAAGCGAATGGTAGACCTGGCCATTTCATCTAACTCATCCCAATCATCTTCATCCATGTCAGCAGGCTTCTTTGAAATCCCATTTACTGGCTTCCATTGCCTCCTTTGAATCAGCACATCTTTAATTTGATTTTTCCATAGAGCAAAGTTTGTGCCATCAAATTTTCGAATCTCAAAATGGTCTTTGCCCTGCAAGTTATAGCTCCTCCTCAGAACACTAGCACTAGACCCTGATCCACCGGATGTGCATGAGACCTCTGATGCCATGATCGTACAGAACTGAATAGAATGATAATGGAGCTAGAAGAGTCCAAACACCAACGAATAAGTGTATCAAGGAGTAAATCGACCACTGTATAGTTGACTAAACTAGAAATCTGGAAAAATTTTGCCAGAGTATCCTCTGCAAAATTAGCATATGACCAGTGTCAAAGTATCATAAAACTGCAAGTACTGACATGTCTACCTTCATAGTGAATCACTGACTCCACTGCATATAATCAGTTACCCAATAGAAGCCAACTAGGCTTATCGAGCACCTATGAACAACTATCATACATCTCCTATGGCGAGGCTGGGTAAGTCTTCCACCTGCATCACCGAAGAGACCCCGACATCTAGGTGTCTCCCAGTTAAGAAAACCTCACCACGACCCTCTTTATCAAACGTAAAAGGCTTTATGCAAAGAACGTAACCGCTATATCAATGACCACATGGACGTACATAAGCGGTATCCACAGAAGCGTACATGGTGTGTATGTGCTCAATATATGCAGTAAAATGACACTAAAAGGCTGAGTACACAGCCCAAAAACTAGCCAATAACACCTGCAAGTGTCTGTCAACTTTGATGTTTTAGGCCTTAAAAAAAAAAACCTGCATAAATTTGTAGCGACTTCTCCCACCAAGACTGAAAACCCCTCGAGAAACCTGTAGTTTTACGAGTGTGGCTGAAACTTCAGCCCCAAAGGTTGATATTTATTGTCTCATAAATACAAGGAACACTCTTCTTGATGTTCTTGGACCTGTGCGAAGAGAACTATGTGCAAAAGTACTCCGAAATGGCTCCCAAAAACACCCCAAAATTGCTTCAGAAATAGGCTTTGAAAGCAAAAATGAAGCTTTGAGGGACCAAAAACTTGTTCAAGGTAATGTCAACCTTAGTCTTTCCCGAAGGCCGAGTGCCTGAGGCCGCACACAGTACTCCGCACAGAGAGCTATAGAATACGCAAAAAAAACACAGTACACAGGAAGCCCGAAGACAGACTTCTTAGGTCTTGCAAATGCGGTCAAACTTCCAGTCTGTGACTGACCAGGCCACTATATGTTTTATTAAAGAACATATACAAAGAAGTGTCCGGTGGCCATTTGGCCTTTCACATGGACACTAACGGTAACAGGAACTCCATAGCCTCCACACAAACTAAGAATACTAACTAACTAGACTCACACTAGGAATGAGAGATGTCTTTCCACCCAACCAACCCCTCCAATATATAGCTCCAAGACCAAGAGGGTAAGTCCTTCTCAAGAGGACATGTGTACCTTCCTTCACATGGGTCCCTAAGGTATTCACATGGTTTCCAAGCATAGGAAATCACAAGAAATCACATGGCTTCTAAAAGGAGACTCTCCAAGCTCTCACGTACAAACCAAGTCGGTAGGAGAAGCTTCCAATCAAGCCTAAGGTACTCAACCTTAGGGAATTAGCCCTAAGGTTCAAGACCCATCTAAAAGGGGTAAATAAACCATAAATCCAAAGGGTTTCACACCTATAAACCCAATGGTTCTACCCCTTAGACCCATGTAATTATACAACATTCTCCCCCCCCCCCTTAAAAGCATCTCTATCCTCGAAAAATGAGTGGAGATATATACCTTGGGGTATTCCCCCGTGCTCCATGATCAATCTCCAAGTTCATGGCCTTCATCTCTCTAATTCACCTCTTAATTCAAAAGGGTGATTACTATCTTGAATGAATTTTTTAAAGAGGAGAATCCATGTGTGGTCTGATTCCCTACCCCAATCATTCAAAGTTCCATCTAGTTTTTGCATACGAAAAGAACTAAGTCAAATGCAAAGTATGGAAAGAATGAAAAGGTTGGAAGAGAACATCCCTGCCTATTTCCTTTGTTTAAGCCATGTTTCATTTGGGTCTCCAAAGCTCAAACATGTGGATTAGGTGGAGTCAAAGTGACTTCAGCTATATTGCTACCTTGATCCATGGCTTTGCACCACCTGTGCGTGGGCCTAGCAAAATAGATGAATGCTACTTAAGGTTTTATTATCAGATTCATCTCTCAAGTTAGAATCCAACTTGTTCTGAAAGAAAGATGAATCTTACATAATCCATGCCCAAATCACTCTCGTTTAGTGAAATGGGTGGATTTTCTTGTTTGTAATTCGTCTCCGATGAATCTAAATAGAGGGGAATTTCTTTATTTAATCCCTACCTAACCAATGGAATGGTAAAGGTGGATTATCTAGTTTTTTACAAGGATATAACATCCTCTTTATCTTCAGAGAGAATTTGAATAGCTTACCAAAAGTGAATTCAATGATCCTTCAAAACTTTACATAGTTTTGAGAATCCACTTTAAGGGACTAGAATCCATAGGGATTAATTTAACTATTGTAGACTCCGATTGATTGAAACCTATTTTACTTGTTCTTCCAAAAAGTTTAAGATCTTTATAAATACATCCCAAGATGGGAACTCATAGTGTAAAAGATCGTGTTATCTTTAAGGTCATAAGTAGAAATAGATTATTCCAATCATCTCTTCACTGCTTAATCCTTACGGATCCTTAGTTGGATCTCAAACCTTAAAGGTCTTCTTCATTCTTCCAGAGTTCTCTTCCTTATATTCTAGATCTATTAAAGATGTCCTATGTTGACATCATAATTAGATCTTTCCTATTTTTCGGTTAACTTGAATTATCAAGGATCAAAAAGATGATCTTTCTGAGCTTTCTTTCAAGCTTGATCTAAGATCATTTTTATGATCCTTGAATTTCAAGTCATTCTTTGGGATGAAGATTTTAAAGCTTCATTCTTTGGAGTTTACCTTCAAACTCAAAAAAGTTGATCCTCTCCTTATTTCTAACTCTTTATGAGAGATAGATCCTTTCATATTTTGTTGGAAGAATTATTCTTCCCTTTGAGAGGATAATTGAAGAAGATACTCATTCCTAGACATTATCTTCTGGATGTATTCCATTGGATCATGAGTCCCTTTTTCTTCTGGCCATCAAGAAAAAGTACTCAATGGGAATCACCTAACTATGTCTCTATACCTTTCACCTTCTCTGTCCTTTTAAATGCCCTTCATACTATGGTACCAAATTATAAGAGCAAGGACTAAGGTGCTTAGATTCACCACTACTAATCATACTATAAATATTTGTTTAACCATTTAATGTGGTGTGATTAATCTTATCAAACTTTAAGTTTGACTTGATCTTTACCCTACTTGGGTCTTTTGGCTTTTCTTCTCTTCTTTTGCCAAAATAAGAGATAAGACTAGGTCTTTCTCCAATAGATCCCTTCGTGTTCAAAGCTTTACCCATGGGTTTTACTTGGGGATCTAGCTATTATGCTTCATACAAGAATCCATATTCCTTAGGTCTATATTATTGGAATCCATAACGTATGTTATGTTATCCCCATGAAGCATCAAGGTAGATTATGCTTTATAGCTCATCCAACTTCTTTTCCTAACCCACTTAGGATTTATACAACCCTTATGGTGTATGCAAGTCTTCTCTTGCATTGGGGTTTTTTGAGAATTCCTAATCTTTGAGAACTTCATTTAGTTGGAAGATGTAATGAAAGATATATGAAGTACTAGAATATGAGAAAGTACTTCAAATTTATCTTTTCTTGCATATCTTTTACCTTGCAATACCCTATTCCGTCTTTTCAAGGCATAAGATACAAGTTCTTGGGGACTTTCTCCCCTCCTTAAGAGTTTTCGTCCTCGAAAACTACCTAAGAGTAAATTGAAAATTGTGCTCTTTCAGAAGTATTTGAAAGAGTTTATTTTCAATCTTTTATTGTCCTTCCTGGTTAAAAGAACTATTTAGAGCTTTATTGCTTTCTCTTCTCCAAGCATATAGAGCAAATTTCCCAAGGTTCAAGTCTTGAGTTACCTCTAAATTCAATGTCCCATACCACCAAATCAACTCTAGTGGTAATATAAGCCTAGATGTCCCATACCATCCGACTTACACTTCCACTTAAGGTAGCTTTAACTTGAATTTTGGGATCAAACCTTCTTCTCATCAAGTGAGATCTATTACTTCTTGGACTTGTAAGTGGTATTTCCACTGCAAAGCATATGTATTGCCTATGCTACAATGGAGTTTGAACTTACCAAGTCTCTTGAGAAGACTAATCTCAAAAAATTGGCTTTTTCAATTATTCCTTGATTCAGATATACTGTATAAGATCCCTTTATGTCACTTGATGTTAGAGCTAGTTTATATATCAACTAGATATCATTTTTTTTGACATAATGAGTAATCTGAGAAAGAATTAATTGATTTTCCAATCACATCTTTATGTTGATATAGATGGTAATTCCATAAATTACTATATAGTCCTTTATTTCTAGGACATTAGAAAATGGTACTTAGGGTTTATTACAACCCTTGTGTTTTACCTTCTCTTCATGCCTTGCATGTGCTTCAAAGAGTAATGTAAAGCTCCAAATAGTTTTGTAGTTCTTTCAAACAAAGAACTTTCTTGAACAAAAGCACTAATACTTTTATCTTCTAAAACTAAGATTCTGTTATACCTTCTCTGTTACATGGACATGCGTGGCCGTCCCTGAGTCCTCTGGTGGGGGTTCATATGAACAAATTTTTTAATCCCTTGAAGGGGAAAGAAACCTTCCTCGTAGGCTGCACCAGAGAAGCTTCCTCGTAAGCAAGACCAGTTACTCCTAGCATCTTCTCACGCGAGAGACAATCTGAAGTCTAGCTCTGATACCACTGTTGTGGAAGGAACTCCATAGCCTCCACACAAACTAAGAATACTAACTAACTAGACTCACACTAGGAATGAGAGATGTCTTTCCACCCAACCAACCCCTCCAATATATAGCTCCAAGACCAAGGGGGTAAGTTCATCTCAAGAGGACATGTGTACCTTCCTTCACATGGGTCCCTAAGGTATTCATATGGTTTCCAAGCTTAGGAAATCACATGAAATCACATGGCTTATAGAAGAAGACTCTCCAAGCTCTCACGTACAAACCAAGTGGCTAGGAGAAGCTTCCAATCAAGCCTAAGGTACTCAACCTTAGGGAATTAGCCCTAAGGTTCAAGACCCATCTAAAAGGGGTATATAAACCATAAATCCAAAGGATTTCACACCTAGAAACCCAAGGGTTCTACCCCTTAGACCCATCTAATTATACAACATAGCCTCTTCATCTTCTTTCTTACTTTTACCTTTATCCATAGCTTTATTCTTATCTGTATAAAGGGAAGAAGATTGGTTACCTCTTGAGTTATCACCATTTCTGTTGAGTTTTTCTTCATGGGTGAAGAGTTGTCCCATCAAAGTGTTGAGATCACGTATCTTTATATCCATGTAGAGATCCACTACAGTGGTGAAGGATTCCCACTTTTCATTAGCTTTAATTCCATTGATGATCTGCCTCACTATGTGCCCTACCTCTTTCTCTTCTCCAATGCTTGCAAGTTGCTCTGCAACATCCTTCACTTTGGTTACATAGTCATTCACTCCTTCCTTTCATTGCTTCTTGAGAGTTGTGAATTCCATCCACAATTGATTCTCCTAGCTCTTGTGTTGGAGGAGAAGTATGATGAAAGCACTTCCTAAGTCCCTTGGGAGGTCTTACAATTTCTAACATGTGGTAATAAGAAATCAGAGATTGATTTTAGTAAGTATGAGCTTGCAAGAGCATCCTTTGCACACCATGTGGTTAGCTTCTCTTGCTCTTCCCTTGTTGGTTGATTCTTGCTCCTGAAGATTGGCATGTCTTCATCTCTTGAGATGTATCCATATAAGCTTCTCCCTTGAAGGTATGCTTGCATCCTTAAGGACCATGTTGAGTAGTTGTTCTTGTCCAATTTATCAACAAAGGATGGAAAACCATCTCCCATCTTGATTGTGCTTGCTCTGATACCACTGTTGGAGGAGATGGTGGATAATCACAAGAGATGAGTTCGTGTAGCTAAAACCTGCTTCATACCTACTATAAGTGATGGCTGGAGAGTGTTGTGGGCCTCCTTAGCTAGCTAATAAGCACAAATGATCATATATGTTGCTTGAGAGATAATGCACAAATGAAACCTCCTTAAATACATTGACAAGCTGCTTAGAGATTATTTTGATACCCCACCCTCATCCGATATCATGTTCTTTTGTACAAAGGGGCATTGATCTCATAAGATATTCTAGTTCGGATTGGGGTTGTGTTCAGTTATTCTCCATGATCTACTTCTAGATACATATTCTTGCTTCGCTCAAGAAGTATCTCTTGTGCAAGTGTGAAGTAGCCTACCATTGCTTTATCATCAACATATGTTGAGTATTGAAAATCTAGATTTGTCGCATGTGAAGCAATATGGCTTCAATATTTATTATTTGAAATTGGTAGTTTTCAAGATATTGCTACATGCATCCGCACAGATGACCAATCAGCATTGGCCATCATGAAAATGTAGTGTTCCATGCTCAGATGAAGCACATCAAGATTGACTTCCACTTTATCCTCAAAAGCTCATATCATAGGAGATTACATGGGAGTAGCATAGCTCTCATAGAATTGGCATACATTTTTAGGAAGGCTCTACCTCTAGTTCTATTCTAGTGCTTGATGGATATTTGTAGCATTCAACTACTCCGAAATCGAGGTGCAGAGGGGATGTTGATGATATGAGTTCATCCAGTTTATTTCCATTTGTATTTGTATGAGCGCATCTCCATTTTACACCCAAGAGACACTCCATTTCATACTATTTTTGTTGTCTATCATGGTATTTGGGTGCCTTGATATTTGCTTCTACCTTGTATCTCTTCAGAGAGAATTATCCTATAGGTGATGTACTTTGGAGAGCCTCCACCAATTCTATATAAGGAGGCTTCTCTCCTAGTTTGTACTTTGTTAAAAGATTGGAGAGCCTAATTCATGCTCTTGGCAAGCTTTATTCCTAATCCATATGAGTTTACCCATTTCTTGGTCAGGTACTCTCTTTGAGTCTCTCACACTCTTTCATTATGTGAGTACACTCGTCTTTTCATTTTCCTTCTCCATGTCTACATTCTAAAGGAAGGCCATTGTATTCGAGGATTGATAGTAGGCGAATATAAATGGTTTGCATGATAGAACACAACTCATACTTTCCTCGAGAACAAGCAAAAGATTTTAACAAATCTTCAAGGGCAGAATCAACAACGTAGTTTTATTCTATAAAAATAGCTTCCAAGTCCTCTGTTTCTTAAAGATTAATCCTTTATCACACTTAATGGATGCCCCTTTCCTGTGTCGCAGTCCTTTATTTTTGCTTCCTTTCAAAGATTAATAAGTTGTTTCAAAGCCGAAACATCAGATAATTGAATCAGACAACTTCCTTGTCATGGAAAGACCATATGAAATCATACCGAATTGAGGTTCTTGATTCATAATGAGTTCCATACCATCATGACTGCCGTGTGAGTCATGCTATTGTAAATTCATAAAACCCAATCATCAGCCAAACAACTGCTAAGGCTGCCGTGTGAGTCACGCTATTCTAAATTCATAAAACCCAATCATCAGGCAAACAACTGCCGTGTGAGTCATGCTATTCTAAACTCATAAAACCCAATCATCAGGCAAACAACTGCCTTCCCATTGGACAAGCAATCTGAAGTATTAATGAAATTGGGTTCTATAGCATCATGGTCCAGGAGTCAATTTCCGTCTTCGATGCTAACATTTGTGCTGGAATAGAACGCGTTGCCGTGTGACTCATGCTATTCTAGAATGTGAAAGTAGTAAAGGCAGGCTTGATCAGAGAGGTCATGGTTTCCCACTTTCAGACTCTGGTCTGTACTGGAAACTTCAACCAAACTCTCATTATATAGATATGATTCTTGACTTTTAGTGCTTCTGTTCAGACTAGTGTAGCCAATTTTTGAAGTACAAAGGCCAATAGGTTCGTCAGACAGCATAATGGCGCAGATAAGTGGCCGCGTCTGTTTCGTACTCGTCATGCTACTGTTTTCCTGCTTGTTTCTTTTCTCGTTCGATCATCCGGCTGAGGCATCGCGTACCCTTACCTCTGTAATTGCAGACCCAAGGCATACTTCTATCTTCGGAAGTCCATTACGTAAGGTAGGTGCAACCCCTATAGGTGCCGTACATATCTGAAGGCGTGTGTGTGCGTGTGTGTGTGTGTCAGAGAGAGAGAGAGAATGAAACGTTTGTCCACAGGACATGGGGCGCAGATTGCTGTCCACGTCCATTGATTCTATGCACCAAGGTAAGCGGCTGATTACTGTATCAAGCCCTCAGCAAGCCACGACAAATGTTGCCGAGCCAGATTACGTGTGCGCTAATTCTTGCCGATGATTGGCTTGAAGCCATCTTTTACTACTTTACTGTGCCAATTCTTCTTGCGCTTATTTGTACTATCTCATGTGTTTTGTGCCTGGATCTCTGGAAGCAGCTTCAAACGTGCATAAAGACGTGCATGTTGAATTTGATGGTAATTTTGTGTTTTCTTCACTGCTAGAGCGAATGTATTTTATTCTGCTTGTGTCCTTCAAAAAATAAATAAAACTCGTATGTCTTCCTGTAACCTAGTTCCATTCAATCTGGATTATTTTTTTTGCTTTTTTCTTACAACAAGACGATTTGAGCCACAGAAAAAGTTAATGTGTCTCCTTCTCCCTTGAATCTTATACGCCACTTTGCACCTTGCTCACGAGAAGATATCTGCAAAACATGATCTTCGCAGAGCGAGCCTTCCGGGAAATTTTTCGTTGTCCCTCTCACTCATTTGGGTTCAATTTTTTTTTTTTTTTTTTCGTTGGACTTCTTACTCGCGATGAGCCGTCCGCGCAACACCATTTTAATTAGAGAAACGAAACAAAACACATAAGTTAATCTGTTTTCTTTTCATTTATGCGAAGTTTGCCTCCAGTTTGTTACGGTGAGTATGAGATGCAACGTATTTCAATGGCTCGTTTGTGACAATAAGAATGTTCGAATGCATCAATGAACTACGTCAGTCTCTACCCATGATTTCGACGCTCAAATCTCTTACAAGCGTGACCCATGAATGCTTGTGCAACCTCCTGATACGATATGAGCGACGGAGCAAGGATTTGAACTGAACATCTTGTCGCCTTGAATCACAGGCCATTGGCGCATACATTTGAAGGATAAATAGTCAAATCTTCACAATTCATGACCACTTATGGCTTATGCTTGTATATTGGTAAAGCACTTAAACCGATTATGAGTTTGTAAATATGAAAAATGATCAATTCATGAATAATGTTAATCATCTTTTGCGTAAAGAGAAAGGTGTGTGCAAATCTTGAGGTTATCTCAAAATAGTAAAGCCGATAGCCTTCTCTTTGCACAGTGAATTAGGAACTCGAACTAAGAAATGATAAATACGGAATCAAATGGGCTGTGTCACCTCCTAGCGGTATGATTGAGACACACAATCTGGACAGCTACCATGTTATACTAGGTCTTATGCAACAACCTATGTAGTTTTAAAACTCCAATACGTTGACAGTTGAAAGCCATGGAATCCTTTCGAGAGAATAATGAGAAGCTTTGAGCTTACATCAACATGGTATCATGGGGTAGGCATGTACACAGAATTAAGGATTGGCCTTTGAGACAAAAAGCCTTCAAAGAGAAGCACCGCGGATCAAGAGAAGTCTCAAAACCAATTGTGGTGGCTAGAGAGATATTTACGGTAAACAACCATGGAATATAAAATTCAGAAAGATCCTTGACGGAAAGACAGAAACTCAAAAGAACTCAACAATCCGAAAACTTATCTCATAGGTTCACTAAGGTCCGAGGAAGATGACTAAGAAGTCCCGATGATCATCTAGCTACTAGACCATTGCACTCAAATAGGAATTTTGAAGTCATATTCAAACTCAAAGAGAATAGGAGACTCGAAAATGAATTCAATCTCTTGGACCTTTCCGGAGGGATAGTTATCACGACAGATATTGATGAAGAGTGACATAGTAAGGAAGAAAGCAACAAGAATGCACCACAAGCAAAGAAGACAATCTACATAGCGAAATATTTATCATTCAATCCTTTGTTCCATTTTTTTAATGGGAAGAAGCCTAATACTCTGAAAGGTAAGCTCTAAGACTTGTTGAAATTCCGTGGAATAGCCCTATCAAAGAGAAATTCTCCTCTCACTAGACTAGGCAATAAGAAAAAAGAAGAGGTAGAAAACAAAAAATAGGGATAAAATCACACTACAGAATGATCAGCCAATCCAAGATGATTTTCTTTTCCTTCCAGGTTTGAGGGCTGATTGACCCCTTTAGAGCATCCATTATTGAGTTGCAATTCTAGGAAAATAATGGTTAACCCAAATTTTATCTATCTTCAAGACGTCATAATTGACAATGAAAATCTCTTGAAAATATCGGAGAGTATCGCCACCTAACATTATTGTATCACCACCATCCACTAGCAGAGTAGTGGCAACATTGTAATTGGTTTCAAGATGTGTTGATCCTTTATCATGGTGGGATCTTGAACACATTTGCACCATTGATGGGTTGCGGCTTGTGTTGGTGGGTCTCATCCTTTTACCATCATTTCCATTTAAACCTTGAACCAATACCTAGAGCATATCGACACATGGTAGGCTCTTGATTCTTTGCTCTTGGGTATCCTTCTCTATGTTGATTTTAACATGGTGGAAGATTTGTGAGATAATTCTAAACACCCAAGTTCTTTTATTGAAGGTATTGAAAAGGGCTATTAGGGCCTTTTGAAGCTTTAGACAATTTCATGGAAATAAGGACTCTAAGGGTTTTCCCTGATCAAACCTCCAACCAAGAGTCAATGTCAGAAAAACTAGGCTTGATAGATGCTACATTTCCTAGAGCATCATCAATAACTTGGGTTCCCCCCTCCCTCTCCTAAAGCATAGATATAGTTGTGTCAAATCACTAACAATCATTCTTTGTTTAAGAAATTCATTAAGGGTTCAAAAGCCCCTTGTTTTCATGCCAATCATATGGTCTTTTCTTTTTCTTGAGTACAATATGAAATCTTGCTCTCAGGGAGGCAAGCCTTCAACGATGACTCCTCTCTTTCTAGAAGTTGGATAAGTTCTATCAAGCAAAAGAAGCCAAATGAGGACTCAAATTATTTATGGAGTAAGAAGAAATAAGCTTTGGAAAAGACTTTTTCACCATGAAATAGAAGTTAACAAAGGAAAATCACACATGCAAAAGAGCCTTCTGAAGATTACAAGCATACTTAGATACAAACAATTTTTCAAGAGGAAGAAGCTTCAAGTTTACTTTAAAGGCTAGTGGGAAAGCAAGGCCAATAAACCTTGTAAAGAAATGTGCAAAATCCTTAGAAGTAAAAAAGAAATGAACTCTTCCTAGCATTATTTTGACTATATCTCCAATTTTTGACATTGTGTTAATATTTTTTGTGGGGCCTCTAGGTCTAGAGTCAACCATTGAAAAACTACCTTCGATTCACTTCTAGATCTATCCATGTATTTTCTTAAGGATGAGGGTTTTCAAGAGCTACGTTGTTGGAAAAGCTTTCAATTATTGTGCATTTTGATGTATTTGAAATTGGGAAGCTTGATAATAACGTCAATTTTTTCAAGGATATCGAACTCAACATGGCAGGGCATGTGAAATTTGTCAACACATTTCTTATTTTCTTGATCATATACTACTTCACATGTTGGATGCAACAAGCTCATATGCAGAAGATTAGAAGCTTAGGATTTCCATAAAAAATGGACTCAAAATCCTAATAGAAGTGATGTGTGAAAGATTAAATGGGAAGTTTACTCTAGTCTGGAATAATGAACATGCTTGATGGGCCAACTCTTATTTTAGGGAACAACAATGCCCTCTCTCTCTCTTTTCGGGATCCTCAAATGAAGATAGCTTGAACTTTTCACTCTATTGTTCTTTCCATTCCTAGTTGACCTCAAGGGTTTGGATCTTGCATGTTTAATGAGAAACGGATGGAGAAATGTGGGAATCTTTTGTGCCATCTACAATGATTGGATGTGGGCTTTTGGCATTAGATAACGCCACACAATATGGTTCTTGATCTCTCGTATCATGGGAGTGAAGAATGATTGTCTCCTAAGAGACAAGAGACCATGGAACAAAATATTTGATAAGTGAAACACCTATGGAATAAAGATAGAACTTATTGGTTGTAGCTTCATGATATCGATCTGAATCATAGAGTCAACTTTGAAGATTGGTGCTTAATTATGTAAAGAATCATTACCTAGGATAATTCTTCAAGCACCTTCTTCTTAGTCAAGAACGTTCCACCTTAAATGCTTGATGTGGAAAAATGGCAAGGAATGCTCTTCTACTCTATGGAATGCCATTAGGAATGGTTTTCTATAAAAATTTGAAGAAAAGATGTACTTTCAATTTCAAAAATCCTCCCAAACAATGGTCTATAGTAGAATCCCTAGTATGTCTATTTAGAAGGATTTGTGATTGTGAGAACCCTCTCCTCCTTGGAGATTCCTAGTGGTGTAAGTAGCGTTTTGTGAGAGGAACATTTTGGTGACCTCTTCTTCTCTTGTTTGAGGAGCCTCATGACTTGATAGTGCCTCAACAAGCTTCTTGGGATGGCTTGTCATGTTAGTTGGAAACAAGCTTTGCTTTGAGAAGCGATCGGGTGCTCTTCTCCTTTGTGGAATTTTAGTAGGAGTGAGGTGCTCTAGAAAACTAGAAAGGAAAGATGCACGGTTTATCAAGCCTCTCAAAAAATGATCTATAGAAGAATCCTTAATGTTTCTAGGTAGAATGACTTGTGATTGTAAGAAAGACCCTCCCCCCCCCCCCCTCCCTCCTCCTCCCCCCTCCCCCTTCACCCCTCATTTAGACACCATAGGGTATTTTCTTCTAGAGAAGAGCAAACTAATAAAAGGAGTGGACCTCCCACTAAAATGATCAAACAACTTCTTTTCAACTATTTATAAATTTCTTATATGTGTTCCTTGTTCTAATTTACATGACTATAGGTTTGTGTTTTCCTCTGTTGAACGAAAGACAAGGGCATGAACTTCATGTTAGGTTTTTGTGTTTGTTCGTACAATAAAATCCATACAGTCGAAGAACAATTTCGATTGGTGGAGAAGTGTTGTCAAAAAAAACATATCATAAGTAGATCTATCAAGGACACTTATGCCTTATTCAATCATTTATATTAATCATATGGTGACAAGATTCTGATGGTTTGTAATTGGAGGCATGAGATGGTTGTGATAGAGGGCTTCTAAAAATCAATTAGAACTTGCTAACCATCCGATAACATGGCAGTCTAGCCAAAATTCAGTAAAATCTTCATAACTTTGAGCCCCTCATTCCAAACACAATCTTTTTTGGCATCAATGTGAAGCTTTGAACGAGGACTACTTACAACGCAGTTGTATTTTTAAGTATTCCTTATATGAGGCTAAAATATGTATTTTTTGGACAAGGACTACTCTCATAATCCTCTAAGTTTCTCTCATATAAAACCAAAACAAGTTCAAACAACTCTGAAACACTTATATAAGCAGTATGAACGCAATTATTCATTCCAATATGTCAAGTAATGGTGGAGAGAAGTGCTTATGAGATACATAGGGACTCTTTGCATTCTATTACAACCATGAATCAAACTAATAAGCATACGAAAAATGCAAGAAATTATGGTGCACGGGTTTGGAAGAAGTATTCTCGTTATTCCTGCTTCAAAAAAAATGTTCCAAAAAAGGATTCTTAAAAACGAGAAGGTAAGGTTTTATCACCTTTCACAAAAGGACATTCGTAAACGTTACTTAAATTTCAAGAGTTATTTCCTTTTCTTCATTGTCTAGCTCGCATGTATGCCCACGTTTTATGAGCATGAGGTCTCAACACCATGCTACCCCATCCTTAAATTGAAATCTAATAGTGTGTTATGACAACTAAGTTTCTTCATGTCACCAATCGAGGTTGTATTGTTGCAAGATGTCATAGGACGCTACAAGAATGGGAACACATCAAGCACAATTGTGATATTGGAGCTCGAAACATAGGACTCTACAAGAATGGGAACACATCAAGCACAATTCAACACTTTTTGTTCTTTATTAGCATCTATTTGCATCACTCTTGCTCTTTTTCTTCAAACGTTTCTCATTTTGATGGGAAATCGAGATCACAATTAATAATTCCTCATCTTTTTCTTCTTTCATTCATTGAGAAATTTGAACTTCTTTACATGGCTTCTCTCATGTGTGGACATGTATGCCAAGCTAATATCTCGAGAACATAACCTCTCTCTGACATAATGATAATGCACCTCATTGTGCTAGCGTGGAACATAGAGTTCCTGCAACTACCAATGCACTCTCACTACGAGTGAAGAAGGTGGTGGCAAAAGACTAACCAACACCTAAATTAGCAAAAAGTCTTTTGAGCCACACACACTCAATAATCATTTTGAAAGCTTCCTTATACTCAGACTCACAACTAGAAGTGGTCACATCATGCTTTGTAATAAAGTAAGTCTATGATCTAAGGTTCTGGCCGGTTCAGACAGATCTAAAATCGGACATCGTTTGGACATCCGGATGTATGACCAAAGATCTCGAGTCTAGACTTACTAGAAGGTCACTTACTGTTGTGAACAAGTGATCCACTTAGCTTAGTGGTTAAGTCTTAAGGATGTGAAGGAGGAGGTCTTGGGTTCAATCCCCATGGGGGACATGGGGAGAGTATTTTGCCCAAAGAAATCTAGACCCTTCTAGAAGCATCCACTTGAGTTAACTAAAGTTAACTGGGGCACTTGGCGCACATGTAGTTACATGGTTGACACATGGATGGTTAGTATCCACCTACCCAAGAAGGCAGTCCCTTGGAGAGATCTATATATAGATACATTTGGTTGGGAGCAAAGTCGTCTCTCTAGCATGAGGTGGTCATAATTGTTAGTCTTTTGCATTGGTATCAGAGCTAAAACATCAATTTGTAATGTACTTAGCTCCCAATGCAACAGTGTAGCCACAGGGAATGCTCATGAATGAATGACTCTCCTCTCAACCATATGCCTCTATATAAAGCTCTTTCCAGGGGACTACCTTTTTGGGTAGGTGGATACTAACCATCCAAGTGTCAGCCATGTAACTACATGTGCGCCAATTGTCCAAGTTAGCCAGAGTTAACTCAAGTGGATGCTCCAAAAAGTTTCTCGAGCTCTTTGGTTAAAATACTCTCCCCGTGTACCCCATGGGGGTTGAACCCAAAACCTCTTCCTTCACACCCTTGAGTCTTAACCACTAGGCTAAGTGGATTACTTGGTTACAAGAGTAAATGACCTACTAATAAGTCTAGACTCGAGATCTTTGGTCACATACACGGATGACCAAATAGTATACGATTTCAGATCTGTCTGAACCAGTCAGACCCTTGAATCATAGAATTACTTTATTATATTCTTCCCCCCTTGGATATTGTTTTCGTCCTCAAAAAATAGAGCTATATATATTGTAGGCAACCCCCGAGCCTCATGTTCTAAAACTTGAAGAACATGCATTCATTCAATCACGCTATTTACTTAGAACTTGACTGTAAATAACCTTATCATGTTCTAAAAATGGAAGAACGTGATCGGTTTATCCACTTAAAACTTGAAAGTAGAAAACCTTCTTTATTTGGTACCAACTTAAAACTTGAAAGTTGGAAAATGTCTTTGGATTGTGGAAACTTTTTCCCATGTTGAAATTTCTTCAGCTCCATCCTTCCATTTTACTAAGCACTCTTCATACAAGTGACTTGTTATAAGTTTATCTCGGTGTGAAGTATCCTTTCAAGTTCATGAGGAATTGTTTCTCTTACTGGAAGTGGAAGTATAACCTGTTGTCCAACTAGATTATCGGAATTTGTTAGACTCTTCCTAAGTCGACTAACATGGAACACTGGATGAATCCAACTATCATCTCGAAGTTGAAATTCATAAGCCCACAAGCCAAGTTTCTTGGTGATTGGAAAAGGACTACAATATCTAGGCGACAATTTGGCGCATTGACCAGTCTTGAACTTTTTCGATCTTTTAGGAATATGAAGATAAACTTGATTGCCTACCTGAAAAGTAACATCTCTTCGCTTTGAATCGGCATAAGACTTTGCACAATCTTGAGCTTTCTTTAAGTTTTCTTTAGCTAACTTAAGTTTAAAGTTCATGTCTTGAAGGAAGTCTTGAGCTGCTTGAACTTGTTCATTTTGAAGTCCTACAGCATATGGAGACCTAGGTTGGAACCCATACATCAACATGAATGGACTAAATTCAGTTGATGAATTCTTGGCACTGCTATAAGCAAACTCAACTAAAGGAAGATAGTCTTCCCAATCAGTCTGTTTGGAAGTGACATAAACTCTTAGTATGTCTTCCAAGATCTGACTGACTTTCTCTATTTATCCATCTATCTGGGGATGTTCAGTTGTACTTAAACTTAGTTTAGTTTCAAGTCTACTAAAGACTACTCGCCAAAAATGACTTGTAAATCGAGCATCTCTATCAGAAACTATGTCTACTGAAAGACCGTAGAGTCTATAAAGTTGATTTACAAATATTTTTGCAAGTTCTAGAGTCTTATAAGTAGGCTTGATTGGAATAAACTGAGCAAGTTTAATCAATGGATCAACTACAACCCAGACTAAATCAAAGACTTTCTGAGTGCAGGGTAATCCAGAAATGAAATCCATGGAAATACTTTCCCACTTTCCTTTGGGAATTTCCAAAGGACGCAGCAATCCTCCAACTTTAAGTCATTCAAACTTATTGATTTGACATTATGGCAGTTGGATACATAGCTTTGCACATCTCGGTGTAAACTAGGCTAGTAAAAATATCTTTTAACTGACTCATAGGTTCGGTTAATACCAGGATGTCCTGCACTTGGAGCATCATGGCATTTGAAAAGTACTTGATTTTGTATGTCCGACTTACTTGGGACACAAACCTTACCTATATATAGCAAATATTCATCTTGGAGAGAATAGTGTTTAAACTTTCTCTCAGAAGTACTTGCTTCATTCTGTTAAGCTTGTTCAGCTGCTTTCCATGCTTGACTATAGCTTGGATCTTCTTTGCAGCTTCCTTTCAAAGCTGAAATAAATTCACTTTGAATTTGTATAAAACTTAGATTGTTCAACATAGGCATCCGACTTAAGGCATCTGCCTCTGCATTGAACTTTCCTTTTTTGTACCTTAGTTCATAATCGAACTCTTGTAATCTTGCTTTTCTACCTCTCAGATCTGGTTGGTTTGCAAACAACTTGATGCTCTCTTGATCAAAGACTATGGTTAACTTTGATCCATACAGGTAATGGCATCATTTCTTTAGTGCATTTATAATAGCAAACATCTCTCGCTCATAGGTAGAGTAGTTTTGTTGACCAAGACTTAGCTTTCTACTCTCGAAAGCTATTGGTCGACCATATTGGCTTAGTACTCCTACCGCAGATGAACTTGCATCTGTTTCTAATTGGAAAGACTTGTTTGGATCTACGATTTGTAGAACCGAGGCCGAAGCTAAAGCAAGTTTAAGTTCTTGAAAACTCTTTGCTTGCTCCGCTTTCCAATTTATCTTCTGATGCTTCCCTTTGAGTTGGTTTGTCAAAGGTACTGCTAATTTTGCATACCCAACCATAAAATTCCGATAATATCCAGCCAATCTGAGAAAACTTTGTAATTCTCGAGCAGTTTTGGGCTCCGGCCAGTTAAGAATCGCTTGGACTTTATCTAGGTCAACTTTGATTCCTTCCGTGGAAATGATATGGCCTAAATATTTTACTTCTGGGGTAAAGAATTCACATTTTGACTCTTTAACATAAAGTTGATTATCAGGAAGTAACTCAAAGACTTTCTTCAAGTGCTCTAGATGATTTTCATGATCAGTACTATAGATCAGTATATCATCACGAAAATCAAGTACAAATTTCTTAAGTATGGCTTAAGCACTTGATTCATTAAAGTCATAAATGTTGCAGGTGCATTTTTCAACCCGAATGGTATCACTAAAAACTCGTAGTGACCATACTTAGTTCGATAGGTTGTCTTGGGAATATCATCATCTTTGATTCTGACCTGATGATAACGTTGGCGTAAAATAATCTTAAGGTAAAGAATAAGTATCCCATGCCACTGGTTGAAGATCTTTTCGATAGCCTAAAGGGAGCTAAAGTCTATGTAATAAATTAAGTTTATGATCTGGGGTCCAGTCGGTTCAGACGGGTCTGAAATCGGACACCGTTTGATCATCTGTGTCTATGACCAAAGATCTCGAGTTTAGACTTACTTGGAGGTCTTATGCTCTTGTGAACAAGTGATCCCCTTAGCTTAGTGGTTAAGTCTCAAGGATGTGAAGAAGGAGGTCTTAGGTTCAATCCCCATGCAGCACATGGGGAGAGTATTTTGCCCAAAGAGCTCTAGGGCCTTCTAGAAGTATCCACTTGAGTTGACTAGGATACTTACTGCACATGCAGTTACATGGCCGACACATGGATAGCTAGTATCCACCTGGCCGAGAAAGCAATCCCCTGGAGAGAGCTATATATAGAGGCATTTGGTTGGGAGGAGAGTCATCTCTCTAGCACGTGGTGGTCGTAATCTTGTATTGGTATCAGAGCTAATAGGGAGCTAAGTACTTTACAAATTGATGTTTTCATTTCAATATTTGCTTTGATCTATGCTTTCATATAGAATGCATTGCTATTGTCATTAAACTAGGGAAAGAATCTTCAATTTTAAAAAGCATTGGATGCAAGTTGATGAAAGAAAAATAGAGGAGCATCAAGAATGGAAACACTTAGCAAGCACAGGCATGCATCTACGAAAGAATGTTGGTGCATTTCTCCTTGTCAAAGAATGTCTTTATGCATAAAACACGTTTTCTTCTTGCTTTAAAAATATAGTTAGTGCTCAATTTTATGCACATGAATGATTATATCTTTTCAAGCTCACGAATTGCTTGATTTACGTTTAGTGCATGAAAGGACAATGTCAACATGTGCATGTGCTCACATGCATTTGCATGCAAGAACAGGCATTTAAATATGCATGATTGTTTGTTAAGTAGTTGAAATGTTCAAAATTTGTAAAACCATAGAGTTTTTGAAGTTGTTACTTTGAATTCTATCCCAAGGAGTGATGGAAATCAACGGTTGAATCTTAGCATCACTTGAACTTTAGTGTTCAATAGTTGGATGCTAGGTTCCATGAGTACATCTCTAATCAAGATGCAAAGCTTTCAAAAAGCATGGAAACTTTATTAAAGCACTTTTTTGAGGATGAGAAAAGTATGCTTAGTTTTGTTTAAGCTAATTAAAGCTTAAAGAAGAAAGCCAAGCCAAATTAATCTTTTCGAATCAAGATATTTTCCTAAAAGATACACCAAAGTAATCTTTGGGAATTAAGCTACTTCCTAAAGATAAGCCAACAAAGAAAATAATATGGTTAACTATACCTTGGTTAAAAAAAGGAATATCTTTTGGACAAGCAAATAAAGCCTTAAGTCTTGATCTTGTCCAAAAGTCAAGAATTTATTTCCAGTAAAGAAAAGATTCCAAGATGAATCATTGGCTTATTATTACTTGATTCCTTGGTAGGAATCTAAAAGTTCTTGAAAGAAAAATATCTCCCTAGATGTGAGACTAGAATCTTTCAAGTAAATTTAATAGCAAGTAGTGTCACAAGGAAGGAGATAAGAGAGCTCACACACACTCTCTCAAGGAGAAGCGCACACACACACAGATTGAGGCAAGGAAGAATAATCTTCTTCTTCTTCTATTACATAAAAAGGAATGTGTACAAGAATGACCTTAAAAACAAGAATACAACAAGTGCAATATATACAGATCAATACATAAGGAAAAAAACCTAATGTCTGCGAATGAGTGAGACGTACCGCCGCCAATGTACCACATACTCCACCCACCTCCACCCATCATCAGCACTTAGGGTATACACATTCACTACCTCATGGGTCCCCCTTATATGAAGTGGTCATCATATGCTTAGCGAGAGCCACGCTCCCCCCAAGCACCATTAATTTATTCCCACTACCTCCTCATTACCAAGTACACCATCCTTTGTTGTTTTAAGCCTACACATTTTGTGTAGCGAGTATTTTTCCTTTACATTGGTACATAGATATTACCACAGTTGTATATGATTTTGTCTCATAGGCCAAGTTTGGCCTTTGGGAGACTCTCTCTCTCTCTCTCTCTCTCTCTCTCTCTCTCTCTCTCTCTCTCTCTCTCTCTCTCTCTCTCTCTCTCTCTCTCTCTCTCTCTCTCTCTCTCTCTCTCTCTCTCTCTCTCTCTCTCTCTCTCTCTCTCTCTCTCTCTCTCTCTCTCTCTCTCTCTCTCTCTCTCTCTCTCTCTCTCTCTCTCTCTCTCTCTCTCTCTCCCCCTCCCTCTCCCTCCCTCCCTCCCTCCCTCCCTCCCTCCCTCCCTCTCTCTCTCTCTCTCTCTCTCTCTCTCTCTCTCTCTCTCTCTCTCTCTCTCTCTCTCTCTCTCTCTCTCTCTCTCTCTCTCTCTCTCTCTCTCTCTCTCTCTCTCTCTCTCTCTCTCTCTCTCTCTCTCTCTCTCTCTCTCTCTCTCTCTCTCTCTCTCTCTCTCTCTCCCTCCCTCCCCCCCCCCCTCCTTTCCCCCCCTCCCCCCCCCCCCCTTTTTCCCTCCCTCCCCCCCTTCCCCCCCCCTTCCTCTCTCCCTCTCTCCCCCCCTCCCCCTTTCCCCCCCTCCCCCCCCCCCCCCCCTTTTTCCCCCCCTTTCCCTCCCCCCCTCCCCCCCCCCCCCTTTCCCTCCCCCCCCCCCCCCCCCCCCCCCCAAAAAAAAAAGCCCTCTTGATGGACCAGCTTGAATATAATATACAACAATAGCACAAAAACCCCCCTTACACCACAAGGTGAACCGACAGATTCCTTCCCTGTTTCATGTACTTTGACAAAATATGAGCCAAACCTTTGTACCAATGTTGATGGTAGAAGATCCACGAACAGGATCGGACAGTGACAAAGCCCTACTGATCATACTAGGGTAGACAGCATGGTTTCTTGCTCTGTCCATATCAGGATACAGAGGGCATGGAACTCAAATACTTCCATATTGCTTCCAATGCTCCTATTCCAACAAAGCTTGGTCATCTAAGCATTAATATGTACCACTAAAAAAACACTAAAATGGATTATTATCACCGGCTCAAATTGCTTGTTTGCCCATTACCTGACTTACAAGGTGCATCATAGCCTGAGTTACTTTTTGCCATAGCGTAGAGCACAGGTTTTCAACCTTTTTGTTGAATAACTATAATGATGATGTTAGACAAAACATAGAGACAGGCCAGATATGTTAGCATGGAGAGGCATAACATTAAGGCAATCAGTTCATAAAATTATATCTATAAACTGCAATCCCAACCTATATATTAAATCATCAAATAGTTGGTGATAAACAAGAAATCAAGCAACAACAGCCAACTATAAAGACTTCATACGGCATACAATCCAGGCAATCAAGTCTTGACAGAGACTCTTGAAAAAACATAACAGTGGGACAATCCGTTCATGAAATTACATTCATAAACTTAAGTTTTGTATCTGATGGTTCATAATAACCCAAATTTCTAACAGTACAAAACTCAATGCTTTGACCCAATGTGGTTGTTGTCACATGATATGAATATATCAATGTCTTTCCCATATTTTTGACAGTACAAAACTCAATCCTTTGACCCATTGCAGCTGTTGTGCACACAATATGAATATATTAATGTTTCTCACATACATGATTTATGACAATAAAATCATTGATAGAATCAGCACTCATTACGCATTAAATATGAGCAAAACGAGATGAGTATGAGAATTCAATTATAAGCCAGACCAAATTCTGGACAGAGAAGGCACCCAGTACTCAGCAGTTATTGCAAAAATTACTTAATTCACAAGAAAAACGTGGTCAAAACTGTACAATTATCATAACATTATGCAATACACTACAAGTATTGGATCCCATGGATTAATGTAACCCTCTCATTATATTGCTGCAATAAGATTCAAAATTGAGCTGAAACAATTTCTGTGTCTGCATTAGGACTGAAGAAAATAGATTTGTTTAAGCACAAGTTACAGCAACCTTGGCAACGTAGGGAACAAGTAGGATAACTATTATTATCCCAGACGATGTGAAATATAAAAGACAGCACGACTGTTCCACACATTACACTGCATCTGAAAAATATTCCCATAAGAGACTTCTCCTACAAAAGCTCCGAAGATGGGTGCACTGGATCAACCTATAAAGGTTTTACATGCTTTGACAATATAAACCTTTCCACTTTTAAACTTAGACCACACCTGTTGGTAACCGCATGACTGACTTCCCTTCAATGACACTGTCCAAACAATCTCGTCAGACACTTTTAAAAGCATGAATAAATAAAATGTAGAAAAGAACATGATGAGAGAATAGCTTTACCTTTTCACATAATAGTAACAAAAATCTGCCAGAATAAAGGTTTGTACAATCTCAGAAAGCAAAACCAATGCGGGCCATGGTCCTCGTCCAAGTGCAACGAGTAATAAACCACGGCTATCAATGACCTGCAAAAGATCAGGAAAGAGAGGCAAGAGGGAACCATAGTGAGAATTAAACTGCAAAATCTCAACACATAATTTTAAATACGATTTCCAGATGCCAAGTCCCATTTGTGAAAAAGCCAGGGTTCGTGGCCAAGTCAACAATAACAGTTTGATTGATGATTATCCTTGGTTTATGATATCTGAAATCTCAAATTCTTGCATTGTAAGAATTGTAATCCTTGGTCTGAAATCCCACTACCTTTCCTCTCGATCACTGATGTTGATCAAGGCTCAAAGCATTGCATGGTTCTTGAACCAAACTGCAATGCCCACTACCTTTCCTCTCTGGCCACTGATGTTGTTAGAATGTATATAACATATGACAGAATCGTACATCCGTTTATATACGCATGCATAGATATGCCCTCACGAATAAGACAGTGACCTCAACCTAGAAGTGTAAAAATTGGAATAAGCACAACCACTCACATATCAGACAAATACACAGCAACATCCCATGGCAAACCCAATGTAATAGAAGGAAAGGTTAAAACTAAATGAACATCAAAAGATTAAAAACGTAGAAAGTTAGCCAACAGCAGAATCATGTGTCCAGACTCCATTCTAATCATAAGCAGCTACAAACTTTGCTCAGTTTGAGACATTAGTTTTAAAACATAAAAGTCACTTGAAACTACTACTTGTTAGTTTAGTTGTCACTAGTGCATGTTAGCTGATTTTCAAACGGATCTAGATATACAAATATAGGTGTGTATGTATTAAGTTTATAGTACATTTGCCTGGCACTTAAAACTTTCACTATTTACTTCAAGGACTCTAAATATATCAAAACTCAAGACTAAAATAAAGTGCTTCTAAAGAGTGTCTCCCATCAGACACAGAGATCACCTATGACCCTACACAAGAGAACAGAAAGGGAACTCACCTGGTAAATCCAATGCAGACAGCTCAAAAACCTGGCAACACCAAATGCAAATACATAATGTGCTGTGAAAGGCTCAACCACCTGTATATTGCAAAAATCGTACACATTAAAATACTGGAACGGCACAAAACCTTCTAATGACCTATGATATTTGCACCTCACCTTTGTGTTCTGCATCACTCGAAGCTGAGGCAAGACAGATACAGCCTCCAGATACACACAAAATGCCCAGAGAATTCTATTGACAATATAATGCCTTGTTCCCGGATGCACAAATAAAGCGAGCAAAGCACAGGGTATCACCTAGTATATACTCTCTCTCTCTCTCTCTCTCTCTCTCTCTCTCTCTCTCTCTCTCTCTCTCTCTCTCTCTCTCTCTCTCTCTCTCTCTCTCTCTCTCTCTCTCTCTCTCTCTCTCTCTCTCTCTCTCTCTCTCTCTCTCTCTCTCTCTCTCTCTCTCTCTCTCTCTCCCCCTCTCTCTCTCCCCCGTCACTATACAGCCACATGCCCATACCACCATTCACTTTAGACATGAGCTAGCACATATCTATAGCTCCCATGTTCGAGAGCGCATCTACTCCCTTGATCCCTCCGCCCCATTGGACACCCTCACCACCCGCTTCTCCTCGATCCTCCACACATCGGCTACTCTCAGCTTCCCATACACCACCCACAGCACCGCACATTCGACACAGCTGGGGCATACACCCCAGAATAGATGGTACGATGAGGAGTATAGGCGACTATACCGACATTTCAGAGCACAGAGTATCTTGGGATTCATCACAGAGAGGGAGGGACGACGACAAATGCGAGCCCTCACACGCGGGAAGCGGCGAGCTTTCGAGGAGCGACAGGAGGCAGAGTTGTTCGACCTTCTTATGAGTAGGGATTGCGCCACCGCGTGGAGGGCCTTACGTGAGCCACTCCCACCTACACCCATAGCAGATCCTCAGGCTTGGCACACATACGCCCAGAGGTTATATGACGTCTCAGAACAGCCACCATTGCCGATCCCTCCCACACCACGTCCTATGATATCCACCCTATTCACAGCAGGCATGGTACGACAGGCCATCCATAGGTTACAGCATGGCCGTTCAGCAGACCACACGGGTCTACATGGTGAGCACTTTATATACGCAATAGATGTAGTTTCCCACTTGATTGTCCATCTCTTCAATCGTGCTTTGGTTGAGGGATTACGTAACTCGTGGACTATGCATATCATTGCGCCTATCCATAAGTCCGTCGATACGATGGACCCAGGGAACTACAGGACTATTATGATAGGCCACATCCTGGCCAAGATCTACGGGGCAGTACTAGAGGCAGTGCTCAGTACACATGCTGAGGAAACTGGGATTAGAGCACCCTGCCAGGCAGGCTCCCGCCGCACTTTCTCCACCATCGACCACATCTTCGTGCTTCGTTGCTTGATTGAGAGCGCGAAGGCGAGGAAGCGGAGACTATACTGTTGCTTTGTGGATTTCCGCAAAGCCTTCGACATGGTCCCTCGAGAGAGACTACTACGGAGGCTCCAGGGGTTACAGCTACCATCAGACATGCTATGGGCCATCCATGCTTTGTATGCACGAGTCACAAGTAGGGTGTGCTGCCCCGACGGCCTATCAGACAGCCTTGTTAGCACCATTGGTGTGAAACAAGGTTGCCCTCTCTCACCCACTCTCTTCGGTCTCTACATCGATGAGATCACGGAGTATATACAGCAAGCAGGAGGGCTAGGAGACCTCGGAGGTACGCCAATACACATCCTATTATATGCTCATGAACTCACAGTGAACCTTGGCAAGACCAAGGTCATGATCTTCGATACCTCCTGTACAGTACTTCCATCGCGCCTCTTTCACCGCAGCTAGAGGACAGATAGAGGTAGTGGACTCTTACGTCTACTTAGATGTCACCTTCTCGGGCAGCACAAGGGTATTCTCCATGGCACAGGCAGAGAGAGAGAGAGATTGACGCGAGGCTATGCGGCACTTGCAGGATTGGAGAGACACTGCTTTAATACACATTTTCAGGAGCCGCGAACTAAGGGGTGGCTCTTTGATACTCTAGTGACACCCGCATTGATGTACGCAGCGGCAGTATGGGCACCAGGGATCACAGAGGCGATGTGGATGCGGATTGAGAGGCCCTAGGTCACCATGATCTCACGCTTGCTCCGCAGCAAGCCCTCCCTTCCACATGACATTATACGAGAAGAGCTTGGCACACCACCGATGTTAGTGGAGGCCCTCTTTCAGCCGGTGACCTTTATTCTGAGAGTCAGAGAGCTCCCCACCGGCCGACTCACCAGACTTGCATTTGAGAGCTCTAGACATTTGGAAGAGACAGGGCATGAGAGAGTATGGTATGCACAGACCTATAGATGGTTAGCAGGCCATGGCATGAGCATTACCGATCTCCCCCCTTTTCAGTATGACCTCTCTTCCCCCTACATTACCCTCTCTCGTTCGAAGAGGAATAGGATCATCCGTCAAGACCTACTACATATACAATCGGGGAGACATTGATATCACCATGGGAGCCTCTTCCCACAAAGAGGCAACACTACAGAGAGCACTTCTTGACTGTGACAACGGATGGTTTCATTCAGAGACCACGATACATGGATACATACATGGCACCAGCAGGTTGGGCGAGCGACACATACCCCCAAGGACGAGAGATTATGCAAGATATGCAGAGAGGAGGTGGAGGACGAGGAGCACTACACATGTAGATGCCAGGCATATGAGGACATCAGAGACCGCTACCCACAGCTCTTCAGTGGGCCTAGAGAGATCAGGGCTTCATTCGAAATGGAGGACCAGCGCCCTCTAGGTCGTTTCCTAGTAGAGCTCCAGCGCCGCCGTGCATCACTTCTCCGGCAGCAGATGGAGATACTCCGGCCCCCTCCCCTCAAACTTATATTACAGATTTTTTCAGACCCACCGCCACAGGAGGGCCCAGCTCGACGCGGGGTGTCACATTACAGAGAGCAGAGGAGCTTAGATGACAACGTTGACGACCGAGACCCCCACTCCGGAGAGCCCGTCCCCACTAGAGAGAGATTCAGGCGATTCACGCACGCCATGACATGGAGATACGGAGACGTCACCAACACACCCCTATCGATTTCGACGTGCAGAGCATTTTGAGGATCGCCACGATGCCTTACCCACCGATGCATTATATCCTACACCCACTCGACGCATTTAGAGGGTTTTGATACCACCGACCCTCCCCTCCCTATGCATATCATATTTGTATCTCACCTATTGAGCATATAGAGTGCATACCCACATCACCCTACACCCTTTACGCAAGCTATTATCCCCTCCTTTTATACCCTGTTTTGTACTCACACTTTATTTTCCTTTTGGGATCACAGTGGATTGGATCATACTGATGTATATGTTTTGTCTCATAGGCCGATTTTGGCCTCTATTAAACGTTAAAAAGTCTCTCTCTCCCTCTCTCTCTCTCTCTCTCTCTCTCTCTCTCTCTCTCTCTCTCTCTCTCTCTCTCTCTCTCTCTCTCTCTCTCTCTCTCTCTCTCTCTCTCTCTCTCTCTCTCTCTCTCTCTCTCTCTCTCTCTCTCTCTCTCTCTCAAAGCACAGAGTATCTTGGGATCCATCACAGAGAGGGAGGCACGACGACAGATGTGAGCCCTCGCACGCCGAAAGCGGCGAGCTTTCGAGGAGCGACAGGAGGCAAAGTTGATCGACCTTCTCATGAGTAGGGATTGTGCCACCGCGTGGAGGGCACTACGTGAGCCACACCCACCTACACCCATAGCAGATCCTTCGACTTGGCACACACCTGCGCCCAGAGGTTATATGACGTCCCCGGACAGCCACCATTGCCGACTCCTTCCACACCGCATCCTGTGATATCCACCCTCTTCACGGCAGGCATGGTACGACAGGCCATCCATAGGCTACAGCATGGTCGTTCAGCATACCACACGGGGCTACAAGGAGAGCACTTTATATATGCAGCACATGTAGTTTCCCACTTGATCGCCCATCTCTTCAACCGTGCTTTGGTTGAGGGATTACCCGACTCATGGACTATGCATACCATTACGCCTATCCATAAGTCCAGCGATATGATGGACCCAGGGAACTACAGGACTATTATGATAGGCCATATCCTGGCCAAGATCTATGGGGCAGTACTAGAGGCAGAGCTCAGTACACACGCTGAGGCAGCTGGGATCAGAGCACCCAGCAAGGCAGGCTTCCGCCGCACTTTCTCCACCATCGACCACATCTTCGTGCTTCGTTGCTTGATTGAGAGCGCGAAGGCGAGGAAGCACAGACTATACTCTTGCTTTGTGGATTTCCGCAAAGCCTTCGACATGGTCCCTCGAGAGAGACTACTACGGAGGCTCCAGGAGTTACACCTACCATCAGACATGCTATGGGCCATCCACGCTTTGTATGCACGAGTCACAGGCAGGGTACGCTACACCGGCTGTCTATTAGACAGCCTTGTTAGCACCATTGGTGTGAAACAAGGTTGCCCTCTCTCACCCACTCTCTTCGGTCTCTACATCGACGAGATCACGGAGTATATACAGCGAGCAAGAGGGTGAGGAGGAGACCTCGGAGGTACGCCAGTACACATCCTATTATATGCTGATGACATTGTCCTTCTTTTAGAGTCACAAGAGGGGTTGCAATTCACATTTACAGGCGCTCGATACCTTTTGCATGGAGAGAGGACTCACAGTGAACCCTGGCAAGACCAAGGTCATGATCTTCCATACCTCGAGGACAGTACGCCATCGTGCCTCTTTCACGGCAGCTGGAGGACAGATAGAGGTAGTGGACTCCTACGTCTACCTAGGTGTCACCTTCTCGGGCAGCACAGGGGTATTCTCCATGGCACAGGCCGCGAGAGATAGATTGACGCGAGGCTATGCGGCACTTGCAAGATTGGAGAGACGCTGCTTTCAGACACATTTTCAGGAGCCCCAGTTAAGGGGTGGCTCTTTGACACTCTAGTCACACCCGCATTGATGTACGCAGCGGCAGTATGGGCACCAGAGATCACAAAGGCGATGTGGGCGCGGATTGAGAGGCCCCATGTCACCATGATCTCACGCTTGCTGCGTAGCAAGCCCTCCGTTCCACATCACATTATACGAGGTGAGCTTGGCACACCACCGATGCTAGTGGAGGCCCTCTTCCAGTTGGTGACCTTTATTCTGAGAGTCAGAGAGCTCCCCACCAGCAGACTCACCAGGCTTGCATTTGAGAGCTCTAGACATTTGGCAGAGACAAGGCATGAGAGAGTATGGTATGCACAGACTTACCGATGGTTAGCAGACCATAACACGAGCATTACGGATCTCCCCCCTTTTCAGTATGACCTCTCTTCCCCCCACATTACCCTCTCTCGTTTGGAGAGGAATAGGATCATCCGTCAGGACCTACTACAGATACAAGTCAGGGAGACATGGATAGCACCACAGGAGCCTCTTCCCACAAAGAGGCAACACTACAGAGAGCACTTCCTGACTATGACAGCGGATGGTTTCATTCAGAGACCACGATACATGGATACATATATGGCACCAGCTGAGAGAGTTGGGCGGCCAAGGCGACCTCTCAATGAGCTTACCCATATTTTGATAGAGACTCTACATGATGCAGC
>CM035439.1:22463617-22473617 GCA_020310875.1 Ceratopteris richardii | reverse complement strand
CATATTCCATGACAAAACTGCAGTATAACCGGACAGCTAAAAATAAAGCTGTCAACTCCTGTGATTTCAAGGACAGTCCTGCAGGGAAAAAACCAATATTAATAGCAAGTTGCAACTTGGGACAAAAAGATACAACAAAACAAAAGAGAGCTAAAGAAAAGAAATCTCATGTCTCAGGACAGGTGTTCCCATCGCATTAAATAAGACCCCAAAGAAAGACTGAGAAGAGCAGATTGACCAAAAACATATGAAAGCAAGGGGGAAAAACAAGAAAGAGAAAAAAGGGGGACAGGAGAGAGAAGCTTTGGCTCAGCATTTCATCATACTGAATGAGCCAAGTCACATAATTCACAAATTGATAGTTAACTGATTATAAGAATAAAATTTAGATCAGACTTATACATCGGAGAGAGGGAGAGAATATCTAGCTTTGGCTCCACATTTCCTCACATTCAATGGAGAAAATATATAAGCTTAAACATACTGCGAATTGCTTGAAGCAACTAATTAGAAAAAGAATGTCAAGATCAGACTCACACATCTTTGAGAATCCACATTGCCAAGAGATTCTTTCGGATCATCACTGTAAGATAAACCAGTTATTTATAAAAAAATGTAAAAATTTATGAAGAAAAAAAAATTATAACCAAACACAGAATCCATGTCCAGACAAGTTCAAATATGTTCAAAGACAATTCAATGAATACAACATTGCAATCTTAGGAAACAAAAACCTTCTTTTTTGATAATCAAATGGTGAACCAGAAATATGAAACTCATTTTCTTGCTCTCAAGTTCCATTTTCTGTATTCCCACAACTGCTCCCGATTCACTTCAGTTTCTTTTATTTCCCCAAACTCCTCAAATCAACTTGACTGCCCCAAAGCTCCCTAGCTTCCTGATTTTCTCCAGAATATTGAAATTTCTCCTGTTTCCCCCGGGGATCCTACACACTCTAATTTCTCTGATTTGATTTAAATCAATCTCTACTTGTAAACCTAAAATCCATGGTGCAGCTGCCACATGGTTGTCTTCGTCCAATGGACAATGTACGTTGGCGTCCATCCCGTCCCGTCCATTGTACTTTTTGGGTTGTTCATTTGTCTGCCCGGTCACATAAAGAGGTCATCGGTCAAGACACAATTCCTTTTTTCTTTTATGTCGAGAGCATGCTATTTGCCCAAAGTCATGAGTGACAGGTAGGAAGTTGGCGTGCGCACTGTACCCTCACAGCTCTGTCTACTGCCCCCGGGTGCCACCGCTTAAGCCAGCTGCCATAGCAGCCCGCCACCCTCAGCCTTCAATTATCGACCCTGTTGAGTGACAAACGTGGTCACTGCTGGGAGCTGCCCACAGGCCACAACCCCTGCCCAGTACTTATGTATGTGCGCGACGAGCGTTGAGCATTTGCCATCGTCTAAAGTCTTAGTCTTTAGGCTGTAGCATATATCATATATGAATAATGATATATACAATATATTATATATTATATGAATCATGATATAGTGTAGGACAGTAGGAATGGCTTGAAAATTAAAATGGATACTTAGTTACTCTGCACACTGTCATGTACGCATTTCAAGTCATAAATAACAAAACTTATATGAATGTAGGCTAGTAGTTAATACTACATAGTTATTAGTAACAATGCACAATGCATTATGCACATAGGTATATCGTATGAGACCCTAAGCTATAACCTATAGATAATCATTGATGCATAATGCACATTGCACATAGAGGCTAGAGCCAAGCCTATGGATATGCACAATGCACATAAGTCCCATCATCTATGGCCTAGCCCAAGATTCTAGTCTGAAGTTTCGACTTTCAATGCATAGGTCCTAATACCTATCATCTATGACCTAGCCTTACTCTTGAGTCTTAAGTCTCAAGTTTCAACCTATAGATAATTATTAATAGCCCTAGAGTCTAGACTATAGCCTATCATCTATGCATATTGTACAATGTTGAATGCACATTGCATCTTTTGAATGTTCAATGGTCCATAATATTGTGTCATATAAATATATTATATAATATATATGTAAATTGCAATATAGGCTATGCATGGAGCATAAATTGTAATCATGATTCATTAATGCCAAATGGCATAGGGCCTAGGCATAATCATTTGCTACATTGCACTTTGCATTTGCTAGATAGTAGAGTTTAAACTTGAAGACAATGTTCTAATTTTGTAAGTTCTAACTCTTATGTTTTTTTTAGTGGTCATCAAGGCTTTAAGGTTTAAAGCATTCATAATACCTCCCTCGCTTCACAAGCCTTTTGGCAAGCACTACCGATATTATGAGAGATTCAAATCAAAGCGCAATGTTTGCAAACTGTCTTGGAAATATTGTCCAAAGAGTATGATCTCTTCGTCAACTCGTCTCATAATTCACTTGACCAAGGGGGGAGGAGACTCTGGTCCATGCACAAGGATACCGGACGATATTTTTTTGAAGATTGCAAAAAATATATATATCTTCCCTTAAAAACTCACAAAGCATCTCACAAAAGGGCTCAACAAGAAGTAGTACCATCCAATATGGATGTAACTGATTCAGCTGCTGATGAGTCGGGTAATATCTCCACAACTCATGTCCAATCAAACACATCAAATGCAAGTTCAATAGCGGCATCAAAAACATCGGGACCACCTCCTCTCAAGAAAACAAAACAAGCCTCTCTTTCTCATATGGTAGGATTAAATTCGGATCCACTCTCTTTCTTGAAAGAGAGGCAAAGGAATGCGGAAATAAAAATTGCAGGTATTGTAATAGAATGCAATTTGTCTTTTAATATTTTACGCATTGAATAATGGAAGAGAATGGCAAATGCTATTGCTTTCATTGGTCTATGTGAGGGATGGACAGGAGTTAGCTACAATGATATGAGGACCAAACAAATCCAAGAAATTGCAAGGATAAACAAAAGTCTTGAACCGATATGAGATGGATGGGTAAAGTATGGATGCTCCATTCTTTCACATGAATAGAGTGATAAAAAAAAAAAAAAAGAGGAATTATCAACATGCAATTGATGCGGGTACAAGAGCCAAAAAAGTGATTGGAGCATTAATATATAGTCATATAAAGTCGGTAATAGAAGAGGTAATTCATTATCATTAATTCTTAAAAGTTTACATATAAAGAATTGATTTTCAATCCTTTATCATTCAAATTTGTTTTTTCTTCTCACATGTAAGTTGGGCCTCACAATATTATCCAAGTCATAATTGATAACGCAAGCAATTGCAAGAGCCTAGCACGCAAGCTTGAAGAGGATTATCCATCCATTATATGGACACCTTATGCATCAAATTGCCTTAATCTTCTCATGGAAGACATAGGCTCTCTTTCTTGAGTAAAGAGTATTATAACTCAAGGTCTTTCTATTGTCAATTTTATCATCACAAAAGTGAGAGTTCTTGTTATTTATCGCACCTATTCGAGCTTAGAATTATTGAAGCCATCATCAACACGATTTGCTCGTTGATATCCAAAATAAAATTCAAGAAAAAACGGTAGCCGATGAACTCAAAGAATGGTTAGAAGCTGAAAATAGTGAGTCAAGAATTTTGAGTAGCCATAAAAAGTTTAATAGTAGCTACACTACCCATCTATAAGATGCTTCGAATGATCGATATAGAAATCTCTATAATGGGTCTTCTTTACCATTTCATGCATTTCATGGAAGATGCAATCAAAGAAATTGAAAAATCTACCATTCTTGATGGTCCACCTGATGGCACAAGGTATGTACTCATTTCTTTTATTCATTTAAAGCTTTATTTAATACATAAATTTAATTCATGAAGTATGTAACATGTTTTATGTTTTAACGTATTTTTTTGTATGGATGTATTAAAAGACACACCAAAAAAAGATGGCATTCTCTTTTTGTTTAAAGAGCAATGGGATTCCATGAAGAGACCAATTCATCATGTTGTTGCACTCTTGCATCCGCCTTATAAGAAGAAAAAACTTTTTGCAAATCAAGAATCGAAGAGCAAATGTTTCATTTTCTTCCAAAAATAGTTTTACAAGAGCACAAAGGTGATTTCCTCCAACAAGTAATCAATTATGGGGATCAAAGAAGTTCCGCATTCTCTTCTAGTACATGTTGGAAGAGAGAATCATTAGTGAAGCCTTTATTTTGATGGGAAAGCTTTGAATTTCAATTGGCTTATCTCCAAAAAGTAGCTCTTAGAATTCTTAGGCAAGTAAGTTCACCTTCAAATTTGTTATTGACTTATTTATGAAATGTGATTCATCTCATACTTGAATGGGTTTAATATTTCTCCCTTTCTAATGAGTCATGGATTTTTTTATTCTCTTACATGTAGGATTGTTCATCGAGGGCATGTGAAGGAAATTAGTCAGCATATTCTTTCATACATACAAAGATTCACAACAAGCTTTCCACAAAGCAATTAGAACCGCTTATCTATTGTCGTTCTAATCTTCGTATGTTACGATGTATGCATGAAATGCCAATGGAAAGACACGTCAAAATGCTTTTTTTTATCCAAATATGTTTTTATTATTTTATGTTTATTAATTTTGAAATTGAAGAATCATAAATCATGTTTTCTTTCTAATTTAGATCAATTTGGATGATTTGAAGCTCTCACTTAAAAACTTAAAAAACCTAAACAAAGAGGTCAATTATGAAGAAGAGCAAATTTTTCGTGATCTATACTTAGAGCTTGAGGAAATCGATCGTCGAGTTTCTTGCATACGTTCACGCAATATTGTGCATGGAAGAAGTAGGGAGAGATCCATTCAACTAGACCTTTTACGACTATGACATATGTGCGACGAAGCTCCAGAGGTGGCTCTCCTGCAACAACCACGAAAAATATGGAAGTTCATGTGCCTACTTATGGAGATCTTAGAGAGCCAAAATATGATGATTAAGGCAATGTACTTAGTGATGGGGATTATGACATCATGCCTTCTTGTAATGAAGATAATGATCATGTGATTGAGGAAGAAAATGATTTACGAATGGTGACATGCTATGTGTCATGTGAACATCTATATTTAATCATGACTCATCGATGATTAGAACAGTAATTAAATCAATCATTCATATCTTTTATTATGTAGATTTTCATAATGGTTATTTAAAGTCATTGTAATTCATGTTTGTTGTTTAAATTCAAATCTCATATATTTATGTGAAACATTCAATGTTCATGAATCTTACTCATGAGTCATGAGTCATAAGAAGTGTCCATTGTGAATCTACTAAGTCTTTCTTTTATGTATTATGTTTAAACTTTATATCATAAATTTTAGTCTTCAAAATTTTGATTTTCGTATCCTCTGCAACATACTTGTTAAAGCTTCATATGCTTTGCATCCTTTTTCTTCTCTATCAAAGTTTCAAACAATCAACCTATCAGGTATGATCTCTTTCTTTCTACTCATTATTGTAATTTAATATATTTTAATATTTGATTTGGAATGAAGTAATAAATTGTAATAAGTATCATGCATATGTTAAACTATTATTTGATATAATAATGTATGATGTATCTACTATCATGTATCCATGCATTATTTATATTCCATACTCTTTTACTCACTAATTATATACTTATTTTATTTTTGAGCGTACATAACATCATTGTATGTCAAATTAGTTTCTAGTCCATCCAAAACCACAAGTTATTGTATGTGGACTAAATGTACACCATCGTATGAGACCACTATGAGCAGCCAACACATAAACTCCAAATAGTAAGATATATATTGCGCAAACTCTCAATGCAAAACTGATGTGGATTTTTTAACTAATTATTCATGCCAACTTTCCATCTGTACACATTGTTGATGTTGTGCTTTTGGTAGCCACTTAATGAGAGCATATGCAAGATTTTGTGAAGTATTGGCCTTGATCAAAGCGATCATGCCATCCTCTAACACCTCTCTAATGAAGTAGTACCTCACGTCAATATGCTTTGTGCGAGCATGGAACATGGCATCCTTTGCCAAACATATAGCACTCTGGCTATTACATCCAAAATTAGGTGTTCTTTCAAGCATCCCAATTGCCAAACATAAGGCACTCTATCTATCACATCCAAAAATAGGTGCTTTTTCAGGCATCCCAAATTCACTGCACAAGAGGGCTAACCAAATGGCTTCTCTGGAAGCCTCTGTGGCTGAAATATATTCAGCCTCTGTGGCTGAAATATATTCAGCCTCTGCGGCGAATAGTGCAACTACCCTCTAAAGTATAGAGCACCATAAAATAGCACTTGCTTGCAAGGGTGTATACATAGTACAAACAGAGAGATTTAAATCGCGATTAAAAATCGGGATTTAAACGATTTAATCGTTTTAATCGCTGGGATTTAAAATAAAAATTGCGATTTTTATTCTTTGGCAATTTTTGTGATTTTTTTTTTTTGGCAAATTTCTGTATATACAGATATAAAACATTCTAATATAATAATATATATCATAAACTTTATTTATAATGCATGTAATATGGATATAATGCATGTAATATGGATATAATGCATGATAATATCTCAAAATAGAGCAAAAATAAGAAATTAAAAATAAAATAAAAAAAATAAAAATCGGGAATAAATCGTTTAAATCGTTCGAGATTTAAAAGATTTTTATTTTATGAAAAAATCGCGATTTTTTTGTACTATGGGTGTATAGATAGCCACTTGTGGACTTGTGAGTGTCCACATCCCCTTCTATGTTTGAATCACATAATCCTTTCAATTCTAATGGAATCTTTCCATTACATAGGCATTTACCTTTGGTACCTTTCAAATATCTCAAGATAGATTTGACTTCGGCTCAATGAGCTTTGCTAGGATTAGCCATAAACCTGCTAACAACTCCCATTGCATGAGCAATGTCTGGCCGAGTGGCAACCATGGCATACATAAGTGAACCACAAGTTGATGCATATGGAACACTCTTCATGTAGTTGGCTGCATCATTGGGACAATCATGGTGTGGCTGCCAAGAGGCTTAGTATCAGTCATATTAAATCTGTCAAGCACTTTTTCAATGTACTTTTCTTGGGATAAATGCAAAGTATGCTGCTGCCTATTCTTTTTATTCGCATACCAAGTATATGCTCAGCTTTCCAAAGGCCTTTCATTGAGAAAGCAAAGTTCAGCTGTTAAATTAGAGCATCTAGAGTGCTCTTTTTCTTCCCAGCCAGTAGCATATCATTTATATACAGCACAAGAATGATTGGGCTGCCATCTTCATCCCTTTTAGTGTACAAACAGTCGTCTGCATGGCTTCTTTTGAAACCATGTTTCAACATAAATGCATCAGGCTTCTTATACCATTGTCTCGGGGCCCATATAGACTCCTTTTCAGCTTGCATTCCAGATGCTCTTTTCCAAGAATGGCATATCCTTCTAGTTGTTTCATGTACAGCTCTTCATCTAAAATCACCATGCAACAGGGTTAAATAAGACACATAATGCGTTCATTTTAACCACCGGAGAGAACACTTCTTGGAAATCAATGCCCTCTTTTTGGGCATAACCTTTAACAACCAGCCTTGCCTAATACTTGGGTTTGCCATCCGCAGTCTTTATTTTGTATACCCACTTGTTAGGAATGGCCTTCCTACCTTTGGGCAACTCAACCAAGTCCCAAGTATCGTTAGCATGCAAATTTTTTATTTCTTCTTGAATAGAAAGCTCCCGCTTCTTCTCATGCTCATATGACTTTGCTTCTTTGTAGGTAAGAGGCTCACCTTCATTTGATAGCATAACATCATGAAAAGACGGATCATATCTCTATACATTCCTCCTCGAACGTCTACATCAAGAGGTACGTCATCATCACCATCAATGGGATGTTGTCCATCATGGTCAGCCCTATTTTCAGCATTGTCAAGTGGCTAGATATACCCTTCAGGAGCCTCATTTTGTTGTCCAACATCCTTTGGCTCAAGGATATTAGCAATGTTTTTGCAACGTCCAAGGTAATGCGCGAACATTTATTTTTTTTTGGCTTTTTTTTTCAAATTTTGGCACCCTAAGTAGTATGTAGTATGTACTATCATCTATGTACTATGTGGTTACAACTTACTACTAATTAGTATGCACTATGTAGTATGTACACATTGCACATGCCACATGTCAAACTTGCCACTTCAAAGTTGACAAGTTCAAAGTTCAAACTTATCATGATTCATTCTAAATTCACAATGCACATTGCATAAATAATCATTGTCATTCTAGAATTTAAATTCACATTGCACATGTGACATGCCACATTCAATCAATTAAACTTTAAAGATTTAAGTCATAACCAATCATCAATGTCTAGACTCCATCAAGTTTCAAGATTCAAAGCATGACAAATACAAAGAAGTATGACAAGTCAATGAGTCACAAATCATATATAAAATATGGCAAAGAGTCAACTCAAAACTGTGACACTGGCATAAATGATATCATACCACTAAATAGTCAAACAATAAATTGTCAATAATACAATCAATATCAAGTAAATCATAAATCATGATTAATCATCAATCCTCAAAATCCTCTCAATCACTATCATCATCATCATAATTATCATCATCATTATCATGTGGTGCCCGACTAGTAGATGCCTCCATCCTACTACTAGTAGATGGGTCTAGTTCAATACGTGCACTATGACTGACACGAGTCCGAGATTCCCTCATATCATGCGTCGGCACGGTCAACTCTTGATAAAGCATATCATATAGATCAAGGTCCTCTGCCGGAATGGTAGGCATATCATGGACCCTCTCAATGTCAAGGTCATCGACATTGACTTGCTGCACCTCCGTTGAGTGGCCACCACGCTCCAATAAACACAAGTTGCAATGGCAATATACAAGCCGCTCCAATTGCAATGTAGATAGCCTATTCCTCTTCTTTGCGTGGAAGAGGGCCCATGTTATCCAGTTCCTTTAACAGGGACTCGCACTATAGTCCTATGAAAGCATGCGAATGGCTAAGTGTCTCTACATAATAAAATACAAAAAAGAAAAATCTTTAATCAATTAAAGAGTTCATTAAAAAATAAAGACTCAAGAGGAATGAGTTATTAGTTAATACTAAATAGTCAGTAATAGAGTATGAAGTAATGACTTACTAGCTCAGGCGTACCAACACCGTATCTCTCCCACCATGTCACAGGCGTCAATTGCATGCTTCTCAAGCATGCAGTGTCTCTACCAAAAAGTCCCTCCTTATTCTAGAACTAGGTGAGCTGAATCTCTAGCTTCCCACGTAGCTCGACATCAAAAGTTCCATACAATCGATCTAGTCGATGGAACCAATTCCACTTCTTCCTTCATACTCCTTTTATTTCCTCTATCCTCTGGATAGAAAACAAATCAAGTTAGAAGCAAAACAATAAGAATGTTGAAAACTTGAATAGAGTTAGTAAGCCAAATCCACCAAGCCAAAGCATGTGAAAAGTGCAATCATCTAAAAAGAAAGATGAAAAAATGAACTTGAAATCTAGAGCCATGATCAAGGGGCCTACATCTTTATCAAGATGCACCAACTAGAATAGTGGCTCTTCCAACAAAAGTCCCTCTTTTCTCTAGCTAATATTTAATCAAAATATTTGACCAAAATTGAAACCCAAAAAAAATCATGATAAGGAGATGCCTCATGAAATGAAATAAAGGATAAAAAAGATGCTACTCAAATTGTTCCCTCTCGTAAACATAATAATAAATAATTGATCCAAGAGACTCCACAAGGCATTCGTACCCTTCTCCCACTTGGAAAAAGTGTGCTTCAATGCAACTATAGAGGTCTTGATTGAGCCTTTTGGAATATGATAAGGATATCTATCATCGATACCTTCTAGAGTTCAGATATACCAAGCTACAACTAAAAGGTAAGAAACAGAATAACACAAACAATAGAAAATACAATGATGATACAAAAGGCACAATAAATTTATCAATAAAAATAAGAAAAATCTGAAATAAAAAGAAAACGGGA
>CM035439.1:22371117-22458617 GCA_020310875.1 Ceratopteris richardii | reverse complement strand
CCTTGAACCAGGGATCTTTAATCCAAGGGACAAGGTGTTTACCACTATACGGTGCACCTTCAACTTTTTTACTCACATGGGTTGCTATGGAAATGGTCCATTTATTCAAGTTCTCCTTATGAAAATAGTATGAGATATTTATAGACATAGATGGAGCCAAAAGAAGCACAACTTAGCACATGAAGAAAGAAAAAAAGTGAGTTGAAGTTGGATTCAAAAGGAAAGGCATTGACCATTGTCATAATGAGTAGACACAAAAAAGGTTTGTACTTTTCAACATGGCATGGTAGTCCACTAAGAGGAGTTTTGTGCTATCTCCACCCTCAATTTACATAATGTGGTGGCAACAAGGGCACATCAAGTCATCCATCTGATCATAGCCCTCATGAAATGGAGTTCGATCATTCTACACCATTCAATTATATTTTCCACCTACCTCTTATTTCTTCTAAAGAGGGTCACCCAAGGTTTGATAGATCCAAAGTTTTGCAAATCCCTTGTTGAGAGTGATACTATGCAAGGATTTTCCCCAAGTAGTGGTGTGAAACATAAATCTTTTGCTTGCCTCAATCCAATTCATGAACCTGATTATCTTTGCATAGCAAATGATTGAGAAACTTGTTGATGTGCTTTCTTCGGATCAATCCACCACAATACATCATCAAATCCTTAAATGGCGTACAAATTTATCCCCAAAATCAAGGTTCACATCGAATCGATCAACAAGACTTTCAATTTATGCATTTAATGCATGTTGTATGACTCATTCAATGATAATCGAACACAAAGGTATAAATGCACACAATAAGTATTGTGGGTCCATAAGGACAATTTGTTCAATGAGATGAATTGATCCAAAGAAGTTCTCACATACAGCCCATACAATTCGATGCAATCCACATAGACCAGAGGCTCTTTTCGAAAGCCAAAAGATAAATCTATATTTGTTGGCAATAACCAATCACAACACAGTGTCAAATCGGTACATTATCGTTTTGAGGGGGTAGCTCGACAAAAATGATGGTGAGCCACCATGAAGCTAGGGATAGATTGCTAGGGATAGATTGCTAGAGGAGAGGTTGGATTACTTTAAGCTTAGGATTGGGTTTTTAATTTTTTTTTTAATGGAGGTTCGGCCGAGGCTTACTCCTCCAGGCTTTAACTTTGAAATTGCAACTGTACAAGAAAGGGCATAGTACCCATGGGACCCCTCTTATCCCATAAGAACAGGGGTTTACATAGCTGGGTTAAATTGCGGTCACAACTACCGCAGAGTAGGGCAAACGGTGGCACATCCGCCACAAGATACAACTTTCCATGTTAAACATGTCCCTTACATGATGCCGTTGAGGGTTGAACCCTCGCCCCTGCCTAAAAAGACAAGAGGCCCAACCACCGAAAAGAGAGATGTTGAGATTCTTTAAGTTTATCGCCTTCCTCTATGATATCACAAGCTTTCTTCCTCCCCTTTCATATAAAACAACTTTGTTTTTTCACCACGCGATAGTGAATTGAAAGTAATCCTGTGTCATTGACACGAGTTCCTTATGTATCTAATAAAGTCATGTGCACCGCTTTTATTTTCACACATTTTTCCATGTGAGATGTTGGCTTCACAAGTTGACACAAAACAATGTGAAAAGAGACATTTCATGCTTCCGCTGTTAAATAGAGCTCTAGGCCCACTTTCACTAGTGAACTTTGTCTTTATTCTCCGTGTATAAATTTTGATTCACATCACGACATGCCAAAGCAACGTTTTTTTAATCTATAACCAAAAAGAGAAACATCTCTCTCTCTCGTACACACAATGCTATGTTTGATGATGGCTTGTATCATAGAGTCGGAGCTCAGAGAAACTTTGGCTCAAGGAAGAGGTGTAAAAAGTTTAGAATTCAAGGACGCTTGTTTGTTGATGCCTCGCATGCTTGCGGCTATCGCCGATTCGCCATTTTCTTTCTCAGATGGTTTGTGGCTCACAGTTACGAGCTTTTCTCTTGAAGTTCTTTTTCGGCCTAAAATCTCTCTGCTTAGGGAGACAAATGGCGTTACAAGATGCTTTAAGAGAGGAACTAAGACCGTGCACTACGAGACCAATTTTATTATCGATACCAATGGAGGGCAATGTTTTAACTATGCTCTCAAAGCCAGCACTCTTCCAAACTCTCTTGAGTGTTCTTATGCGAACATTACCAAACAACATGTAAATGAAATTATTCTTAAAATAGGACAAGAAGAATCAACAATAGAATGTGAAGAATGGCCGAAAAATTTGATGCCAAAAAAATTAATATTAGGAAAATCATGGATGAAGAAAAATAACGTATCATTTGACTTTGATCAAATGCTAATTCATTGTGAAAATAAATAACAAAAAGTTCAAAATATTGTTTGCAAGCAATGAAATGCAAGAATCAACAAATGAAGCATACAATGTGGGGATGGAGAAATTTAGATTTCCATCAGAGGAACTATCCGAGGAAGTCATCCAAACCATGATGGCTATATTAAAGCAGACAATAGATAAAGGAGTAAAAGTCAGCAAACCTCCATGGAGAAGGCTAAATCAAACTCAAACTATCAGTATCATTATCAATAGAAAAAACAAATATGGAAACCAAACAATCAAAAAGATAGTCAAATCTCAACAATGAAGCAGATTTGGAAACCTAAAACTTGTACTGCCAAGAAGATAGGAAGAGATGAAATCTAGTGGCAGAAATTTGCAAGAAAAAATCAAAGTAAAGAAGATAGGAACTACAACATGGTATCGGAAGAAAAAAGCAGGAATGCACATACAAGCTACAAATCAACAACAACATGACAATATGAAGGGGATCATGAATAAGAGTAGAGACATTTTGAGGAAAGCCTCTACATCAAATGACCACTTAAGTGAATCACGTAAGACCCCAATTTTGCACCATAAAGAAAATGCATCATCAAAGTATGCATGTGTAGGGCTACACTATAGAGCCATGCATTCACTAGGCACAAAAAGATTTAATCCCATGCACAATAACAAGCTCTTTTCATCTTAAGAAGGAAGAGCTAGAATGGAAAAAAAAAATCAAAGAATCAGAAAAAGAGTATTTAGACCTTTATTGGTTCTAAAGTTATCATTTAAAAAACAATATATATATATATATATATATATATATATATATATATATATATATATATATTGTAAATAACTGTATATATGTTATTTCTATATTTTTTCTATAATGTTTTATTTTTTATTATCCAAAAAGCACAAAAGAAAGATGTAGAAAAGGGTGTGGGTAATGTTTTTGAAAAATTCTTTTATTTCTTTATTTTGCTTAAAAATTAAACATATAAAGATATTCTATTTGCACCTAGCAAAATCTTGCTATTTGTATTGTGCACAGGTGTTTCTAAATGAGAGATAGACATATTATGTGATGTTGAGTGGTATGAAGCTTATTTTCCCTTCTGGTATTTGTCACAAAATCAAGCAATTTCCTTGAGCCTTAGATTTGATATATGTGGAGTCTTGTTTTGGTTTTCCTTTCGCAGGATGACTAAAGGACTTCCAATAGCTGAATTGGAAGTGGATGCAGTGAGAAAATACATGTCTTTCTGATTGCACATGGTTTTGAGAACAATCCAATTGAAAGCACCTTATATGTTAAGCGTGCTAATGATGTGCTTCTGATCATTGTGGTGTATGTTGATGACATGCTGCTCATTGGTCCTCATGACATGCATATTGCTGATTTTAAGGCTGATTTGCATGCCTCATTTGAGATTTCTAATTTGGGGCATTTGCATCACTATTTGGGCATTCAGTTGATGCAAGTTGATGGTGGAATGGCTTTGTGTCAAGCAAAATATATTGACACATTATTGTAGCATTTTGGCTTTGAAGACTGTAAACCTATTGCCACTCCTATGGAGACATGTTTACAATTGAGTCTTCATGATGCTGGAGATGCATTTGATGCTGTTCTCTATCAGCAGGCTGTTGGATGCTTGATTTACTTATGCATTACTCGGCCAGATATTTTGTTTGCTGTCTCACAAATGAGTAGGTTTATGCATTGCCAAGGTGTCAAGCATTGGTAGGTGGTTAAGCGACTTGAGTGGTAACTTAAACTTTTGGGATACATGTTCCAAAGTACTTGCTGATATTTTGGTGGCATGTCACACACAGCAGCCTTAGCATCTATTACTGTAACTGACTCCTGAGCTATGGAACTCATTATGAATCAAGGAACCCAAATTCGGTATGATTTCATATTGTCTTTCCAATGGCAAGGCAGTTGTCTGATTCAACCACCTGATGTTTGGGCTTTGAAAACAACTTATAAATCTTTGAAAGAAAGCAAATTAAAGGACTGCGACACAGGAAAGGGGCATCCATGAAGGGTGATAAAGGATTAATCTTTAAGAAAAAGAGGACTTGGAAGCTATTCGTACACAATAAAAATACATTGTTGATTCTACCCTTGAAGATTTGTTAAATACCTTTCTTTGTTGTCGAGGAAAGTATGAGTTAGGTTGTATCATCCAAACCATTTATGTTCGCCTACTATCACTCCCCAAATGCAATGGACTTCTTGTCAAATGTACACATGCGGAAGGAAAATGAAAAGATGAGTGGACTCAAAAAATGAAAGAGTTTGAGAGACTCAAAGAGAGTACCTGAACAAGAAATGAGTAAACTCACATAGATTAGGAATGAGCGTGCCATGAGCATGAAGTAGGATCTCCAATCTCTTAACTAAGTGCAAACTAAGGGAGATGCCTCCTTATATAGAATTGGTGGAGGCTCTCCAAAGTACATGACCTATAAGATAATTCTCTTTCAAGAGATACAAGGTAGAAGGAAATGGCAATGTACCCAAATACCATGAGATACAATAAACTTAATATGAAATGGAGTGTCTTGTGGGTACAAAATGGAGATGGAGTCATACAAATATAACCGGAAATAAAATGGATGAACTTATATCATCAACACACCCTCTGCCTCTCCATTTTGGAGCGGTTGAATGCTACAGATGTCCATCAAGCACTGGAGCAGAACTGTAGGTAAAGCCTTTGTAAACATGTCTTCCAATTCTCATGAGAGTTACACTAGTCCAGTGTAATATCCTATGATATGAGCTTTTGAGGATAAAGTGGAACTAGATCTTGATGTGCTTCCTCTGAGCATGGAATACTACATTCTTCGTGATGGCAGATGGTGATGGTTGTCTGTGCAATGCATGTAGGCATATTTGGTAAAACAATGTCAAACAATAAACATCGAAGCTATATGGCCTCACATGTTGTAAATCTCGATGTCCAATACTCAACATATGTGGATGATAAGGAAATAGTAGGCTACTTCACACTTGCCCAAGCGATAGGTCTTGATCTAAATAAGAATATGTATCTAGAAGTAGACCGTGGAAAATCATTGAACACCATCCTAGTCTGAATTAGAATATCTTACAAGATCAATGCCCCCTCTATACAAAAGAACATGATGTTAGATAAGGGAAAGGTATCAAAATAATCTCTAATAAACTTGTCAATGTGTTTGAGGAGGTTGATGTGCAAACTCACTAAGTGTACCAACTGCATAGGTAATATGTGGGCTCATGTTGGCTAGGTAAAGTAAAGAGGAAGATAGCTACCAATAATCATTCACGTCCATGAGTGATGATGAGTCCTTCAAGTACTTTAAGACCCTTTTGGCAGCTTCCATGTGAGGTTTTCTCGGTGTGTCCATGAATTGACTCAATGTACTTACTCCGTAGCATATATCCACTCTTGTTAGGGTTGCATAATTGAGACTCCCAACAAGACTTTGGTACCTTGTAATGTCTTCAAGCAGCTATCCTTCATGATGTACTCTCTCTGAGTAATGAAAACACAAGAATATGTATAAATAATCCCTAAACCAAGAAAATATGTAAACAATCCAAGATCATTGATCTTGAATTCCTCCTTCATCCGGGATTTGATCTTCTTGATGCCATTGGCATCGTTTCGTATAATGATAATGTCATCCACATAAGCACATAGATAAATAACTTCTGAATTATTCTTCTTAATGAGCAATGAAGAATCTGCCTCGCTTGCAACAAAACCTTGATCCTTCAAGTATGTGACAAGTCTATGGTTCCAAGCTCTAGAAGCTTGCTTTAACCCATACAATGCCTTCCTTAATGTACATACATAATCAGGTCTGCCTTTGTCTTCATATCCTGATGGTTGAGCCATGTAGACCTCTTCAAAGATCCACCCATTAAGAAATGCATTTTTAACATCTAATTGGTACAATTTCCAATCCTTTGAAGCAACAATACTCACTAAAACTTTGATAGTTGGCATCTTGGCCATAAGTGAGAAGGTCTCCTCATAATCCACTCCATGGGTTTGCACAAAGCCCTTTGCTACTAGTCTTGCTTTATACCTGTTGATTGTGCCATCTGAATTCTTTTTCACTTTGTAGATCCACCTAGATCCTATCACCTTCATGGATGGTTTCTTGGGAACCAAATCCCAAGTGCTATTCTCTTGAAGTGCTTCAATTTCCTCCTGCATAGCTTCTCTCCATTCTTCCTTATTGTTAGCTTCTTCAAATGTAGATGGTTCCTCTCACATAGACTCTTTAGTCATATAAATAGAATGCTTGGTGACTAGTGATTTGTCATAGCTATACCTTATAGGTTTCTTGCTTTCCCATTGAGATCTTCTTAGTGCTTGATTTGATGACTCTGGAATGTCTTCCAATTTTTTGATATTTACTTTGCCCTTGGACTTCCAAGCTTTGAACTCTTCAAGATCGATTTGTCTTCATCTTATGAGTTGACATCCTCTGATGTATGTGGTTCTTCCTTGGTTAGATTCAGAAAATCACTTTCAAAATCATATGGTAGCTTCATTTTCTTGCAATCATCCTCAAACGAGGAGTTATTTTCATCAAATACCACATCCCTACTAACTGTAAATCCTTTGCTAGTGGGATTATATAAACTATATCTTTTCTGATTCTGATCATAGCCAATAAATATGCATCTTTCACCTTTTGGATCAAGCTTTTCCCTAATCCGTGAGGGTATGTGTGCATAAGCAATGCACCCAAAGGTCCTACAATGATCTAAAGAAGGTCTCCTGCCATTCCATGCCTCATAAGGTGTCATCTCATCCAAAGACTTGGATGGAAGCATATTGATTAGGTAAGTAGTTGTGGAAACAGCCTCTGCCCATAGATAGTTAGGGAGTTTTTTCTTATTCAACATTGATCTTGCAGCCTCTACTATTAATCTATTTCTTCTCTCTACCACTCCATTCTGTTCAAGAGCGTATCTTGTTGTAGTCTCTCTCTTTATGCCTCTATCTTGTAAGAAGGAGTCAAATTCATGTCTCACCACCTTGATCAGATTTGCGCCTCTTCAAACTTTTACGTGTTTGAAGATTTGATCTTTATGCTTCATAAAATAAAGTATTGTCCACCTACTATAGTCATTTATGAATGAAACATAATACCTTGACCATGAAAATGATGGCTCTCTGCTAGGACCCCATACATCTATGTGTATAAGCTCCATGTAGTCTTCATACATGTATCCTCTTTTGTTGAATGGTTGCCTATGTGACTTGCCAAATTGGCATGCTCCACATTTGTAAATCATGTGTTTCTTGGACACATTTTGAATGCCAAGCATGCTCTGATCCCTGCATATTTGCTTCAATGTCCTTTCACCTATATGACCTAGTCTCTTATGCCATATCTCCAGTTAGGTAGGGTTTGGTCCTTGTAATTGAAGAGAGAAATATTTCTTGTATCTTCGACTAAAATGGTAAAAAGTATACCAAATTTCTCACCTTTTGCAAGATTCTTGAAGCCTCGTTGAGGGTACTCCATATATGCTTCATGTCTTGTGAATCTAACTTGTAAACCTTTCTCAACAATCTATCCAACACTGATTAGATTCTTAGTTATTGTTGGCACATACAATAATCTACTTAGAAGATTCATATTACCATCAGATGATTTAACATTTCCAATTTTCTTTACTGAGTGCCTAGTATCATCACCTGTCTGGACTTCATGTTTTCCTTTGGGCTCTTCAAGGTTAGACAACAATGCTAGATTTTTAGCTACATGATTGGAACAACCAGAATCAATATAGAATAGGTATTCATCATCTCTACCTTGCTTGGCTGTCATGTTCATGCGTAATAGGGAATCCTCTTGATCATCTATGTAACTTTTGTAGTCTCTCCTTCCTATGAAGCCTCCTTGATAGTTATTGCTATAACCTTGGTTGTAATTGTGATGGTAGTTGTTTCTGCCATTATTGAGCCTTCCTCTTGATTGTCCATAGCCTCCTCTGTGGAAGCCTCTTCCTCTCTGATTCTTTGTATTTCTAAAGCATTCATTTGTGGTATGATTGTTCAAGCCATAAATGTTGCAAGGTGAAGAATTGTATGGTCTCCCCCTACCTTGCTCTCCTCCTCTACCCCTTCCTCTGGTACCTCTTCCTCTACTTGTGAAATTCACCTGAGAGGTACTTGCATCTTCTTCATTCTTCTTACCTTTTCCTTTATCTTTACTCTTACTTTTATTTGTGTAAAGGGGAGAAGATTGATTACCTCTAGACATATCTCTATTCTTGTTGAGATTTGTCTCATGTGTGAAGAGCTACTCCATCAATGTATTAAGGTGAGGTATCTGCATGTCCATATATAGGTTCGTTGCTATGGTAAAAGACTCCCATTTTTCATCAGCCTTGATGCCATTTATGATCTGCCTTACTATCTCCTCCTTTTCTATTTCTTCTCCAATACTCCCAAGTTGATCAACTACATCCTTCATCTTGGTCACATAGTCAGCTACACATTGCTTTGGTTGCTTCTTCAAGGTTGTGAACTCCATCCAAAGCTATTTCTTTCTGGCCCTTGTATTTGATGAGAAGTATGAAGATAGTACCTCCCAAGTCTCTTGGGAGGTCTTATAGTTCCTAATATGAGGTAAAAAAAATTCAAAGATTGAATTGAGTATATAAGACCTGTCATGGACAAAGGAAACCATCTTGAATCTCAGATTCCATGTGAATCCTATATCTCATGATTGGTTCAGAATTTGGGGAAACTAATGCTTGCATTGCATTTGGAACGTGTCAAAACCCTAAGGTCGACTGTCTTCTTGATTGATTCTGATATCCAGAGACCATGCTTCGAGCCGATGACATCATGATGACATCATCAAGTCGAACCGCCTTCGGGAACCGCCCTTGAAAACCTATATAAGGAGGGGTTGGCCACATTCATAATCAGTCTTGCCAATACCAGTCTTGGGAGCTCAAGGAGTCGTGACTGCCAAGTAAGTACTCTTCAAGTTCCAGTTCTAGTTCTTGTCTTGTTCCTTGTTCTAGTCTAGTTCTTGGACATCCTATCTTGTCCTCTTGTAATCTCGTAGTACGAGATCCTGTCGAGTTCTTTCTTGTATCCAGTTCATCTCCCAGAAGGGAGTTCTTGTAATCCAGATATCTTGTCTCATACTTATAATCCCGGGTTGTGGGATCTCCTGTATCATCTCTAGTTGAGTTATTCATACCTATCAGTCCCGGGTTGTGGGATATCTTGTATCAATTACATATTCTTGTATTGTTTTCCCTTCGTGAGTGTTCTTGTTATCAAAAGTGTATTTCCAAAATCTTATCTACTGTTGTCAAAGAGCACAATCTAGTGCTCCCTTGACATTTTGGCAAGACTAGCTTCTATCGAAGACTAGGCATCATGGAGAACGCTTATGAAGAGATTGTAGCATCACTTCAGAGTCTCCAACAACAAGTTGAAGACCTAAGTCATCGACAGACACAAGTCGAGATGGGACATCCAGTGCATGTAAGTGCACTCCTCCAAGAATTACAAGAACGAATCGGGAGTCTTCAAGCAAATCAAGGGAGTATTTGTAAGACAATAGTTACGCAATATAACACAGGAGCAATAGCAGAGAAGATAACAGATATAGGAGAATCTCAACAATTTTCTACTAGCAGCAAGTACAAAGATGATGGCGTTGTCCACCCGTGCGCTCTCAAGGTAGAGCTTAAATGGTGATCTAGACAACTCTAGATAGGGAGATACAAGGTAGAGGTATGCTGGCTCAACTCAGTGTCTTAGGTAGTGCAGAAGTCATGTATATATAGGATCATGGGTGGCCTGCCATGGACGGCTATACATGGGCGGTAGAGCGTGGGCGGCCACCGCTCGCGTAATTGCCATACACGGCTTAGACTGGTTGAACCGACCTAAGAAATATAAATGATTTCTGACTCTAATAGGGAATATTCCATGGAATATTCCCTTTAACGTCACTCCGGGGGCGCTGCCCCCAGACCCCACCAAGGGGCCGCTGGCCCCCTTGGACCCCCCAGCTGGGGCTGCTCACCGCTGCCCCGGACCCCACAATTGGGGACCCTGGTAACTCCCTTTCCTTATAATACCTTACATGGTCCAATATGACCTTCATCCAACATGCAAGTTGGGATTCCCATCAATTGGGTAATGCACGCTTGGCTTCTTCTCATAAAGGGGGCCTTACAAAATGTGCATACAATCATGAGGGGTAGACATTGATCATATACTAACAGTATTCAAGTGAATCAACGGCCTAGTACATCATTTATGAAGGAACCCAAGATTTGCATGCCAAAAAAGTTCGATGGGGATCGCACAAAGTTTTGTGGATTTCTCCAGCAAGTTAAATTGTATATCCGTATGCAACCTGATAGATACCTTGACGAAGCATCCAAGGTGGGGCTTATTGGGACCTTGCTTTGTGGCCAAGCGTTATCATGGTTTGCCCCAATCTTGGAGAAGAACATTGTAGTACTTTAGCACTATGGGGGGTTTCTTCGAGAACTCATCACCACATTTGGAGATGCAGACACAAGTCGAGTAGTAGAAACAAAACTTCGGAAGTTACGTCAAGGTAATCGCCCTACCTCTACCTATGCATCTGAATTTAGGCAGTTGATATGTGATCTTACTTGGCATGAAGATTATTTCATAAGCCAATTTAGATGGGGTTTAAGAGATGATGTGAAGGACCTTTTGCTCACGATGCCAGAGGTTAAAACATTGAATGAGTATATCATGCAAGCTATTCAATGTGATAACCAACTTTTTGAAAGAAAACAAGAAAAACAAGTAGAAGGAAGACCTCGCCAGTGGAAACCCTTCCAACCCACTCCTAAAGATGATTCTATGCCTGAACCTATGCAAATAGATGTAACTAGGTTTCAGCCTCTAAAACCAGAAGAGAAACAGAGAAGGAGAGCTAACAAGTTATGTCTCTATTGTGGAAACCCTGGACATATTATAGTTAATTGTCTGAACAAGAGAACAAATTCCATAGTCGCAGCCACCCTTGTAGAGCAGGGAAACGATGAAGTCGAGTTGTAAAAGAGACCGTGCAACCGGACCATGATACTAGAAAGGGTCTCATAATTCCAGCTACACCCATAGAAACAAGTATTGCACGTGTCAAGTTAATCATGCCCAAGAAGACCCTTTCCCTTATAGCCCTGGTAGATTCAGGAGCCTCCTCATGTTTCATCGATGAAGGATTGGTTAAGAAACATGGAATTCCTATACTTCAAAAGAACAAACTAGTAGTAGCTAAAGTAGTAGATGGACGACCTTTAGCATCTGGGAATATAACCATGGATACCACACCATTGAGAGTATACCTTGGTGACCATGAATCCCACATATGTTTCAATGTAATATCGAGCCCAGTACATCTAGTTATCATTGGAATGCCCTAGTTAAAGAGGCATAATCCAGACATTAATTGGGAAAAGAATAAAATCACCCATCGAGATATCTAGAAGAACCCAACATATGTCGGTGCCAAAGCCTTCATACATGCATTAGGGAAGGAACCTACATATATGATATATGCCATGCCAGCTCAAGAATCCAAGAAAGATGATCTAGTACAACTACCCAATCAGTACAAAGGCTTTGAAGATGTTTTTGAAAAGAAGAATGGAGATATCCTCCCAGAGCATAGACCTTACGATTGCCCCATAGATCTTCAAGAGGGAGCACAACCACCCTTTGGAACAATTTACACTCTATCCCTAGAGGAACTTACAGAACTACGCAAGAACATTGATGAGAATCTAGCAAAGGGGTTTATCAAACACTCAAAGTCTCCAGCAGGAGCTCCTATTTTATTTGTAAAGAAAAAGGATGGGACTCTCGGGATGTGCGTAGACTATCGTGGATTGAATAAATTCACTGTAAAGAATAGATACCCGCTACCACTTATATCAGAGCTCTTGGAACGCCTTGGAAAAGCAAAATTCTTCACAAAGATTGATCTTCGAGGAGCTTACAACCTTGTCAGGATCAGAGAAGGAGATGAATGGAAGACAACATTTTGAACAAGGTATGGCCATTTTTAATATGTAGTTATGCCATTCGGTCTTACAAATGCTCCAGCTGTCTTCCAACATATGATGAATGACATATTTCGAGAATATTTAGATGATTTCATTGTAATATACCTTGATGATATCTTGATATTCTCCAAAAATCTAGAGGATCATGAATGTCATGTAAAGATAGTCCTAGAGAAACTAAGAGAAAAAGGATTATATGCGAAATTGGAGAAGTGCTCTTTCCATAAGATAGAAGTGGAATTTTTAGGGTACATTGTATCAGATAAAGGAATTTCTATGGACCCTAAGAAGATTCAGACAATCCTTGATTGGCAACCACCTTCATGTGTTCGAGATGTACAATGTTTTCTGGGGTTTGCCAACTTCTATAGGATATTCATCAAAGATTACTCCAAGATAGTGACACCTCTTACTAAGCTTACAGGGAACTCCAAATTCTCATGGACCGAAGAAGCAGAAAAAGCATTTCCGACCTTGAAATCAGCATTCACCACTGCTCCAAGTCTAGTTCATCCTGATTCTACTAAGCCCTTCTTCCTAGAGATAGATGCATCAGACTTTGCCCTAGGGGCCATTCTCTCACAATATGGAGATGATGGACACCTACATCCAGTTGCATATAATTCAAGGAAATTTTCTCCTCCAGAAATTAATTATGAAATTCATGATAAAGAACTTCTTGCCATAGTGGACGCGTTTGATACTTGGCATCACCATCTAGAAGGAGCAGTTCATAAAGTTATCGTGTATACAAATCACAAGAACCTAGGGTATTTTATGACCACCCGCATCCTCAATAGAAGGCAATCTCGATGGAGTAACTTTTTATCCAGATTCGACTTTGTCATCACATATCGTCCAGGACAACAACAGTGTCAGTCAGATGCCTTGTCAAGAATATCTTACCTTGCACCAAACAAGGGTGAAGAGGCCTTTGATCAACAAGAGAGTGTATTACTCAAGCATGAGCATCTCCAGTTAGTAGCTATCTCTTCAACCCATCCTGAAGATTCAGCCTTGAATCATTTGATTCGTGAGAATCTACCACAAGTTGAATTATTTTGTAATTTTAAGCAAAAGACTCGAGAAGGAAAAGTCCAAGAAGTAAATGAATTCCAGGAAAAGGACGGATTACTATTCTATAAGGACCTATTGTATGTCCCTCCAGGAAAGCCCAGGATCTAAGTACTTCAACAACGTCATGACAACCTTGTAGCAGGACATTTTGGAGTAAATAAAACAATAGAACTCATATCCAGGGATTTTTGGTGGCCTCAAATGTGGAAGGAAGTCAAAGAATATATCCAAACCTGTGTTGTAATAGATCTAAGGTACCACGACATAAGCCTCATGGCCTCTTGCAACCTTTACCTATTCCAGAAAGGCCATGGCCTTCATTATCTATGGATTTCATCACATATCTACCAAAGTCAGATAAGTATGATTCCATTCTTGTTATTGTGGATAGATTCACAAAGATGGCACACTTCATTCCGACTACAAAGGCAATCACAGGTGCAGCCACTGCTAGACTCTTTCTTAGATACATCTTTAGGCTTCATGGATTGCCTCATGATATTGTCAGTGATCGAGGTCCACAGTTCATATCCAGCTTTTGGAACAGTCTTTGCAAGCTGCTTGGTGTTCAAGTTAAACTATCTACGTCAAATCATCCACAGACTGATGGACAAACAGAACGGGTGAATCAAGTCCTAGAGAAATATCTTCATTGCACTAGCAACTATCACCAAAATGATTGGTTTGAGTTGTTACCCTATGCAGAGTTTGCCTATAACAATAGTGTTCATGCATCTACTAAGCAGACTCCCTTCTTTGCAAACTATGGACAACATCCAAGGATGGATATACAACCCTCAAATCATGTCAAGAACCCAGCTGCCACAATACCTGATAGACATTCACAAAGAACTCAAGGAAGAGATCCATAAAGCTCAACAACAATATAAGTACTATGTAGATCAACATCGTGTCCAGAATCCATCGTATCAAATTGGGGATAAAGTATGGTTACTCCGAAACAATTTTCAAACTTCAAGGCCTTGGGCAAAGTTAGATCATCAAAGGTTTGGTCCATTTACCATCTTGGCCAAGATTAATCCAGTCACCTTCAAGCTCTAGTTACCAAGTACCATGAGAATACATCCAGTTTTCCATGTATCCATGTTGGAACCATATCAGATTTCACCATTGAGGGGGGAGAGACCTAGTCCTTCACCACCTATCGAGATTGATGATCATGAAGAATTTGAAGTCGAGCATGTCCTAGATTCCAGAATATCCTGAGGAAGATTGGAATACCTTATTCATTGGAACGGGTATGACATCAGTGATCGTACTTGGGAACCTGTAGAAAACCTTCAGAGAGCACCAATCAAGGTTCGAGAATTCCATAAGAAAAATCCAATGAAACCGAGACCAGAGAACATGACCGCTCCTCGTGGAACTCGTCGCTTGAAGGGGAGGTAATGTCATGGACAAAGGAAACCATCTTGAATCTCAGATTCCATGTGAATCCTATATCTCATGATTGGTTCAGAATTTGGGGAAACTAATGCGTCCATTGCGTCCGGAACGTGCCAAAACCCTAAGATCGACTGTCTTCTTGCTTGATTCTGATATCCAGAGACCATGCTTCGAGTCGATGACATCATGATGACATCATCAAGTCGAACCGCCTTTGGGAACCGCCCTTGAAAACCTATATAAAGAGGGGTTGGCCACATTCATAATCAGTCTTGCCAATACCAGTCTTGGGAGCTCAAGGAGTCGTGACCGCAAAGTAAGTACTCTTCAAGTTCCAGTTCTAGTTCTTGTCTTGTTCCTTGTTCTAGTCTAGTTCTTGGACATCCTATCTTGTCCTCTTGTAATCTCGTAGTACGAGATCCTGTCGAGTTCTTTCTTGTCTCCCAGAAGGGAGTTCTTGTAATCTAGATATCTTGTCTCATACTTACGATCCCGGGTTGTGGGATCTCCTGTATCATCTCTAGTTGAGTTATTCATACCTATCAGTCCCGGGTTGTGGGACATCTTGTATCAATTACATATTCTTGTATTGTTTTCCCTTCGTGAGTGTCTTGTTATCAAAAGTGTATTTCCAAAATCTTGTCTACTGTAGTTAGAGAGCACAATCTAGTGCTCCCCTGACAAGACCTGCCTACAGCATCCTTTGCACACCATGCAACTAGTCTCTCTTATTCCTCTCTTGTAGGTTGGCTTTTGCTTCTAAAGATTGGTATTTCCTCATCTCCAACTATGTATCCATACAATATTCTTCCTTGGAGGTAAGTCTTCATCCTTCGGGACCATGGTGGATAATTTTCCCTCTCTAATTTTTCAATAAATGATGGAAATCCATCACCCATTTTACCTTGATGTTGCTTTGATACCAATGTTGGAGGAGATGGTGGATACATTCGAAAGATGAGATGGTGCCAAAATTGAGTTTAGGAGTGCAAAGAAGACCTCTTGAGATTTCTAGGAAACACAAATAAACAGCCAAGTACTTTGGAAGATGATCCTCGAATCCTTGGCCCTCAGAACGGATAACTTGGAGTTTCACTAGGAGCCAAAAAACTTGCTATTTTGGTCACTACACCTACTTAGAGAAATAAACAGTACTCCTTTCCTGGTAACAATCAGACAAAATCCTTTTGGAGATATCTAATTGACTAAAGTAGCTAAATTTTACAAGTTATTTCACTTGAAATGATAAACTATGCAATGAGAATGATCTTTAGCAAGTGTACGGTGTATCCTTACTTTTTAGGAGGTTGATAATATGCAGAGTAGAGAGCACTATTTTGCACATTACTCAAGAATGGCTGAGGCAATAAGAGTGAAACTTTGTAGCATGAAAATATACTATGTAATGAATCTACAACAAGTTAAATCACTGAAAATGATGAAGTATTCATTGAGAAATGGATTAGAGAAGCTCACTATTCTGAGTGGTTCACGATAGAGAAGAGAAAATGAAACATAACCAGAATGTATGTATTAATGCACATAAAGTACGATGATATTGGTAGTGAACAATTGCACATTATGAGGGCAATAGGAGAGCTATAGTGTGATCTCAATATCCACTTGAAATCCCTTTGAATATCTCTCCAAAATCAGGTTCTTTTGATGTGAGATTTTGTGCCTTCTTTTATAGCTAAAGTTGAAGCCATCTTTTGAACTTTGAAATTCAAACTCTAGCAAAAAGTGTAGCTAAAGTTTATGAATTCAATCCTTCATCAACCTCACCAAATAAATCTCCTAATTGGTCCTCCAAACTTCACATGAATGTGAGTGCTTTTTACATATGCACTTTTACAAGGATGAAATCAAGCTTTTACAAGTTGGCATTCCCATGCGTATGCATGAGGATATATGTAAACTTATGGCTAGATAGCCAAGTATGTAGGCTTGTGAATATTGCACCAACACTGAGATGCTACAATCTTAGTAAGGTAAGATGTATGATTATATCTATATTACCAAAGTGTGGAAATTGATTCCTTCGTGAGGAAGTGGGAAAGCATGTATAAGTATTTAGCCTTGATGCCTTAGACTATTATGTCCAAAGTGTTAGGATCGATCACTTTCACTGATGTGTTGTCAAAGATGAATTGCTTATGATGATCAGTAATAGCTTTGACTCATAGGATATTGATGATATTTGGTACAAAGAGCACATTTAATAAGGCTTTGCATTCTCCTTTGTGATTTATAATTTGTACTTTGCCTTTACGTGGTGTCGGGAGACTCTTGGTGTTTCCTAAGTAGACCCTTCTTGCTCCTCAAAGGACTCATGATCTTTGCACATGTGGGAGGTAGCTCCTCTATCAAATATCCATTCTTGTGATGAGCTAGAAGTGGTCAGGATTGGTCTCTATTGAGGCGGAGAGATCTTCATTTGAACAATGAGACCTATGCATAGAAAATTTCCATTGATTTTTAGATTTAGATGCCTTAGAATTATTCCTTTTCTTATAAAAGAACTTTTCAATATATTCTGATTTCCTACAATCTCCTCTCACTCTCTCTCACACCCATACTCACTCACACACGTACACCTATGCTCTCTTTCATTCACTTCCTCACATGCTCTTCACACACATAAATTGATACAACCCCCAACAAAAATTGAGTGAGCTTTCTGAATTTTATCCCGAAGATGCACATTTACAGAACCATTCACGAAGTCATCCTATCAGTCAGCCAAAAATGAGTATGGACTTCTACACACTTCCCCTTTTTATTCAGGTCACACTTGTACATTTATTCCTTAAAAACTTACAATGACATTTATCGGCATAAGGAAACTTTTGAACATTTGAGTTAAACCCATGATATCATACTAGTTTTGATGATATGATGAATTGAGTGATAGGGATTTCAAAATCCTTGATCGATGCTTGCTTTACGTTCTCAAAATAGAAGCTCACAGCGGTGAATATAATAATACAACACCCAGACACGAGTTCTGCCAATATTCAAAAGGTTGCTCTTACACTATGCATGCCACTCGCTTAAGTCCCTAATTTTATGATGAAGCTCGTATCGATAAAGGTGCATGAGAGAAGAGCCAAGAGAGCCCTTTTATGTTATTAGTTGATATATAAGCACTAGAAGATCTGCTTGACATCTCTATCATAGATATCAGAAAGTGGTAAAGTAATATCGAGAGTGAAGCTCCTGAGATCATCAGGAGTATCCTTGTTTGCACGATTTTGAGCATAGCGTTGGCACAACACAAGGATATTAGGGGGTTGAATTTATAGCCAAGGAAAATGAAGAGGATTTACGACGTGATTGAGAGTTAATGAAGAAGCATGATGATCCCTAGCAAAGCATTAATTATGGGTTCTAAAAGAAGAGTAAGGTGTTCTATATCTGGATCATGCATCTGGCAGTTGGAGATCTACACACACTAGGGAAGATAAATCTCCGATTGTTGGAAGGTTTTTGGTCAATATCTTCAAGCCTGCATGCTATTTTTCTCTATGACTGATCATTCGAAACTCAAGAGCAGCATTCACATCCAGGACACAACGTGAGCTAAACAAAATTTGCATGGCACAAAATGAAACGGTCTAGAGATGATACTGTATTCATCATGGGTGTGGCAACATAGTGTCTCTAAACAGAGCAGTGATACAACTGGAATTGATGAATACAAGAGAATCAAAAACCCAAACACATTAACATCCAGAGCCATGGGTGACGCTCTTCGATAGGTCACCAAAAAAACCCTTTGATGTGCCCTACAACCTTGCAGACATGAAGATACCGACGAAAAACAACAGAGAGAGGAGTCTAGATACTCACCCCCTTCTTCTGATGGCAAGTGAACTCCCCCTTTTCGTGAGCTGCTACCAAGCACACCTGCATTCCCCCCGAAAAGAACTCCCAATTTGTCTTTACTTTGGTCTAGGAACACCGGCAGAGAACACTGACCTCCTTCCTTCTACACACAGGGATGCAACCCCCAACAACCCACAAACTCCTCTGTTGCTCTCTACAAAGCCTTGTCCTTGTGCACACCTCTCTAAGAATGCTCCCCAATAGTCCCCCTCAGACACGTAAACCCCCCTCTTTTCAGAAGCTGAACAAAACCCCGAAGAAGACGCACCAACTGAACCTCCTCCCTTCCTCTGTTGCCTCCTGTATTGATCTTCAACCATCGTCCCTATCAAGGAGCACAAAGACACACTCCCCCGGAATGTCCCTATGGCCTACAAAGAACAAGCAAGAAGAGCGAGCAAAATGCCTCCCCCCAGTCATAAAAGAACTCCCCTTTCTCTTCAGAGAGCTTCCCTCTCTAATGGGCATCCCCTTCTGTAGCCGTGACCCCTCAAAAAGCACCCCAGCTACTGAATTTCAGAGCGGAAGACCACCACCCTTCTACCTGCAATTCCTCCTCTGAGAACACATGAGCCAATTCCAGAATTCGTAAAATCCAGAATTTTTAATGAGATAAAGAGTGGATCAATAGTTAAAGTAAGGTCCTAACTCATGGATTATGCTCCCATAGCGTAACACAATGACCATACAAGAGGCCAAATGCCAACACATAGATCAGCATCAATTTGATAGTTAATCACTTGTATTAATGCTCCCATATTACAACATGCCTTGAACATCATACCGTCTGTTCATTGCTCCCCATGTAGCTAGCCCTCGATTTGCCATATGTCTCAACAAATCACGTGCTCCTACAAGCTCCCCACACTTGGCATACATGTCAATAAGAGTACTTCCAACCACCATACTAGGTAGGAACCCATCATTCACGAGTTTCTTATGAATCAATCTCGCACCATTTATTGTGTCTAGACCACTACATGCTTTGAAAATACATAAGTCACTCATTTGGAACCAGTTCCTTCTACTGCATCTTGTCAAATAGGTCGATTGCATCTTGATAATGGCCACGATGGATTGTTCCAACAATTATTGCATTCCATGATATTGTATCCAGATTAGACAATGTTTCGAGTAACTTGTTAGCCTCCTTCAAATTTACCCATTTTGCATACATGCCCACCAAGGTGTTGCAAATAGAACTGTATGACTCAAACCTACTTCTAACTATTCGATCATGTGTAAATTTTCCCAATGTCACCTCTTGAATTGAGTTGCATGCTTTTAATGCACTAGCCAAAGTGGTCTCATTCACTTTCGAACCTTCTCTTTGCATCTTGACAAAAACCTCAAGGGCAAGAATACCATGCCCATGTTGCTCACCCTTTGTGATGGCACCCCGATTTCCCCTTCAAATTACCTACAATCAAACATCTACTCTACACAACAAAGACATGTTAGTTACAAAGACCAACAATGAATATAGCTAACATGATACCTTGATTGAGCTGATGTCGATTCCTTCATGTATCCTTTAGCAAAGCTTTTTATCCCCTCTTGACATAACCAATTAATGAAGCAACCCCTTTTTTGTTTCACTTCTCTATGCATATGTATTGCTCCAAGGCGATGTCCTTTCCTAAATCAAAAGAGCAACAGAGAACAGAGGTGCAAAAATTAGGGTTGTTATTCTCTTCCACAGAAAGAATGATTCCCCACCTTCTGAAGCTGAAAAAGCTCTAAATCCACCCAGAGTCCACCATGTCCTCCCCACTACATTTTGATGCTAATGTGATACAAAAATAGATCCAAGCTTACTTTCCCCCATTCTGGAATCGAATGCCCACTATCTTTTGCCTCCTATTCTCAAGTTCCATCTAGCTCCCTCGTCCCCTTTTTCACAGATGCAACCATCATCCCTTCGATAACCTTACCCGCAACTGACTCCAATTGCCTTAATTTTGGCCTCTGAAAAAAATGGGTGTGCTACCACAAGTCTATCACCAAAACTGATTTAAATAGCTTTCAACTTTTGCTATGCAGCTTCTTCAATTTTAGCAAAGCAATAGAAAAGACAAGGTGGCTCCCTCCACTAAGAAGAACATTTCCATAGAGGTCTTTATGGATGTCTACATCACACTTCCTGATGGAATTGTACATAGTTTCATGTATGCTAGCAGCTTCCATCCCAATCAATGAAGGTTGGTATATCTCTCGACACCTAAAACGTTCAACACTAACAATAGTGACTTGACCATCAGGAAGTTCATAACTCTTCTCCAAGGAAGAATAATTGTTCGAAGTCTCCAACTCCTTGCTCATAGTCCAATGCAACATATGCTAATTTCTCTTTCATATCTCTCGTAATTTCTCTTTCAACTGATGTTATGGAAGAGTAGCCTCTCTTAGCTAGAATTTTCATGAGGGCATCAATCAAATCCCGACCTACAAGATCAAGATGGAGGAAAGCATGTGGCAATGCATAGCCCTCATATATGGGGACAATTTGTGTAACTTCATCACCAAAATCCATCACAATTCTTTGGTCCCTCCACTTGCATAACGAGAAAGATTGGCTTGAATAGAACATACATGGCTGGAGCATTTGAAAGTGCCAAACATGATCTATTTCATCTTTTCTCTATTGTCCTTGGGCTTCAATGGAGCTTCTGGGAGTAGAATTGGATGCTCCTCGAGTGTCACACGTCACTACAAGAAAAAGGGGGGCGTAGCGACGCCCCCAAATCGGGAAAAAAACGAAAACCGTCGCTTATGCGACGAAACCGTCGCATAAGCGACGGTAAAAATTTCGGATTTTTTTTTTGGCCGAGCCTCGTCGCATAAGCGACGATAGCGTCGCATAAGCGACGCTAAACCAGAAGCGTCGCTAGTAGCGTCGCAGGTTAGCGACGCACTTAACGACGATGGCAAACTGCAGAGCGTCGCATATGCGACGCTCTGGAATGTAAAAAAAAAAATTCAATCCTCCCGGCACATTTGTGCCGGGCCTTGAACGCGAGGAAGAACACAGACCGAGAGAGAGAGAGAGACATACAGCGCGCGAGAGGGAGAGAGAGAAGAGAGACATACACAAGGTATGCGCACACACACACTCACACACACACATATGTACACACACATATACACGCATAGACACACACACACATACGTAGACACACACACACATACACACAAATACACACATAGACACACATACACAAGACGCGCACACACATACACACACATAGACGCTCACACACATACACACACATATACACTCACAGACACATACACACATAATGATGCATCCACACACATACACATGCATACACACATAGACACACATATACACACACATATATGCATACACACACACATAGAGAGACATACACACACATACACATACATGCATACACATACACACATAAACACATACACACACATAGACACATACACACATAAACACATACACACTCATAGGTACACACACATACACATAGACACACACACATATAGTATATACACACACATGCACACATAGACACATACACACATACACATGCATACACACACATACACATGCATACACACATACAGACACATATACACACACATACACACACATATATGCATACACACACATAGAGAGACATACACACATAAACACATACATGCATACATTTGCATACATAATGCATATGCATATGCATATAATGTACATACATACTTACATGCATACATAATGCACATGCATAGATACATACACACACACAGATACATACACACATAGACACATACACACACATGAACACATACATACTCATAGATACACACACATACACACACAGACACACATACACATAGACGCGCACACACATACACACACATAGACACTCACACACATACACACACATATACACACAGACACATACACACATAATGATGCATCCACACACATACACATGCATACACACATAGACACACATATACACACACACATATGCATACACACACACATAGAGAGACATACACACACATACACATACATGCATACACATACACACATAAACACATACACATACATAGACACATACACACATAAACACATACACACTCATAGGTACACACACATACACATAGACACACACACATATAGTATATACACACACATGCACACATAGACACATACACACATACACATGCATACACACACATACACATGCATACACACATACAGACACATATACACACACATACACACACATAGAGAGACATACACACATAAACACATACATGCATACATTTGCATACATAATGCATATGCATATGCATATAATGTACATACATACTTACATGCATACATAATGCACATGCATAGATACATACACACACACACAGATACATACACACATAGACACATACACACACATGAACACATACATACTCATAGATACACACACATACACATAGACACACACACATACACACACATACACACATAATGATGCATACAAACACATACACATGCATACACACATACAGACACATGTACACACACATACACACATAATGATGCATACACACACATACACATGCATACACACATACAGACACATGTACACACACATTCACACACACATTCACACACACATTCACACACATTCACACACATATACATACATGCATACATATTGCATATGCATATGCATACATACATACTTACATGCATATGCATACACACACATATGCATACATACATACTTACATGCATATGCATACACATGCATATGCATATGCATACACATGCATATGCATATGCATACATAATGCATATGCATATGCATACATAATGCATATGCATATGCATATGCATACATAATGCATATGCATATGCATACATAATGCATATGCATATGCATACATAATGCATATGCATATGCATACATACATACTTATATGCATACATAATGCACATGCTTACATACACTGTCATAATGTATACACACACACATACACACATAGACACATACACACATAATTATGCATACACACACATACATATGCATACACACACATATGCATACATACATGCATACACATACACACACATAGATACATACATACACATAAATACATACACACTCATAGACACACACACATACACATAGACACACACACATATACACACACATACACACATAGACACATGCACACGTAATGATGCATACACACATACACATGCATACATAGACACACATAATAATGCATACACACACATACATATGCATACACACACATGCATACAAACATATACACACATATACACACACACATGCATACACACATATACACACACATATACACATATACACATACACATGCATACACACACACATGCATACACACATACAAACACATATACACACACACATACACACATAGATACATACACACGTAATGATGCATACACACATACACATGCATACATAGACACACATAATAATGCATACACACACATACATATGCATACACATACATATGCATACATACATGCATACACATACACACTTAGACACGTAGACACACATAGATACATACATACACATAAACACATACACACTCATAAACACACACACACATACACATAGACACACACACATATACACACACATACACACATAGACACATGCACATGCAATGATGCATACACACGTACAAATGCATACATAGACACACATAATGATGCATACACACACATACATATGCATACACACACATGCATACATACATGCATACACATACACACATAGATACATACACACACGTAGATACATACATATACATAAACACATACACACTCATAGACACACACACATACACATAGACAACACACACATATACCTACACACATACACACAGATGCATACACACACATACACATGCATGCACACACATACACATGCATACACACACATACACGTATATATATATTGATTTCTAACCATTTTGTTTTATATGTTAGGTATTATGGATCCCAGAAAAGAGAGAAAGGCGAAACTCACTCTCATAAAAAGTCTTATGAGAGCAAGAGTTCCGTCAGATACTCTAGGGGCCATAATGCGGGACTACGCAGACATGTCCGATGAGGAGCTGGATTATACGATCCAGATGATTACGCGATCAGACGAGGGCTCTTCTGCGGATCCACATGCAGGAAGAGAGCTATCTGCTCATAGGTATGTTTTTTTTCATAAATTTTTTTAATGATATTATAGCACATATTTTTATTTATTTCTATCTATCTATTTTTAGGACACCTATACCACCTCCAGCACGTGATAGCAGAGCAGAGTTGCCTATGAGGACATGCATAGGCACCTTAGGACTAGAGTGCGACATAGAGCCGGAGGGGAACATTGTGTACATAGGGAATGGATTGGAGTTCAAGAGAAGAATGCGGGCACTATGCGACTCTTACCTGCGCTTTATCCACTTACCATGGAAGTAAGTAAAAGTTTTACATATAAATTGAAATGTATATCTTATGTTTTATTTACATTATGTTTTTTATTTTTGTAGTGAGCATGATGAGAGGGATAAAAAGTACGTGCTTAGTTCACTTGAGACAGAGTTTGGGACAGGATGGTCCCTTAAGTGGTGTTTAAAAGAGATGCGGACACTTATGGCTCATCGTCGCGACAATGCACGGTATGTATGTATATGTGTGTGTGTGTGAGAGAGAGAGAGAGAGAGAGAGAGAGAGAGAGAGAGAGAGAGAGAGAGAGAGAGAGAGAGAGAGAGAGAGAGAGAGAGAGAGCTATGTATGTATGTACGTATGTATGTATCTATATATGCATCTATGTATGTATGATGTCATTCCTAAAATCTATTACTCTATGTTTACTGAAAGGCATGTATATTAACTTATATATGTATCTAATATACATGTTTCTATTTTTGTAGTATGTATGTATGCATGTGTATCATGTATGTATACATCTATGTGTTGTGTATAAATGTAATATGTATATACTATGTGTATATATACATAAAAATGTGTGTATTACATTACACGTATGTATGTAGTATATATTTACTGCTATGTATGTAATATAATATAATCCATGTATGTATGTATGTGTGTGTGTATATATGTATGTATGTATCTATATATATATATATATATATATATATATATATATATATACACACACACACACACATATACATATAAAAAAATCTAAAATAAAAATTGATTTGTACGCAACTTTATCGCAACTTGGGGTTCGCAACTTGAACCCGTTGCTAACGCGTTAGCAACCCGTTGCCTACGACGTTGCCATCCCGTTGCTAACCACTATGAGAGAGACAGAGAGCACTAATCTCGATATTAGGGTTTTGAAATCCCTAATTTAAAAACTCTAATTCAACCTTTTAGCCATATGTTTGAAGTATATGTACACCTCCGACGTCCTACTAGAGAGATGTCTCTCCTCCCAACCTTATGCCTCTATATATAGCTACTCGAATCAACGAGGATCATGATTCATAATATATGTAAAGATATATACACATCATGTAGATATGATACATAAATATAAAATGGAGTAGATATATTATGCTTCACACATACATGCCTAAATGCACACATAAATATATATATACATACTAACATATTTACATGTACATATTTACACATACATGTACATGCCTACATGCACACATAAACATATATATACATGCATACATATTTACATGTACATATTTACACATAGACACATATACATATATACATGTACACAATTATAAACACTTGCATATATTACGTACATGAATACATGTATACATATATCACACACATGCAAACACATACATATACATGAAATACATATATATGCATACTAATATATGTATACATATAATACACATGAATACACACACATATGCATACATACATGATAAAAATTTACTCCTCGAAGATAAAGCTATATATAAAATAATTAGGCATACCCCCGAGCTTCATGTTCTAACTTAGAAGAACATGATTTCATCTCTCTAGTAGGATTCATCGTTATTCAAGTTAATAAAAAAAACCTATTATCTGATATCCATTCAGAAGCTTCAAGTTACTATCTAATCTGCTCATATGTTTTCATTATTGCCATCATTTTGGTAAGACATCAATATAGTCTCATCTTCATTATCCTTATTGATTTCATTTATTTCTTCTATTGTTAAATCTATGTTCTCATGAATCACATCATCTATTGGTGGATTAATATCTATTTCTGGTAATTCCTCTTCCTCATCAGTAGAATCAGCATGTAGAGAATTATCCTCTTCATCAAAAAGATTAGTATCATTATCACGTATAATGAGTCTAATTTCTATTCCAGATGTTGATGTATCAGTATCTGATGCTGAATCATCAAGAGGACTTTCTTCAATCTCTCTAACAATAAACTGTTCAAACAATGACCTACCTCTAGGTTGCACATGAATGACTTGCCACCAAGGATGAGCATCTGGGTTTTTATAAAAAAATGCTTGTTCAATATGCCTAGGAAGAATATATGGTTCTTTAGTAGATCGCATTACCTTGGAAGAATCAATTGCCCAAAACCCAGATAATTCCTTTCTTATTGTAGAATTACTACCTTTATACTCCGCTCGATACCAGTCAACCTTCAAAATGACCTATCAAAATATATAACAACAAAAACGTCCCATTATTAGGTGCTTAAAAAAATAACTAACTCTAAAAAAAATATATAAACTTTTTTCTACCTGTTTGAATGTACGAAATGAAATTTCGTAGATACCAACAATAGTTCCTACGTAACCAAGTTCGCTATCTATAAGGTTCGTGTCTTTTGAGCTAGCACGTGATAGTTGCTTGAAACAAGCAACAATACTAGAATCCTCTGTTTTACGTAAAGAATCAATGGATTTGATTCTAATATGCTGTCCAAAAGCCCACATATTAGTGAACATTCGAGCCTGCAAAATAAATTCAATTAGTAAATAGAAACTAACATACATATATGAAAAAAATAAAATATATATTTTAATAAAATTACCTTTTGTTCACAACCTATCATTAACTCTCTTTGCTCATCTGAGATTTCTTCATTATTTGCGTTGGCGCGTTGCAAACGACTATATAGCCAATCCGTGAAAGAAGGTATATCTGTAATCTCATTATTATCGAGATTACGTCTAGATCTTTTGTTTTTTCGCCTTTTACTTTGGAGACTTTGAAGTTCCTCGTACTCGCTAACGAATGCTTGCATGCATTCGCTATTATATGCTACAAAAGTAGAAACATCATTTTTTTCTTGAAATGTAAATAAGAATGGAACCCCCTTACCTGATAATACCTCATCTGTTATTTTTGAAGAAGACTCGTTGGTCCATGCACGTGGAGCTTCTTCATGAACTCTTTCAAGGTACTCACTAACGTAATACATGCACTCTTCAAGCATCCAACCCTTTGCCATGGATCCTTCTCGTTTTGCTCTTTGTCGCACATAACCTTTTAGTATTCCCATAAATCGCTCGACCCAAAACATCCATCGAGTGTTGACAACACCGGCAATCTCTATCTCATCTACAAGATGGACTAGTAAATGAACTTGAATATCAAAAAATGAAGTAGGAAGTTCTTTTTCCATCAAACATAGTAGCTCTTTGCATTCACATTTTTTTTTGTGGGATCGAATTTTTATCGATCTCTTTGGATGTAATCCACCTATACAAATCATAAAAACAATTGTAAAGAAGTTAATTAAAAAATAAAAGATATCCAATATTCATACATATTAAATATAAAAGTATCATAATTACCTTATAAGTGATCCAAGACGATAGATCACATCTCGTACTCCTTTTGTTGTACATCCATCGATAACCAAAGGTAAAATATGTTTCAAAAAGTTATGCCAGTCATGGGTCTTTAATCCAGATAAGCTCTTATCATCCATAGTAAACATGTTTTGAAACGATGCTCCATATCCTGTAGGAGTCTTGATCAATTGAATTCTATTGTTGATAGTCTGTATCTCTTTTGTCGTAAGTACCCAAGGAGCAGATGCATAAGTCGTTTCTTGTCGATGTCTATCAAAAACTGGCCATAACTTTGGTTTGGATTTTTGATCTTTCAAATCATTCCTTGATGTTGTGGTATCTTTTAGTCCAAGAAGATGCTGCCATAGTGAATAACCAATATTTTTGAATATATGCATAGGATCAAGAATATGACATACTTTTAACTCTTTCCAATACTCCAAAGAATACCATATTGATATGTTCTCTGTGAGTGCCAATTTCCCTTTACCTTTGTTCACATACTCATTATCTGAATCATCACTGAAGATTTCTGCTTCTAGATCTATCAGAGGTCCATCTGTCCATTTTTTATACCAATCCATAGGCGTCATAGGTTTTGGATACTGGCCTGTTTCAAGCTTTCCATTAAAATGTATCGCTTCTCTTTTAGATCTTAATGGATGATCATCAGGCAAGAATCGTCGATGTCGAAGATAAATATTTTTGTTGAGATTCTTACTATAGATTGATCTCAACCAATCACCACAATATGGACAAGCTTTATAACCCTTAGTAGATATTCCTGCATCATGGAAAAGGATAAAAATATAATTAGATTAAATCATATTTATTTACATGCATATTGAATAAAAAAATTACATCAATACCTGAACAAACGCCATATCCAGGAAAATCGTGAATAGTCCAAGCCACATTACCACGAATCGTAATATGTCTTTCATTGATGCTTTTTGATATATCAATGACATTAATACCTCTCCATAACTCTTGAAGATCGTCAATGAGAGGAGCAAGATATACATTCATATCTTTAACTTGTCTTTTGCCTGGGATTAAAAGTGAAAGCATTAAATGTTCCTTTTTAATGCTAAGATATGGCGGAAGATTGTAGTTTATGACTACCACTGGCCATGTTGACCATTTACTGGATTTCATGGAGAATGGATTAACCCCATCTAATGCAACTCCTAACTTTAGATTCTGTGGATTTTGTGCAAATTCAGGCCATGTAGAATCAATATGCTGAAAAGCAACACTATCATGAGGAATTCTGATTATTCCATCAGTACTTTTGTGATCATGTCCCCAAGTCAAAAGCTTTGATAATTCGGGGCTTTGAAACATATGTCTAATCCGTGGAGCCAATGGAAAATGTCTCAATACCTTATTCGGGATTTTACCTTCTTCACCCTTATATCGAGGAGATTGACATTTGGGACATGTCAAAGAGTCTGCATATTCACCTCTATATAAAATACAATCGTTAGGACATGCATGTATACATTGATAATCTATACCAAGATTGTTGATTATCTTCTTCATTTCATCATGTGAGGTAGGAAGAATATTTTGACTTGGTAAAAACTTTTCAGATAATAACCTGTAAGTTTATCAAAAAAATGATATATTAAAGAAAGTAAATAAATAAATATACATATATATATGCATATAATTTTATATATGTGTATGCTTATGTGCATCTTTCAAAATATTTCCGCAAAATTTGATTGTTTTGGATGGCAGGATATGATTGTTTGTTTTGGAGGATATGAAGTATATACCTTCATTGAATGATTTGTCGATTCTATCATATGTTCAGTTTGAAAGTGCGAGAAGCGAGTTTATAATTGCTATTCAAAGAATTTGGCACTGTTTATAGGCCATACGATGGTGACCTGGATGAATCGCATGCACAGAGGTTACTAAAGATAGAGCAACCTGATTATAAGGGACTAGTACTAGCAGGATTCCTGGGGTATGCAGTAAACCTCTTGCATGTATATGTGTGATCCTCTCAAGCCACCATGATTTCCACTTTGTATCCTAAAGTTCAAATGCTCATCATTGACATGCAAGAGGTTTACTGCATACCCTAGGAATCTTGCTGGCACTAGTCCATTATAATCAGATTGCTCTATCTTGAGTAACCTCTGTGCATGCGATGCATCCAGGTCACCATTGTATGGCCTATAAACAGTGCCAAATTCTTTGAATACAAATTATAAATCCGCTTCTCACACTTTCAAACTGAACATATGCGTGAATCGACAAATCATTCAATGAAGGTACATACTTCATATCCTCCAAAACAAACAATCGTATCCTGCCATCCAAACAATCAAATTTTTTACGAATATTTTGAAAGATGCATTAATAGTTTTAAAAGATGCGCGGACAAAAAGTGTCCATTCAATTCAAGTTCTTGTTCTTACCTTATCTATAGTAAGAATAAAAACCTGCATATATATATATATATATATATATATATATATATATATATATATATATATATATATATATATATATGTATATATATATATATTTATGCACATATATATAAATAGATAGAAAATTGAAAATTATACCTTAATAGTGTCGAAACAGATACATTACTCCATCCAAAACGATTTTGAAGGTTGAGAATAAGTAAGCTCGCACTTAGTCGTGTCAAACGACTTCCTTCATATACATGCTTTAGACATTCCTCTCGAAGAAATTTCTCATTTTTAGAAATATCCATGCTCTCACTGTCATTTTGATACCAATCCTCAATAAAATCTGCCATGCCATCATCTTCATCATTGTCACACAAATCTTGTACTTTATCATCTTTTGAATATAGATCTTTCAACTTTGCATATTGCACAGGCTTAGTTTTGCGTAGCCTCCTCATGGAAGCTTCTGATAAATGAGGTCTTATTGGTAATTGTGAATGCTGTGGACGAATATCATCAACATCATACGTTGGAATCTACACATATAAATAAAACTCATTAGTATTCCATAAATGAATAAAAATTAAACTTCAAATATAAAATTAAGTATATAACTTATTAAATATGGATAGAAAATTTTTATTCTCTCTAGCTAAAAGGTGTTGTTGGAGGTCTACGCCATCCATAATTCACTAATAGTTCATCACCAGCATGTAATGTAGTAATAGCATTGACAACTATGTATCTTGATACATCTCTACTCATGTATGGTGATTCATGACTATTTTCACGCTCCTCAAATGTGCAATTAGTCCTTGAACTATTACGTAACTCTCGACTACTATTTATTAAACCTGCTATATTTCCATGTGTGTAAGGTCTTCCATCAATATATAATCTTTCATTTTCTGCATGTAAAATCCTTCTACTAGTAAGAGATGCTGCGTTCAAGCATATTCCATAAGTACTCATGCTTTGAACATAACGTGAAAGTCGATGCCAATCTCCCCATCCATATATAGGACCACAAAATGACATAAGAGTGACTTCAGAGTTCGGAGGCACATACAAATCCTCTACAATAAAGAGACCACGACCAGCATTAGTAATAGTGGATGGAGCAATCATATAGCGATTACCCCAAAAGTTGAAAACCTCTCCATCTAAAGGAAGTGGTCCTCTATTCCATCCTCCATATCTTCTTCTATCATATGTTTGTACTAAAGAACGATCACGAGCTGGCAATGGATAATCTCCAGCCGTTTCATTCTCTAAACCAGGAGGTAGAGGATTTCTAGAAACCTCTGCTTGTAATTGATGAACAGCAAGTCCATGATGTGTACGAGGTATATTAACATTATGAGAAAAATCATCATCATCATCATCATCGAGCAAGTATTCCTGTATATCAATAATAATTTGATTTTATACATGGTTTTTAAATAAAAAATGACATTAATATATATAGAAAATACATACCCAAGCATTATCACGTTGACTAGGTGATGGTGCATGCTCAAAAGTACCATACTCTGCCTCATGTTCAATACATTCCAATCGTGGTCTTCGATACGTGCCATAACAAGAGTTACACCAACATATAATATGCTCTTGATAGTAAAATTCATCATAATTCCTATCGGAGGACACATGTGAAGTCGTTGCATGGGTAGGAGGTGGTGGAGTACCCTCTGATTGATCAGAATCTGCACATCATAAGAAACATAAAAAAAATATATAAGTTATGTATCCATCAAATATAGTTAAAATTAAATATTTCATATACTTACAGTATAAAGTCGTTGCACGATGAGGAGACGGTGGTGGAGTTCCATCTGATTGATCAGAATCTACAAATAATAGTATTTGATATTAATAATTTGATTATCTACATAAATAAAAAATTCACATATACATATTTACACATACACACATATTAACATATACACATTTATACATACACACATATTCACATATACACAACACATATTATTGTGGGATAAATGCATGTATTTTGTATGAATGAGTGTATATGCATGCATGTGTGTGTACGTATATATGTGGATATGTATATGTGTGTTTATGTTATATGTATGTATATGTGTATATATATACATATATGCATGCATATATGTTTGCATGTATATGTGTATGTGTATGTGTATGTGTATATGTGTGTATATATGTGTATGTATTCTGACTTTTTTTTCTGTTTGAGATTAAATTAACAGGAGATATTGTATGGTCGAAAAAAATAAGAGGCGAGCTAACATACCACCTGAGTCGTGGCAGTTTTTTCGTAGACAGCTACGTCTTCAGGAGTCATTTCCTCAGCAGAAGGTACACAAATTAATAGTTTATATTTATAATTTTTAGATATTTTAGTAATTTTTTAATTTAATTTATGTATTTTTTTCCTTGAATAAACAGGCTGCTGCAAAGAAGAGAGTGGAGTCGGGCCACACATCGCACTTAGGCCAAATGGGCCATAATGGTTTTGTAGCTACGTTTGTAAGTATATGTGTTATTGTGAGTATATTTTTTATTTTAGTTAAAATGCAAGCAACTAATGTTTTTTATTTGTTTCATTGCAGCGAAAGGATTATGGCCGATATCCTACGAAACACGAGATCGAGTATGCTACACATTTTGGATATCGGCGTTTGAGCGAGTATATACAAGATCATCCTGATGCCTTTGTGAGTATTTTTAAATTTTATATAATTATTTTGTTGTTATGAATGTTTTAATTATTTTATTGATTTATGTTTGTTATATGTAATACAGGAGTATTTTGGGGAGACAAATATGGATGAGGTGGAGAGACAGACACAGGAGGGACGATCTCGATCGTCATAGGGTGATCATGAGGATGAGGATGAGGAAGATCAGGATGATCATGATATTGCTGATGATGATGATGATCATGATGATGATGATTAGGATTTTAGACGTTGATTATGACATTGGATTATATGTATTTACATTGATATATACATATATTTATCTATATATTTTTCATTTCAGTCATGTTTTGAATTGTGTGTATGGTATTAAGTAATGAAGAGTTTTGTTCTATTGATTGTTATTATTGTTTATATTAAGCATGTGTTTTAAAACTTTAATTATATAATTCATTCATATGTGTGTACCTAAGTGTATATGTATGTGTGTGTATATGTATGTATGTGCATGTGTATGTGTGTGTATATGTATGTATGTGCATGTGCATGTATAAGTGTATATGTGTGTATGAGTATGTGCATGTGCATGTGTATGTGTGTATATGTATATGCATGTATATGTATAACTCTATGTGTATGTGTGTGTATGTGCATGTATATGTGTATATGTGCATGTGCATGTGTGCGTATATGTATGTATATGCATGTGCATGTATAAGTGTATATGTATGTATCAATATGTGCATGTTCTTGTGTATGTGTGTGTATATGTATAACTCTATGTGTATGTGTGTGTATGTGCATGTATATGTGTATATGTAGGTATATGCATGTGTGTGTGCTTCTTCATCATGTATAAGTGTATGAGTGCATATCAATAAGTGTGAGTATGGTATGTAATGAAAATAACACAATTCAAATGATCTACAAATAATAGAAATTGTACTTACAATTGTGATCCATAGTTTTTGCTTGGTTAGCTTCTTGAATAACCTGCAATAAAGAGAGAGAAGAGAGAGAGAGAGAGAGAGAGAGAGAGAGAGAGAGAGAGATCTAGAGAGAGAGAGAGAGATCTAGAGAGAGAGAGAGATCTAGAGAGAGAGAGATCTAGAGAGAGAGAGTGAGATCTAGAGAGAGAGAGATCTAGAGAGAGAGAGATCTACAGAGAGAGAGAGAAAATTCAAAGAGAGAAAGATGTAGAAAGAGAGAAACAAAGACAGAGGGAGACAATAACAGAGAGCTTAAGCAAAACAACAATTCTGCATATACTTGCTTCAGCTCGTAAGCGCAGCGCAATTGCGAACGTTGGAGAGCTCTTCGATCGGATGCGTGAAAATGCCGATTGCAGAGCCTCCAACGTTTTAATTTTTGTCCGTCAACAGATCGTCGTATAAGCGATGCAACGCGTCGTCGTATAAGCGACATTTGCTTAGCGTCGCGTATACGACGGTCTGGACCGTCGCTTATACGACAGTGTGGCCGTCGCATAATGGACCATGGACCGTCGCTTATGAACCGTCGCTTATGCGACGCTAAAAAGCGTCGCTTAAGCGACGCAGGAAAGCGTCGCTTAAGCGACACCTTTGACAAGCGTCGTTTGAGCGACGTTAGGCAAATACCGTCGCAAATATCGTCGTTTTTTGTGTCGTATAATCGACGGTCCGTGCTCGACGGTAATTCCGACGCAAGTTGCAATTTTATAGCGACGAAATTCTGTCACGTTAACCGTCGCTACACGCCCGTATTCCTTGTAGTGCGTACTTGTTGTAAAATGTGTGGTGCCATATTTTTTCATGCATCCCAATTGGCAACAATGTTGTTCTCAATGGGGTATCCCAAGGTAACAATTCCATGCGTGGATTGAGCCCTATCACCACATAGGCATCTTTATGCCTCATACCAACCATGACACTAGTGTGCCTTGAACAACCCACAATACTAGGAAATACTACCTTGGGTGCATCATCTCCAATAAGTATTGCCTTCACCATCCAAGATCCATTATCACAAAGAAGTGGTTGGACTTCCTCATCAACCATTTCTACAAATGAAAAATTATTGGCTCGGTCTTATCAAACTCCTTGGTTGCTTGCGCCCTCATATCCGCAACACAGTAGAAGCCTTGCAACAATGCCAAGCCACTACTAGTGGTTGTATATTGTCTCCTTAATTGCCGTGATAAAGAATAGTTAGCTCCAACTGATATACAATTAACCTTAACAATAGCTTTGAGCAATGAAACATCCTTTGGAGAAGCAACATCCTCAATTGCCGTGATAAAGAATAGTTAGCTCCAACTGATATACAATTAACCTTAACAATAGCTTTGAGCAATGAAACATCCTTTGGAGAAGCAACATCCCATAAAAGAGACTCATCCTTTACTAAATAGTTGCAATGATATTTCTCCATACTTGCAAAAAATTGATGTATCACTACCCTCTTCCAAGCCACCATATTTTATTGTAGTTGATATTCCCACAAAAACTCCAAAAACATAAACATGCCTCAATCATTTAAAAATAATGATTTTTGGTGAGAATATAGTGTAATATTCTAACTAATAGATCCTTTTGGAATCAAACCAATCAGAATTTGGACCTACAACTTGTGGGCAAAACAATAGGGGTCTAGACCTATGTGAAGAGAAGTCTAGAAATTATATGGGACTACCAAAATCACATCAATAGGTTAGGAAAATGAAATACAAATTCCATGATTTTTAGTTAATTTTAAATATTTCCTTATAGAATGCTCAACTTGATTGCATTCACATGTAGGATGTGAGAACAATCTCTATTTTGGTATGTGCTACACCTACACATCCCAAGTTATAGATAAATGAAAAATAGTGAATCAATCTCATCAATAGACCTATGAAATAAGCTCTTTTTAGCTTCAATTTTTTTTACAATAGTAGAAATTGAAGTCTTTTTTACTTCTTCAAAAAGTTTCATCTTAATTGAATGAACCACTAAAGAGAAATGGCTTGATTCTCAAATCTCTACACATTTCTCGCTTGATTTCTCACCATAGACACTAGAGATCTAATCAATTCTCATCCATATGTATTAAAAATGGGATATGTGAGCCACAATTATAGTTTCTATCACATATTGAAATTTAATGTGATTTGGATTATAGAATCAAGAGCTATTAATACTTTTCTCCAAAGATGCAACTTATACAAAGAGCTGGTAGCCATGCAACTGAGCAAAATGACTATTTCTCATAGAAGTTGAGAGTAATGAACTTGCAAAGTAACCCCTATAGTCATTCTAGAAGCCAAAATTCTACTGCAAGCCTTCTAGTTTAATAGACATTCCACCTACCTAGATAACTTCAAAATTTATGAATTTATTGAGGTGAAAGAAATATATGATACCTATAATGGCTCAAAATTTCAAAGAAAAATACATTTTCTATGATGAGATATGATCATTGCATTATCAAGCAATACAAAATTTGATGTACTATGATGATCAAAATGCACTTTAGTAATTTCTTTGAATCCTTTCGAATGAATTCTACACTCATTTGTTTATGGATTCGAAATCTTGTAGGAGTAAACATATGGAGCTAATCATCTTACATCTATTCTATTGATGTATTTCTATAGTGATGTCTATGAACACACTAGGATTGTGAGGGCACCGTTTTTTCATCATTAGGAGGTTTTTTCCCTCCGCTTGTATATATGCCTAGAATCCTAATAGGTCACTTATCTTTGTATATTCACTTGGTAATACATTCAATATTGTGTGTTGTGCTCCAACGTTCTTCTTCTTCCTTGTGCTATTTGCATGATTTCGTAGACCTCAAACTCCAACAATTGGTATCAAAGCAGGTCGCCGCTTCATTTAGGGCATCGTCAACAACCCTTTGGTGACAGTCTCAGAATTGCACAAAAAGTTGGTGACCATACTCATGGCAATTAGGATTTCAAAGGGCTTTGCTTAGTGTTGCCCAAATTTTGATCTGAGCTCGTTTTGGCCCCAAACGCACTATCATAGTGCTTGTGTAGGTAATTTCATCCTTCTGTCCCAAACATATCGGAATAGGAAAAAAGATCAGAGTAAGAAGTTCAAGATCCTTCCATCAGGGGAGGCCCATCAAGGTAAGAGAAATTTGTTTACGAGAATCAACTTAGCCCATGATGCTTTCAAGTTGAACCACACTATTAGATTCAAATCATCTGCACCCAAAATATTATAGAAGTTTTAGTTTTCTTTTTTTATAAGTAAACATTAGAGGAAAAAATGATCCCTACATGGGCCTTGTAAGGATTTCTAATTTTTAGGGATTAAGAAGCTTAATCTAGGGCATTAAGTGGGCACACAAAACAACAAGTGGTTTTATGTAATAAAATAATATTTGATTGAAGTTTCTTTTTGAATTCAAAAAATGAAAATTTTCTAAACTTTGGATGCTTCAATCCAATGGCTAAAATTAAAAAGGATGTAATTCTAGAGAGAGAGGTTTTGGTAAGTGTGGGACTTAGGAGAATCTCATGTGATCTTTTAGCACACTCTCTACAGAAATCTAGTCCCTTATATTTTCAAATATCCAATGGCTTAGCACGAATGAGGCTAAGCACATTTTTGCAGTCATTATGGGCCATTAGATCACTCTTGAATCCAACGACATCACATGAATTAGGGTGAGCTATGTTTTGGATGTGTTCTTAGCCATTAGATCATTGCTCAATCCAACGAACAATCGTATTGGAAGTTGAAATCATTTTGAAAGCTAATCAAAGCCATTCAATAAGACTTGCATCTAATGGTGCATATCGGAAGATGCTTTGCCTTGTGCTAAGATATCTTCAAGTATTGGATCATCTCGAGATCCAATGGAGAGCATTTTAAGCTCCAAATTGAGCTTTCTTTTAAACAATGTCATTAGATGGAGCCACAAATCTAATGGTCCATATACGATAGCACATTTTTTATGAGGAAAAAAATTTGCGCCATTGGAGATCATACAAATCCAAGGGTTATAATTGATTTTTGAGGTTCTCAAAACCATTCAAACAACCAAACCCACTAGTTCTAGGTGGTTTTGTTCCTTTTAACCATTCAAAAACAAGGGAAGCTTATGCTTAGTCTAGCTGATTAAGGCAAAGTGTGGCCACCACCCTCTTCTCATTGGTCCATTGCTAATCAACCCTCAATCTAAAAGGCCTAAGGAGGTTTCATTTTTTCCCCTAATGATTTTCTATTTAAATGGTTTTGATATAGTTCTTGAGTCGACGAAGTTCTTTGTGTACCAGTAGTAAGAGAAAAGAAATTATGAAGTAGATGTGTATGTGTGTTGGATTGTACCTATATGTTTGTGCTCATAAATATGCTTGTGAGTATGCATGTGAAAATATGCTAATTATGTTTCATTTAGAAAACTCTTAATGTGTTTATGCTATGCCTTAAAGACTAATGTGTATGTGACTGTATATATAAACTTATGTGTAAGTCCTAATTGGTTTTACCCTATGTATATGTAAGTGATTAACCCTATGTGTGTACAAAAAGCCTAAGTATATGTATGTATTTATGTATTTCCAATGTTGTGATATGTGTATGCTTGTGGTTTTTGTGTATGTAAGTATGTGTTAATGTGTTTATGTGAATCCTATGAATTTGTGTGCCCTAAAATATCTATGTGTATATATAAGTCTATGTGGAAACTCTATGTGTGATAGCTAAACCCTTAAATTAAAAGAAAAATAATAATAAAACAAGTGAAATAATAAAAATAAAAAGAGAATCTAAATAATATAAAAATAAATAAAAAACATAAGTTAACGAGTTCATGTGTCACTATGTGTGTGAATGAAATTTCAAAGTATGTGGTGCGTGTATTTTCAGTCGTGCGCATGTGAATGTATGAGTTTTGTGAGGTGTGTGAGTGTGCATGGGCATGTGTGTGGTGGTGTAAGAGTTAAGTCAACATAAGTCTTAATGCGTGCATGACTGTAAGTGTGAGTAACTTATAATGTGTGCAAATTTATTTTTGAGGAAGTGCTTTCATGTTTGGGTTATGTGGAGAAAGTAGTTGTGGATTGGGGTGAACTAAATGCAAGGGAGACAAAAGCGTTTTTTGACGAACATGGAATTCGTTCATCTTTGACTAATGCCTATAACCTAGAAGTTAATGGAAGATTGAGAGATGTCATCCTTTTTATGTTAATACATGTCAAGGTATTTCCTAATAAGATTGAGATCATCTTGATGAATCTGGGCCCACATCCAATATCCCTAAAGGACTACAAAGAAGTTCCATTTCAAGCAATTATAGGCCTTGTCAAAATCAATCTTCACAAAAAGAACATCTTTGGACAACTTCTTAGTAAATTCGAGCCATTCCAACACGTTGATAATGGCCTCTAGGATAGATAAACTCTTTCTAGTGTGAAGTTATTACCATTTGGATGGTTTTCTATAATCAAAGGAGAAACTCGTACTAGGGACCTATCTTAGTTCTCTTTTGGAGCATCATACTTCACTAAGACCATGTTTGCAGGGGGTGGTGGTTCTTAACGTAGAACAGGTTGTGGCTTAGGTTGAGACCGTTAAGGGTTTTAGTAGTTTTGTTGTGCCTTGTAGTAGGGTTGAGGTTGGTACTCATGTTGAGACCTTTAAGCATGCTCATTGGGTATTTCTAATTGCCTGTTTGTTGCATGGACAATCGTGTGATAAGTGGTTGTTGTACTTTATCTCTATCATACAATAATATGGGCATGGAGCTGCTACATTCTTGACTTGCATTGGACATGCATTGACCATGTGATCACATCCACGTGTAGGAACATTTTATTGTCATAATTTTGAGCCCGTTTCGAGCTTTGAGAGTTCCAAGTCCTCTCGTAGATTATGGTGTTTGGATCTTTCAAATACACATATGCCCTAATCTTTTCACTCAAAAGACCATCTAGAAACCCTTTTAGAGCTTTGAGAGTTGCAAATCCTCTATTAGCTTTGAGAATTCCACCTCAAGAGTATTTTGAACCCTTCTAGAGCTTTGAGAGTTCCACCTTTTCTCCTAGATTGTGGTATTTGCTCTTTCAAATACATATATGATCTAATCTTTCCACTCAACAGGCCATCAAGAAACAAGACCACTTGCCTCTCCTGAGCAGTTAGTTCTAGGATCAGATATGTTTTTATGTACTTCTTAAACCTACATCCTGCTAGCCTCACACTCTCTTGGGGAGTCTACTTGAAGTTGTGGATTGGGGACCATGTGTTATTTCTAATTTCCCTTTTTGAGAAATAAGTGATGAATGCGTCCATCAACTATGAGATCTCTTGGTAATTGCCTTGATTTAATGGCTCAAACCATGCAAAGCTTGTAAACCCAAATACCTTGTACTGAGTGCACAAGCTATCTACTTGATCTCCTCTCAAAACTTGCTTGAATTTAGCCACGTGATCATACGGATCTCATGTGTCTTCAAAATATTTCTTCATAGTTTTCATTGCGTGGGAGGGTCTCGATGTTCTAGAGTGTTCTCTTTGCCTTGATAGGGGGAAAATTTTCATTATCTCTATGTGTTCTATGTCCACTTGGTCAATCTCTTTCTGGCCTACTTGTTCCCTTTTTCTAATCTACATTGTCCTAGATTGTGCAAAAAAATCACCTCTAGGCCTTCTCATAATTTCTCTTTTCGGGCACCTAAAGTGCTAGATGGACCTACACTCGTCTATTTCTGAGATACCATCGGTTTTTGTAAGAAAAATATTTTTTTACCTTGCCAAAAATGGGTAAGCTTTTTAGGTTGTGACTTAGATAAATTGCTTTCCTTGGGTTATCTAGGTCTTTAAACTAATACACTAGAAATTTATCCTTGGTGCGAGATTTGGTTGAACTAAACTTCCAAAAGGCTTCTTGCTACCCACATTCACATAAAACTCCATGGTATCATTGCATTGAGATATTCTAGATTTACCAATGATTCTCATTGGCATATTTTTTTCTCTAGTTGTACTTGGTACCTTGTTGCTATCATCTTCCTAGAGTTCTTGTATCTTTGACTTAGGAACAATCACCTCAAAGTCTTCATACCTTTCAAGGAAACTAGTAACCACTACAACATATAAGGGGTGTACGAGCCTTATATCGGCACAAATACACAGGGGTAATTTAGCCTCGACATCGATCTAAGCATCGATATATGTGGCGGTATAATAATGTCAGTATAAGCATCGATATGAACATGAGTATATGCACGAGTATAAGCATCGATATATGCAATAGTATAAGCGTTAGTATGGACATTGATATATGCACCCGTAACTACCAAGATCCATAGTATACATGATGATATAAGCATCCATATGCAAACCATCAATAGAAGCATCCGTATAGCCCTAGAAAAAGCATCGGTATAAGCATTGGTATGCTCCTAGGCATACCAACACTTATACTGGTGCCTATACCAATGACCAAATCTGCAATTTTTTTTTTGGGTAGAGTATGCTGTTTGGTTGTAGCAACATGACAATGCTAATGTGTAGCAAATGAAAATACACTGTGCCCAAAAAAAAACCGAGTACATGTGACGTACTCTAGTGATTCCTGATTTAGGGTTTAGATTACCTACAACCAAAACTTGATTAAATAAAGTAAAACACATTGTGGAACATAAAAGAGATATGTAGGAGGAGAATGAACCATAAACCATGTACAAAAGAGATATTCCATAAATGAATCATGTACAAAAGAGATATATATTCCATAAATGAACCATGTATAAAAGTGTGACAAACCACTGCCATATATGAGCCAAATACAAAATGTGGCAAACCGCTCCAATATATTAACCAAATACGAAATCGTGGCACACCATTTCCGTATATGAGCCAAACACAAAATTGTGGCACTGCCATACGCATGCCCAAAGGGATCAAAACATCTATATCTGTAGTCCTCCAAGAAAGCACATTCATGAAATGAGACAAATTGACATGATATTTAAAGAAAAACTAAAAAACACCAAACCAAGTTTATAAGCTCACTCATTATAGATGCTTCCATAAAATGACTGCATCGTGTCCCTCCAAGTCCTCCAACAACACAACGAATCCATGACGATATCCATAAGCCTCATCTACTCGTGTTAGAAGATGACCCACTACCAACTCTTGCAACAAATCTCCAAAATGTTAGAGTTGATACATGATGCACTCAACACAAGAAAATTTAACTACCAAAATCATACTTACAAAATCCTGACACATAGTGTTGTACCCACCGTTATCCAAATGTGATACTCTGATCGTATCTAGACGTGTGGCCACTGCATCTCACTACTAACAATATTGGTTAGGAGTCTTCCTAATATATTTTTACATATATTTAATTATATATATTAATTTTAAATCTAAAACTTATTTTTTTAAATATTTAACTACATGTATTTAATTTAATTCAAAAATCCTAATTTCTAATATATTTAATTATACATACTATGTTTGATTATATAAATCTTAAACACTATTTTTTATCTATTTAGTTACATTTATTTATTTTAATTAAAAAACCCTATAATCCTAATTTTAAAGACCTAGACTTAAAACATGTATATATGTGTATATTTGTATGCATGTATATATATATATATGTGTGTGTGTGTGTGTGTGTGTATGTGTATATATATGTATGCATGTGTGTATGTATGTAAAAACCAAAAACCCTAATCCTAGAAACTTGACCCTAAACATGTATATGTGTATATGTGTGTATGTGTGTGTGTATGTATGTAAAAACCCTAAAACCCTAATCTTAAAGAACTAGACCTAAAACATTTATATGTGTATATGTGGGTGTGCATGTGTATATATATGTGTGTATAAGTATTTGTGTGTATATGTGTATATGCATGTGTATATATATGTAGGAGCCAAAAATCCTAATCCTAAAAACCTAACCCTAAACATGTATATGTGTATATGTGTGTATGCGTGTTTGTATGTATGCAAAAACCCTAAAACCCTAATCTTAAAGACCTAGACCTAAAACATGTATATGTGTATATGTGGGTATGCATATATATATATATATATATATATATATATATATATATATATATATATATATATATATATATATATATATATATATATATATATATATATATATGTGTGTGTGTGTGTGTGTGTGTGTGTGTGTATGTGCATATGTGTGTATGTATGTAAACAACAAAAACCATGTTCCTAAAAAGCTATCCCTAAACATGTATATGCATGTATGTGTGTGTACACATATGTGTATGTATTTAAAAACCCTAAAACCCTAATCCTAAAGACCTAGATCTAAAACATATAAATGTGTGTATGTGTGTATGCATGTGTATATATATGTGTATTTGGATATGTATTCTATGTGTATATGTATTTTATATATGTAAAATCCAAAAACTCTAACCCTAAAACATGTATATTTATGTATGTGTGTATGTATATGTGATGTGTGTATGCATATATATATATATATATATATATATATATATATATATATATATATATATATATATATATATATATATATATACCCACACACACATACATACATATACACACACACACACACACACACACACACACACATATATATATATATATATATATATATATATATATATATATATATATATATATATATATATATATATATATATATATATATATATATATATATATATATATATATGTGTGTGTGTGTGTGTGTGTGTGTGTGTGTGTGTATGTATATATGTGTGTGTGTATGTGTGTGTGTTTGTATGTGTGTATGCATCTGAGAATGTATGTAAAAAAACTAAAACCCTAATACTAAAGACCTAGACCTAAAACATGTATGTGTGTATGAGGGTATGCATGTGTACATATAGGTGTATGTGTATATGTGTGTATGCATATATATATATATATATATATATATATATATATATATATATATATATATATATATATATATATATATATATATATATATATATATATATATATATATATATATATATATATATATATATATGTATGTGTGTGTGTGTATGTGTATATCTGTGTATGGATGTGAGAATGTATGTAAAAACCCTAAAACCCTAATCCTAAATATCTAGACCTAAAAGATGTATGTGTGTACGTGGCTATGCATGTGTATATATATTTTTATGTGTACATGTGTATATATGTGTATATGTATGTGTATGTGTCTATGTGTGTCTATATGTGTGTCTCTTTTATGTGTGTATATATGCCTACAAGTATATGTGTGTCCGTATGCATATGTATGTGAATGTATGTATGTATGTGGATGTATGTATGTATGTGCATGCATGTATGTATATGTGTGTATGCATGTATGCATATGCATGTGTGTATGTATATGTGTGTGTATATACATGTGTATATGTGTATGTGTGTATGTATGCATTCATATGCATGAACTTTCATGTATGTATGTAATATGTATGTGAGTGTGTGTGTATATGTGTGTGTCTATGTGTGTATGTATATATGTGTATATGTGTGAAACCGTGTGTATGTATATGTGTGTCTCTTATGTGTGTATGCATGTGAGAGTGTATGTGTATGCATGTATGTGTATGCATACATGTATGTATGTATATGTGTGTATGCATGTATGTGTATATGTATGCATATGAGAGTGTATGTATATGCATATGTATGTGTATGCATATGTGTATGTATGTGTGTGTATGTATGTATGCATATGCATATATGTATGCATGTGTGTGTATGTATCTCTATATCTCTTTCGCTCGCTCTATCTCTCTCTCTCTCTCTCTCTCTCTCTCTATATATATATATATATATATATATATATATATATATATATATATATATATATATATATGTATGTATGTATGTATGTATGTATGTATGTATGTATGTATGTATGTATGTATGTATGTATGTATGTATGTATGTATGTATGTATGTATGTATGTATGTATGTATGTATGTATGTATGTATGTATGTATGTATGTATGTATGTATGTATGTATGTATGTATGTATGTATGTATGTATGTATGTATGTATGTATATATATATATATATATATATATATATATATATATATATATATATATATGTATATATATATATATATATATATGTGTGTGTGTGTGTGTGTGTGTGCGTGTGTATCTTTATCTCTCTCTTTCATCTCTCTCTCTCTCTTTGTCTCTCTCTCTCTCTCTATTTCTCTTCTCTCTCTACCTCTCTCATCTCTATCTCTTTCTCTCTCTCTCTCTCTCCCTCTGTCTCTCTCTCTCTCTTTCCATGTTTCTCTCTATCTCTATTTCTAATAAAGAACAAAGCAATCACTTACATCAATGTAATTCTTTGGATCACTCTTGTCAAAGCCCAATCGACATCGTCCCTCGTCAAATTCCAAAGAACCGATGCCAAAAAGCTCCTACAAAACAAAAGAAAAGAGAAATTAGGAAAGATAAGACATAGAGAAAGAGAGAGAGTGAAAGAGTACATGCATCACTTACCAAGATGAGAGAGAGAGAAAGATATGTGTGTGTAGAGAGAGGAGGAGAGAGAGAGAGAGAGAAAAAGATGTGTGTGTAGATAGAGGGAGAGAGAGACTCGAGATCTGTGTGTGTGTGTGTGTGTGTGTGTGTGTGTGTCTGTGTGCACAATGCAGGTAGACAAGCACGATGTATGTGCACGAACTCGACACTCTCTTCAAAATAGAAGAGAGTGTCGACTTTTTGCTCTCGGGTTATTAAAACTCGGCGTCGTTATATGAATTGATATATGTGTGAGTGTATGCATCGGTAATGTATGTTGAAGAATCACTCACAAATTTGACATACAGACAGACATAAAGATGAAGAAAGACAAAGAGAAGCAGAAACAAAGCATTCAGAAAATAAAGCCTTAGTGAAGGGACAAATTCACGACTATAATATAGTTTATAGAAACTTCTAGAAATACGAGTTTTGAATCTCGAAACAAAATGTATATATATGAGCGAAGAAGGGAGCAGAATATATATGGGCATAGAACCGGAAAAGAATAGCGCATGTAGAAACTGAGGATAGTGATATAGAAGACGCCAGAGATTGCGTATGTAGAGATGAATAATAGAACGCGAAATGTCGGGTATTCATCTGAGAGAGACGGTAAGGAATAACTACTCAGAGTAGGAGAGTTTTCCATAGCTATGAGCAAAGTGAGGCCAAGCTATTTTTTGTACACATCTTCTCTAATAGAAAACACATGTTCATGTGGAAGTTTGAGCGCATTCTTCGTATGTGAAGAAATCTGAGTGATTTCATGTTACTGTGAAAGTTAGTTAACAGTTATAGTTTTTTCTCAGTAAACATTTTCCAGTACTTCTGAGAGTTAGATCTCGCAGCACAGTGTAAAGATTTTCATGAGTAATAGCTCATCTTGAAGCTAGGAGTCTGAACTACAAACTGATCAAAAGAGTTTTATGAAACGGGACATGTACACAATACAAAGTCTGACCGTAAAGGCATCCAGAACTGGCAAAGGTTTTTCTTCAAACTTCAGATAAAGTTCATTCACTGAAGGAAGCTCAGGTATTACTTCCTTATTTCATGTATACACAGTTGAAATAATTACAAACAGAATTGCAGTTGATTCCAGTAAGATTCCGGTAAGATTACGGTGACAATCTGGTAACAGTCCGGTGAAGTTCCGGTGAAGTTTCGGTGATGTTTTGGTGAGTTCAAAACATAGTTTTGGCACAGTTAAGTGACGGAAAGATATCTAACTGTAAGCAAACACAGTAGTGTAAATTTTGAAGTAAATCAATTCAGAATTAAAGCTTGAAGGAAAATGCAAAGCTTTCTGTAAAGTGATTTTTCGAAGTTCACTAAAACAGTAGTAAAGTTTTCAAGTTGCTAAGCTACTGATGATTATAGAGGTGTTCTAACATCACTCTAGCTTAGTTCTAGTTGAGGCGTGGCAATTTTTTGCAGTCTTGTTAGTGAACAAGCTTTTGCCACGACATCACATAACCTCAACAAGTGGTATCAGAGCAGAAAAGGTCCTCAAAGAGTAAACGGAAGTAAAGATACAAGAGAATTTGAAGAATTCTCATAAAGAAAGGTGAAGGCTGAGGTGATCAATAGCAAACGGAATCAGAGAAGCATTCGGAAGTCATTCTCAAGGGTAAAGGTTTACAAAAGGTAAAATCCTTTAACGTTATACTCACCGGAAGTAACGGAAACAAGAAGATTATGGCATATCACATTTCTATTGACAAATTGGACAGAGATAATTATCCCACATGGGTAATGCGAATGGAAGCCTTACTTATGAGTAAGGAATTAATGATATATGTGATAGGAGAAGAAAAGAAGCCTACTTTTGAAGACGACAGTCAACCGAAGAAAGAAGAGTTAGAAGTCTTGAAGCTGTGGCAGAAGAAAGATGCAACGGTAAGAGCGTATATATACAATATCGTTATAGATCATCTACTACCACACATTAGAGGTCTTGAGAAAGCGGAAGACATATGGAGTGCATTGGAAGATCATTTCCAAAACACTACTAAAGCTAGGAAGACTAGCTTATGGTCAGAATTTACAACGTTCAAGAAAAAACAAAGTCAAAGCATTAGTGATTATGTCACTAAGATGAAAGTCTTGGCGGACAGTCTTGGATCTATTGATGAAGATATTGAAGATCACTGGCTAATAGCGCAAGTGCTTGCAGGACTGAGAGGAGATGAAAGGTGGAAACCTTTCGTACTCTCAACTGAACTTTCATTAAATCATTTTGTACCAGATTTAAATCAGTTGCTTGGACTAATGCTAACATTTGAGCAAGATTTGAAGATAGATGGAGATAAAGGACATAGTTCTGCTATGTACGCAAGGAGTAAGAAGAAAGGTGACAAAGGAAAAGAAAAAGATGAAGAAGAGATGACTACTCAAGCAAATTATGCAAGAGGAAGAGGTAACGTCAGAAAAAGAGGAAATATAAAAGGAAGAGGTAATCAGACTAACAAGAAGAAGACTTGTTGGATCTGTGGATTAAGCAATCATTTGGCTCATGATTGCTGGCATAATTCTCAAGGATCAAGTCAGAATCAGAATAACAACAGTAGAGGCAAAAGCGAAAGATATCAAAGAGGAAGACAAAGCCAAAGAGGCGGATATGGTAGAGGTGGAGCAAGAAGTTGGGGACAGTATCAGTCTCACAACACTACCTACTACAACTATGCAAATGATACGCAGAATGACAATCATACTACATTGATGATGAATTCGATAAGTGTGTCAGAGAATGAAGATCTAAAGGTATTCTATATTGACTCTGGTTGTTCACAAACATGTGATAACACAAAACATAATGTAAGGTCAATTGGAAAGGTAAAGTGTAAGAATGGAGCTTACCTACTAACAAATGTTTTGTATGTTCCAACAATTCCGAAAAATCTGATCAGCATGGGTCAGATAGTAGAAAAATGTTTTCAAGTCAGGTTTACAAATGAAGGAGTATTTTTTGAAGATCCAGAGAATGGATACAATCAAATTGTCCATGGTAAAAAGGAAGGTAGACTTTTTACTCTTAAAGTACAAGGGAATGTTGGTCAAACATTGATCACAAATGGTGATGAAGTTTTTACAGAATTATACCTCTGGCATAAGAGGTTAGGACATTTCAATGAAAAAGGAATCAAAGTTATGGTGGAAAAACAATCAGTGAAAGAATAATTTTTCAATCCAATTGGCGAGAAAAACTACTATAGACCTACCCTAAAATGATGTGGACCTAATCAAATGCTCTATTATACATCAAGTACAACCCATGTTATGCTCCAGTAACCCATAGGTGCCCTTGAACAGAGTTTGCTATCAAAGTTCAAAATAGACCTTCTAATTGGACAAATTATCCACACTTTGCTCCACCAAGAGGGTCACCTACTGTAGCATACATGGTGTCCACCATATGATATTGGACCCCAAGGTTGAAGAATGTACCTGATGTTGTAGCCAAGATGTGCATGAAAATATTCGAACTCATGACAATGGCCTTTACTACATTCAGAAATTTTTTGAAACCCCATGTCTATCCATTCCAAGCTATATTAAAGGGAAATTTGACATGGTCTATGACATGAGCCAAACCCCATCAGTCAACACTATCTATGTGTGGCACGTATGAATCAAATACATGCCCACTTGCTACAAGTAGACTTTCAAAGAGATGTTTTCCACAAGATTCTGGGAGTATCATTCAGAGATCTTCATCCCATGACCAACACATCTCTTGCATCTTTTTGTAGTGGAGCAAGCTCTTCATGCATATCAATTGTGTATGCCATATTCAGAGATTCTAGGCCTAGTAGATTGGGACATATTAATGACAAATTTAGCTCCGGATCTCAGATTGAAAGAGCATGAAGTGACCATTGATGTGGTACAATTCTATACAACACGACCTCCACAACAAGAGTCTGTCAAGGATTATACATCTGAGGGAGGGTGGGGTGTTAGCAGCCCAAGAGGACTTATGCACGAAAGAAGCATGAGGCAAGGGAGCCAAATGGAGCAAGGGTAGAGAGAAGACTCAAGAGGAGTAAGTAGGCAGAGTAATAAAAAAAGATCCAACGAGTAGGCCTAACCAAAACTTCCAAAATTTCTTTTTAAACAATAGTGATTGTCATCACTACATTACACTGTAAATATCCTTTTGATAATTCCAATATTTTTTTCAAGCAAAGGAGTCCTTGATCTTGAGGAGTATTAGAAGTACTTATATACCAAATTATGTAACGTTTAGAGTTTGTTTGAGCCCTCAAATAAGCCCAAGGACCTAATTTTTAACTAGGACGGGCATTAGGTCCGAACAAGGCCAAAGCTAGTAAAAAAACTATAAAATGAGCTAGAAGGCTCATTTGAGAGGGTGGCTTGTTGGAGAATGAAGAAAATATAAGTGATTATAAACTTTTGTTGGATAATCAAAGTTTCCATTGTTCCCTCTCTTTGTCTTACCTTGTATGCATGTGTGTGTGTGTGCATAATAGTGTGCTTCTCACTCACACACTTGTGTATTCGCTTGCTCATGGTCGTCATACCACCATCACGTCTCTGCGGATTGACAATTATGAGGTGGATCTCCTCACGTTGGTACTCACCATTGTGCTAAATTGACATTCACCCACGTGCCTAAACAAATATTTTAGTCTACCGAAGAAAGGTTAGCCAGCTTCAGAACATAAGGGGACTCACTCATAGAAGGAAGTAAGAGAACCAAGCCAATGTCACATATCTATTGCACATCTCAGATATATTTTTCACATACATGAGAAGAACATGCTATCCCTTCTCTCTTATCTTTTCAGAGAGCAAAGTAAAGCAACAAAAATTCAAAACTCACCATCCATCATTAGAAAAATTTTAGTTCATAATTTTCCACAAGATAATTCCCTAATGGATTTATACTTTTCCCCTAAATCAAATGAGATAGTCTGGTGCTTTTCCTACTCTTTTGAGCATGAGAGTTCATAGGAGAGTGCCCAATTACACGTCCAACAATTGAAAACTTTGCTTAAGGAGATCCAACATTTGTAGATTGGAAAGTGGGGAAATATTTTCATCTCTCCACGCTACCAATCCTTGTACTCTCAGCAAGGGAGACCCTTGTTTAAGAATGGTGTACCATGCTTAAGGGCACAAGACCCATAGAGTCAAGTAGATCCATCTCAACACCAACCTCTAGAATGGTCAAAGCCAAAGATGAATGCCCAAAGGCTAGATCTAGGTAGATCTCTCTGACCCATTCAAGTAGCCAAGATGATGAAGAGCATTTTTTATGGGGTCAAGGATCCTAGACCTCATGAGGCTAGATTCTGTTAGCTAATCAAAGTTCAGCAAGTGAAAGACTTCTTCATGCAATATCATACATTTGGCCTAACCTTGAATGGGCCTGCCTTGAGATGGTTTCAAATGCTAAATTGCACGGAATTGAAAAATATTGAAGAGCTCTTATAAACATTCATCAATGAGTATATCCACACAAGGGTTAGATCGGATACTCTCAAAGAAACTCTGCACTTCAAGCGAGGCCATGACAAAACAATAAGTGAAGCCATGCAGAGATTTAGACACAAAATGGAACATTGTCTTTGACTATCATCTGACAAAACTAACTGCACTATTTCTCAATGGTCTAAGCAATGCTTAAGAGTAGGATTATTTTGCATGATACCAAGCTCCTTAACAGATTGCATGAGTAAATTTATTGAAATGGATGACGATCTAAGCCTATCCACCCCTATATTAGAACCCAAAGAAGAGGAAAAACCCCAACCACAAACCACTCTAGGACATCGGGCTAAAGAGGAACTTGGTAGTACAATAATAAACACCTATAACTAGGGAAAAATATTCAACACCTTTGAGGACTTCACATATTGATTGTATTGGAAACATCAACATACTGCGTTATGCCAAACTCCACTTCAAATAGTAAAAGAAGCATATAGTCATGTGCCTCCATATCCATCTAAAGAATGCTTAGGATCTCCTCCTGGATTTCTTACATTGCCTACTCTAGAGCCTAAGCATAACCAAGGCATTATTCAATGCACATCTAGATACTCAAATATTGAATATAGAATTCAATACATAACACCTCCATCCCTACAACAAAAAGTAATCAATAGAGATCCACTAGAGCCCCACAGTTTTGTTCGAGTTTGAGGTCTGTAGAAGTGTGTGTGAACACTCTAGGACCGCCGGGGCACTTTTTTCCCTCTTTAGGAGGTTTTTTTCCCCCGGCTTGTATATACGCCTATTGCCCTAATGGGCTACTTATCTTTGTACATTCTCTAGTAATACATTCAGTCTTGTGTGTTGTGCTCCAAGCTTCTTCTTCTTCCTTGTGCTGTTCGCGTGCTTCCGCAGACGTCTAACTCCAACAATTGGTATCAGAGCAGGTCGTTGCTTCTTCTAGGGCGCCGTCGACACTCCTCCGTTTGCAGTCTCAGATTCGCACAAAATTTGGTGAGCATACTCAGGGTGTTTCTGAGATCAAAACGGCTTCGCTCTGTGGTGCCGAAATCGCGATCTGAGCTCGTTTCGGCCTCCGAACGCACTATCGCAGTGCTTGTGCAGGCTATTTCGTCCTTTTGTGCCAAAGGTATATACCAGTTTCTGTTCGCCAGTTTAAGCGTCTCGAAGTCTGCTACAGGTCTAGCAGAACTCGTCTGGGCAGTTCTGTTCAACTTTTTGAGATACAGTCAATTTTCTGCATCAAGGTATTTTAGTCACCGGCCATGGCTGAAAGCAGTGATGTATTCCGTATGTTGGCTGTTGAGGATAAGTTGGATGGTACCAATCACCCATTATGGGCTTATATGATGCGACATGTACTGGTTGCAAAAAGATTGTGGAACATTGTGCAGGGTGTTGAAAGACGTCCTGTTACACCTGTAACGACAGGTACTGCAAATATAGGTGTTGGAGCTGATGAAGATGGTGTCGAAGATGATATTCCGTAGATTCCTGTTCGTGCTGCTGTTTCTGTTGCACCTACTGCAGAGCAGATTCGTTGGGATGGCAGAGATGCCCAAGCACATGCATTGATAGCTTTGTCTGTCAAACGTGCCATTATTCCTCACATTCGCTCTTACAGAACAGCAAAGGATGCTTGGGATACACTTACCACTTTGTACCAGGCTAGGAATGAGGCTCGTGTTGCTTACCTCCGAAAACAGTTGGAGAGTGAGCACATGAATGAAGGTGATTCGATGGACAGTTTTCTTACAAAGATCAAAGACCTGAAGGAACAATTGATTTCTGCTGATGAGGTTATACCAGATAGCTCACTTGTGCAGACCGTTCTGAATGGCCTTCCTGATTCATATCAGAGTTTTGCCTCTACTCTTCGATTGATGATGAAAGGCAATCCGAATGCCTTGTCATTTGAGGAATTAGTCTCTGTTCTGTTGCAGGAAGATCAGTCCAGGCAGAACAGGTCCATTATGCGTGTTGCAGATCAAGCTTTCCTGGCTAGTCAGAAGGGCAAAGGAAAATGGAGCTCTTCTACTAGTAAGCAAAAATCTGCAAATGCTGCACAATCGAAGAACCAGGATAAAGATGAGAAGAAATCAGAAAAGCAGAAATTGTTCTGCAAGTACTGTAAAGGAAATGATCATATTATAAAGAACTGTCCAAAACTGGCTGCTAAAGAGGCAAAGAAGAAAGAGGCTGGAATGGTTGTTGCAGAGGCCTCTACACCAAAAACAGAGTCTGCAAATCTTGTGCAGGAAGAAGAATGGGCGTTTACTATTGTCTGCAGTTTTGACCCATCTTCTCATCATCAGTGCATGTCTGCAGTAGACTCAGATGTTTGGTACTTTGACAGTGGGGCAACCAAACATATTACCTCGCAGCGCAGTTTCTTCTCTTCACTCGAGCCTGCCCCTACAGGGAATATTGTCACATGCGCCAATAACTCCTCTTATCCTGTTATGGGAGTTGATAAGATCATTCTGACTACTGCTGATGGTAGTTCTTTCACTTTGTCAGATGCTTTATTTGTGCCAGGGATCAAAAAGAACCTGTTATCAGTTTCTGCATTAGCCAAGATTGGCTTGGTTGTGAAATTCGTTGATGACAGGTGTACAGTCCATGATCTCTCAAATGACGATGTGATTATTGCTTCTGGCATTTTATGTCGTGGGCTGTATAAGCTCATAGACTATGAAAAATCTGTGAATGATTCGGCATGTGCAGTTCATGATTCTCAGGCTATGTCAGATGCAAAGCTTTGGCATGCACGCTTTGGTCATCTGAATTTTGCTAGTTTGTTACGCCTATAGAAATCTGAAATGGTGTCCTCTTTGCCCAAACATGAGGCACCTGGAAAACATGTTTGTGAAGGCTGTATTTTGGGCAAAATGCAGCGTTCTTCCTTTCCAAAAGATGGTTCAGTTCGGGCTATGCAGAAATTGCAGCTTGTACATAGTGATGTCTGTGGTCCTATGCAGACACCCTCTTTTGGAAATTATCTTTACTTCGTGACTTTCATTGATGATTTTTCCAGGCATGCATGGGTATATCCACTCAAAGCAAAGTCCGAAGTGTTCATGTGCTTCAAACAGTTTTTGGTTTTGGCTGAAAATCTGTCAGCATGTAAAATGGGCACCCTCCGTTCTGATCGAGGGGGGGAATATATGTCTTCAGATTTTAATGCATTTCTGGCTGAACGTGGGATAAAACACCAGTGTACAGTGCCGTATACACCTCAACAGAATGGAGTTGCTGAACGAAAGAACAGGTCACTCATGGAGATGGCGAGGTGCATGGTCAAAAGTCAGGCTTTACCACATAGTTTCTGGCTTGAGGCTGTCATGTGTGCAGCATATGTACTGAACAGGTGTCCCACGAAAGCGTTGCAGTCTATCACTCCATATGAGGCTTGGCATGACCGCAAGCCATCTGTTGCTCATCTGCGTGTTTTTGGTTGTTTGGCATATGCATTAGTGCCTGAACAACATCGCAAAAAATTGGATGATAAGGCAGTAAAATGTATTTTTGTTGGGTACAGTTCTGAAAGTAAAGGCTATCGTCTGTATCATCCACAAACTAAACGCATTCTGGTTAGCCGTGATGTTGTCTTTGTGGAAGATGCTATTCAGCCATTGCTTTCATGTACTAAGGAGACATCTGTTAGCTCCAAAGACATGTATGATACTTTGATGCCTCTTTTTACAGGTGGACAGGCTAGCGCTGGTCCTAATGAGGCAACTTCTCAGCCTTTGCAGGCTTCATATGATGATGCAAATCATTCCATTTCTGATGCAGATTTACATGATGCACTTGTTGATGAGAGAGTTGATATTGAACAGGCAAAAACTATGCCAAAATGGCTGGTGCAGACTTTGCGTGACAGCAAATTAGATGCACCTTTGTCATATCGTACTCGTTCAGGCTCTCATAGTACCTCCTTTGCATCAGATTGCTATGCTATGGCTGCATCTAGTCTCTGTGATGAGAATGATCCTATTTCTTTTGATGAAGCACAAAATTCAGAAAATTGGATGGCTGCTATGCAATCTGAATATGATGCTATAATGAAGAATGGTACATGGTCTTTATGTGACTTGCCTCCTGGCAAGAAGGCCATTGGCACTAAGTGGGTATACAAGCTGAAGCGTAAACCTGATGGTACAGTTGACAGGTATAAGGCTAGGCTTGTTGCAAAGGGTTATGCGCAGGAAAGAGGCATTGATTTTGATGAGACCTTTGCACCTACATGCCGTATGACTACTGTTCGGAGCATTTGTGCACTTGCAGCCCATCATGGTTGGAATGTACATCAGTTGGACATTAAAACAGCATTTCTGAATGGTGACTTGCATGAAGAAGTGTATGTTTTTCAGCCCCGTGGCTTTGTGCAGAAAGGGCATGAAAACCAGGTGTGCAGGTTAAAGAAGGCGTTATATGGTTTAAAGCAAGCACCACGTGCTTGGTATGAGAAAATACATGCCTATCTGATTGCACATGGTTTTGAGAACAGTCCAACTGAAAGCACCTTATATGTTAAGCGTGCTAATGATGTGCTTTTGATCATTGTTGTCTATGTAGACGACATGCTGCTCACTGGTCCTCTTGAGAAGCATATTGCTGATTTCAAGGCTGATTTGCATGCCTCATTTGAGATGTCTGATTTGGGGCATTTGCATCACTATTTGGGCATTCAGTTTATGCAAGTTGATGGTGGAATGGCTTTGTGTCAAACGAAATATATTGACACATTATTGCAGCGTTTTGGCCTTGAAGACTGTAAGCCTATTGCCACTCCTATGGAGACAGGTTTACGATTGAGTCTTCATGATGCTGGAGATGCATTTGATGCTGTTCTCTATCAGCAGGCTGTTGGATGCTTGATTTACTTATGCATTACTTGGCCAGATATTCAGTTTGCTGTCTCACAGATGAGCAGGTTTATGCATTGCCCAGGAGTCACGCATTGGAAAGCGGTTAAGCGCATCTTTCGCTACTTGAGTGGTACTCGGCTACTTGGGTTGTTTTATCCCAAGGGGGGATCACTACCGCCAGATTTGCATGCTTTTTCTGACTCAGATTGGGCTGGTTGCTATGACACTCGTGTGTCCACCAGTGGTTTTTGCTTCATGGTTGGTAGCTCATGTATATCTTGGTTGAGCAAGAAGCAGCCTACTGTGGCCACTTCCAGTTGTGAGGCTGAGTATAGGGCAGCTTTCACAGCGACTGTTGAGTGTGTGTGGCTCAGACGCCTTATGGCTGATTTGGGTGTTGGCCAGTCTTCTGCCACCACCATCTTCACTGACAGTCAGAGCGCATTGGCAGTTGCGAGGAACCCTGTGTTCCATGCTCGCACTAAGCACATTGAGGTGCACTATCACTATGTCAGGGAGAGGTTCTCTGCTGGGGAGATCAGCTTGGCATATGTGCCCACGCAGGAGAACATTGCAGACCTTTTCACGAAGGCTCTGCCTAGGGAGAAGTTTGAAGCTTTCCGCAAAGCTTTGGGCTTACTTCCTTTTGTGGAGTGATTTCCACATAGCTCGGCACTTCCTTATACATGAGTGCAAGCTCCTTGTTCACCGCATCACTCCTAGGGGGGATTTGTTGATATATTTAGGTAGTGATGTGTGTGAACACTCTAGGACTGCCGGGGCACTTTTTTCCCTCTTTAGGAGGTTTTTTTCCCCCGGCTTGTATATACGCCTATTGCCCTAATGGGCTACTTATCTTTGTACATTCTCTAGTAATACATTCAGTCTTGTGTGTTGTGCTCCAAGCTTCTTCTTCTTCCTTGTGCTGTTCGCGTGCTTCCGCAGACGTCTAACTCCAACAAGAAGCACATGAATAGCACAAGAAAGAAGAGAAGAAGCTTGAAGCACAACACACAATACTGATTGTATTATCAAGAGAATGCACATAGACAGGTAACCCATTAGGGTTATAGGCATATATACAATCCGGGGGAAAACAACCTCCTAAAGAGGGAAAAAAGTGCCCTGGCAGTCCTAAGTATGTTCATACACATCACTACCAAAATATATCAACAAATCCCCCTTGGGCGTGATGTGGTTAACAAGGACTTGGACTCATGTATAAGGAAGTGCCAAGCTATGTGGAATCAATCCACAAAAGGAAGTAAGCCCAAAGCTTTGCGGAAAGCTTCAAACTTCTTCCTAGGCAAAGCCTTTGTGAAAAGGTCTACAACGTTCTCCTGTGTGGGCATATATGCCAAACTGATCTCTCCACCAAAGAACCTCTCCCTAACATAATGATAGTGCACCTCAATGTGCTTAGTGCAAGCATGGAAAATAGGGTTCCTCGCAGCTACCAATGTGCTTTGATTGTTAGTGAAGATGGTGGTGGCAAAAGACCCACCAACACCCAAATCAGCCAAAAGGTATCTGAGCCACACATTCTCAATAGTCACTGTGAAAGTTACCCTATACTCAGCCACACAACTAGAAGTGACCACAGTAGGCTTCTTATTGCTCAACCAAGATATGCATGAGCTACCAAGCATGAAGCAAAAACCACTGGTGGATACATGAGTGTCATAGAAACCAACCCAGATAGAGCCAAGAGAAGCATGTAAATCTAGCAATAGTGATCCTCCTTGGGATAAAAAAGTCCAAGTAGCCAAGTACCACATAAGCAGTGAAAGATGCAGTAAACTGCCTTCCAATGCTTGATACCTAGGCAATGCATAAACCTACTCATCAATGAGACAACAAATTGAACATCAAGTCAAGCTATGCGTAACTAAATCAAGCATCCGATAGCCTACTGATAGAGAACAACATCAAATCCATCTCTCACATCGTGAAGACTCAACTCTAAACGTGTTTCGATAGGAATAACAATAGGTTTGCAGTCTTCAAGGCCAAAACATCATAACGATATGTCAGTGTATTTTGTTTGACAGAAAGCTATTATGCCATCAACTTGCATAAACTCAATGCCCAAATAATGATGCAAATGTCCGAAATCTGACATCTCAAATGAGGCATGCAAATCAGCCTTAAAATTAGCAACATGCTTCTCATTAGGACTAGTGAGAAGCATTCATCAAGATAGACAAAAATCATTAGAAGCACATCATTTGCACGCTTAAAATATAAGGTGCTCCGGACAGTTTGCAAAACCATGTGCAATCACATAGGCATGTATCTTTTCATACCAAGCACGTGGTGCTTGCTTTAAACCATATAATGCCCCTTTCAATTTGTTTTCATGCCTTTTCTGCACAAAATCATGGGGCTGAAAAACATACACTCCTTCATGTAAGTCACCATTTATAAATGTACTTTTAATGTCCAACTAATATACATTCCAACCGTCATGAGCTGCAAGTGCACAGAGTGCTATGAACAGTAGTCCATAGGCATGTGGGAGAAAAGGTCTCATCAAAATCTATGCCTCTTTCTTGAGCATAACCTTTTGCAACAAGCATAGCCTTAGCCTTATACCTATCAATTGTTCCATCATGCTTACTCTTCAACTTGTATACCCATTTAGTGCCAATGGCCTTCTTGCAAAGAGGCAGATCATATAAAGACCATATACCATTCTTCATAATAGCATCATAGAAACTAATGGTTGAATTTCACAAAAACAACATCATTGCTAACCAAAATATGTTTAATTTGTGGATGATATAGATGATAGCCTTTGCTTTCAAAATTGTACCCAACAAAAATACATTTTACAACTTTATCATCTAATTTCCTACGTTGTTGTTTAGGCACTAACGCATATGCCAAACAACCAAAGACATATAGATGAGCAACATATGGCTTGCAACCATGCCAAGCCTCATATGGAATAGACTACAATGCTTTCGTGGAACACCTGTCAAGTACATATGCTCCACATAACATCCTCAAGCCAGAAGTTATGTGGTAAAACCTGACTTTTGACCATACACCTCACCATTTCCATGATTGATGTGTTATTTCTTTTAGCAACTCATTTTGTTGATGTGTATACATCACTATACACTTATGTTTTATCCCACATTCAACTAGAAATGCATTAAAATTAGAACACATGTATTCCCCCCCTTGATCATAACGAAGGGTACTCATTTTACATGTTTTGGAACTCAAGGTCAAGCACAAGCATGGAAGCACATTAGAAAGGTGGACACATACAAGAAGAAGGAGCAAGTAGGGAGCTCAAAGATGTGTATGTCAAAATTTCAGAAGAATCCCCTACAAAAATAGTTATTTTCATCACTAAAAGCCATTGTAAATACCATCTCATATTTTTGTAACTCCATTTTGTTCAAGCCGAGGAGTCCTCGAGCTTGAGGAGTATTGGAAGTATCATCCTACCAATTTTCATAATTTTTAGACCTCGTTTGAGCCCTCAAATAAGCCCTGGAACCTAATTTTTAACTAGGCCAAACACTAGGTCTGGACAGGGCCAAAACTAGTCCAAAAACTATAAAAGGAGCTAGAGAGCTCATTTTGGGGTTTAGCTTGTTAGAGAATAGAGCTTTTGTAAGAGATCTCTTATGCAATAGAAGCTTTCCATTCTTCCTCTCTTTGATCTTGCCTTGTGTGCGTGTGTGTGTGTGCGTGCATGTATGTGCTTGTCAATCACATTTGCTCACCACAATTGTTCACGATCTTCATATCGGTCCTCACGTCTCCACGGATTGACAAGTAAAGGATTTGGTGCTTACGCTTGAGCTACACCAAATTTTGGCGCCGTTGCCGGGGAGAGAACTTCGAGGACGAGCGTTGTGATGGTAAGACCGTAGATTTCCGATGTTGGAAGGTAAAAAAACTCTCATTTCTGTTCATTTTCTGATTTTTCTTCATCATCTTCTTCATCATCATCATCACCATCTTCATCCAACTTCTTCTTCATAGAAATTTCTTGTTTTTTAGTGCATTTTAACCATTTTCATACCATTTTTCATGCATTATTGTGTGAGAAGGAGTTAGGAAGTGCAAGGGAGAGCAAGCGCCTGTGTTTTTTCATGATTTTTTGCACATACGGAGCTCGCCATTGTTCGGGGCTTAGAAATTTGAATTTCCCACCAAAAAAACACAATTTGGACTAAAAAATCATGATTTTCATAAAATTCAATTTTTTTCAAAAAAATTCAATTTTCTATTTCCCGCCTAAAAGCTTTTTGAAAAGAACACGTTTCTGGGGTCATTCTTAGAGGCGCGATTCTTTGGTTGTGCTCAAAATCACGATTCTCTAAATTTCTCAAAAACATGATTTTGAGAAGACACGATTTTCAGTGGGCTCAAAATCACGATTTTCACAAATCACGATTTTCAGCAAATCACGATTTTCTCTGTGGGCTCTAAAATCGCGATTTTCAAAAACACGACTTTCATTCAAAATCGCGATTTTCATGATTTTCAAAACACGATTTTCATTGAGGTACAGAATCGCGATTTTCAGAACACGATTTTCAATCAAAATCGTGATTTTTTGGTCATTCTCAAAATTGCGATTTTCAGGCCAAAAACAAGATTTTGAGCAAACACGATTTTCATTCAAAATCGTGATTTTCAGGCCAAAAACACGATTTTCATTCAAAATCGCGATTTTCAGGCCAAAAACACGATTTTCATTCAAAATCGCGATTTTCTGATCATTCTCAAAATCGTGTTTTTCACGATTCTTACTCAAAATCGTGTTTTTCATGATTCTCACTCAAAATCGCATTTTTCACGATTCTCACTCAAAATTGCATTTTTCACGATTCTCACTCAAAATTGCCTTTTTTGGGATTGTTCAAAATCGCAATTTTCATCAGTGCTCAGCATCACAATTTTCATGATTTCACCAAAATCCTGATTTTTGTGGTTGCTCAGCATCCCGATTTTCATGATCCCTCAAAATTGCGATTTTCATTAGAGCTCAGCATTGCGATTTTGAGACCCCCCAAAATCGTGATTTTCACACAAAATCGTGATTTTCACACAAAATCGTGATTTTTCCATAAGTGCCTGTTTCTCTGTTTTGACCCCCAAGAGCCTGATTTGACATAACTTTTTCATCAAAAGTCCACTTTTTGAGCTCGGTAGCTTGTTGGAAAGCTCGTTTTGAATCCTACACAGCCTGAATTGTTTTTTATAAGAATAATGTGTTGATTTTCAGATAGGATAATTTGAAGTTGACCCTCAGGTGAGACTAGGAAACCAAGGAGACTCCAAAGGATTTTGAACCACACCAAGGGGAAATTTTGGACTCTTAACCAAAGCTTATGAAACTGAGATCTAGTAAACACCTAGGCAAGAATAGACAAAGCATTAGATCGTCTAGCTTGACAATCGTATCACAACTAGAAGAAAGCCTGAAAGAAGGGAAAAAAAAAGAAGACATTGCATCTCAAAACCCCTCACAGGCCGAAACTCCATCCACACCACATCATCCCGCCCCACCAACCATTGTAAATAGGCTGCAACCAGGATCTGTTCTCGTAGATCCAACCCCAGAAGGCTTGGACATGATGTTCAAGGCCTACCAGGCTCAACTTCAAGAAGGACCTACAGCTCCAAACCTAGACAAGAGTTACCCTAGAGCTGACTTAGAGATTGAACGGACAAAAATGTGCATGAAAATGGTAGAGCTAGCTCAAGCTATGCTTGAGACTAGTCAAAAGTTCAATCAAACAAACTCTGTTAAACCGGATTTGCATTTCGAGAGCTTACTAGAAAGATTAGAGCAGTTGGTAAACAAACCACAAGCTTCTTTACCTCCACAGGCTCAACCAGTTATTGAGAGAGGAAGTTCACCACCAATGGGAGATTATGTTCCTAATTCCACGGATGCTAGAATACCTCCTTCAATTCAGGAGCACTCTCAAGGGTTCTTGCGGGAAATACAAGAAGAGAAATGGGCCAAGGAAAAGGGTAATCCTCCTCCTATTCCTGAAATTGATGATCTTCATGATCAATTTCCCCAAGACATTCCATCTATTTACGGAGATCAAGTAGAGCAACAAGAAGACAAAAGGTTAGATTTTGAATCTAATACCTTAGAGGAACTGCCTCAATTTCTAGGCCCATGGGAATCTGAGTCTCTTCAGATCAGAGCTCCCACAATATTGGTAAGAAATGAAGACTCAATGGTTCCAAGGAACACCGATGTCATGAAGAACACTAAAGTTCAGTCTCATCTCACTATAGAAGAGCTTCTCAAAGCAAAACCTGAGCTATGGAATCATGTGAAGGATCAAGTTCCAGAACTTGATTCCAAAATGCCAAAAGCAAGCTCTAAGCAAAAAGTCCCAGAGATACCTCTAGATAAAATAGGGGACATGTGTGAGGGTGAAGAAGGTAATACTTATCTTCCAATCACCTACCAAGGTTACACAACCAAAGAAATCATAGATTCAGGTGCTGGTGTTGCTATTGCGACCACCTCCTTGTTGAAGCAATGGGGTAAACCCACATTAAGACAAACTAGAATGAAGCTTCAAATGGTAGACGGTCATTTTGAAAGACCTCTAGGATTGCTAGAAGGGATAACTCTAACCACTTGAGGTGTAGAGTTTGAACATACATTTTCTATATGTGACTTTGAGAAAAATAATGTCTATGCGATGATCTTAGGAAGACCCTTCCTACGACAATTGCAAATAGTACAGGATTGGGGAACCAACTCCTTATACCTACAACACTTAGGGGTCACCACCAAGGTCAATTTGAAGGATTACACCTTTAGAGAAGTACCACCCCTACAATGGAATCCTATCCACAAAGCAAAAGAAGATCCTATCTCTGTGCATTCTGGAAGCTCACCTGATCCATCCTGGTTGCATGAAGATACTCATTTGTGGATGTGCAACGTCGCTGAGGAAGAGGAAAAACGCTTAAAGGCAAGAGAAGAAGAAACTTCTCTAGGAGATAGACCACTTAAAGACCTAACCTATACACTGATGATCTTTCCAGATGAGGAATTTGAGCCTCATGGTTGGGAAGAAATCTTAGCTACCATGGACATTGCAGCTAATGAAGAACAATGGACACCTCATTGTGATGAGGAGGGTTATGATATTTCAGTGTTCATGTGTCAGCCCTTGCTAGAAGAATGTGACCCTAGTGATGTCATAGAAAAAGAAGAGAATGACGATGATCTAGAGTCCATTGTGATGGATAGTTGCTTTAACTCACAGAAGCACTATTTAGAAGATGTAGGAGTGTTTAATCAGAAAGAAGAAGAACCTCTCACAAGCATTAAGACGGTAAATTCAAAGGATGGAAGTGAGAGTGGTCAAAAGAAAAAGAAAAGAAAAGCAGTGAAACAAGAAGAGGAGGAAACATTGTTTGAAGTACTAGAAAATTTCAAGAAATATGAAGTTGAAGACCGAAAAATTTTGGTACGAATGCCCAAGAGAGAGGCCATCATAGGAGAATCATATGATAATAAAGAAAAGACCAAAAAGATTGTTGTGACCATTGAGGAGAACGAAGAGAGATGTACCTACATAGGAGATGACCTAAGTGCAAAAGAAGAAATGGAGCTTGTAGCTCTATTAAGGGAATATAGGGACGTGTTTGCATGGCATTATAGAGACTTGAAGGGGGTAGATCCAAGAATATGTTCTCATACGATTCCCATCCCCACCAAATAGAAGCCCTACACATATAATGACACTTATGCAACTAAAATAAAAGAAGAAATCGATAGGCTGATTGAAGCTGGATTTATCTATGAGATTGAGCATACTGAATGGGTGTCCCCCATTGTAGTGGTGCCCAAGAAGAACGGGAAGTTGCGCATGTGTATTAACCTTAAAAAAGTTAACGTCGCTACGATCAAAGATAGTTGTCCGCTTCCAATCACCGAACATTTGTTGGAGCGTGTTGCAGGCAAGGAAGTTTATAGCTTTCTTGATGGATTTTCAGGTTACAACCAAGTAGCCATCGCCCCAAAAGATCAACACAAAATGGCATTTGCCATAGAATGGGGAATCTTTGCATTTCGTGTGATGTCATTTGGGCTCACTAATGCGCCTGCAACATTCCAAAGGCTCATGTGTCATGTCTTCAAAGAGTTCTTGAGAAAGAGCTTAGAAGCATATGTGGATGACTTATGTGCTCATTCCCAAGAAAGAAGATACCACATTCCTGAGCTCAGATAGATCTTCAACAAATGTAGAGAATATCGAGTGTGTTTGAACCCAGAAAAGTGTGTGTTCATGGTACGCCAAGGTAAGATATTAGGTCTCATTGTTTCTAAGAATGGAATCTCAACAGATGAAGACAAAGTAAGAGCCATAGCGGAGCCGCCAAAGCCAAGGAATGTTAAAGAGGTACAAGCCTTTATGGGCCATTGTGGATATTACCGTAGGTTTATCCACATGTATGCGATCATAGCTAAACCTCTTTATGGTTTGTTGACAAATTTTGAGTGGAATGATGAATGCGAGAATTCCTTCAATGAGCTGAAGAGACGTTTGTGCATGGTGCCAATACTAACCACTCCCGATTGGAATAAGCCATTCCATGCCCATGTGGATGCCTCCAATCATGCCATAGGATGTGTGCTAGCACAACCCACAGGTGAAGGAAATTCAGATTTACCCATAGCATACGCTAGCAGACAGTTAACTGCAGCTGAACGAAATTATACCACAATAGAGCGAGAGGGCTTAGGCATGGTATACGTTGTGAAGAATTTTAGACACTACTTATTGGCCAACAAATTCAAGTTTTCCATTGATCATCAAGCTTTATTATATCTGGTCAATAAACCTTGCAATACAGGACGATTAGTAAGATGGTTCCTCTTTCTAATGGAATATGACTTTGAAGTTGTTGTTAGGAAAGGTAGAACCCACCTCAGGGCAGATCACCTTTCTCGCATCACTTCAGGAGAACCACTGCAAGAAGTGTCTGATGAACTACCTCATGCTTATCTGTTCAATTTAGAAGTTGTTCCTAAATGGGCAAATAAGTTGGTACCAGTCCTAACCTTTGGACCCGCAAATAAGAATGTGAAAAAATCACAAGAAGAAATTGTAAAATCACATAAATATCACATATTGGCAGGAAGCATGTACAAATAAGATACAGAAGGTGTACTAGCTTCTTGTGTTGAGGATGACAAACATAGTAGTTGGCTGCAACAAGCCCATGAAGGATTGCTAGGAAATCACTATTCTAAACAATGAACATTGCAGAATCTAAAACGTTTAGGAGTGTATTGGCCTAGCATGGACAAAGAAATACATGAGTGGATTAAGAATTGTCCAATGTGCAAAGAGAGACCCCCAGTGGAGCATGCCACCCTTTATCAAGTGTCATTAATTCCTTATTGGAGTGCTCCATTGGTAGAGTTTATGAGATCGGGAACGTTACCCAAAGAGGCTAGTCTAGCAAGAAGACGAAGCATGGAGCAAGAGGCTCAGGACTATGCTTTAGTTGGAGACAACTTATATCGAAGAGGCAAGGATGGTTATCTAAGATTGTGCGTTCACGAATCAGACTATTTGAAAGTCTTAGAAACTGCACACAACGGTGTTGCAAGTGGACACTTTGGTCCTGATCGAGTAATCAAGACCATTATATTCTCAGGACTTTGGTGGCCCACTCTTCATATGGATGCACATACGTATGTGAAGAAATGTGACACATGCCAACGTGCACAATATCCTATCACAAAAGACAAAATGCCTTTGAGGCCCATGATGGGAGGACATGCATTCTCGAAGTGGGGTATAGACTTTGTAGGTCCTATTAACCCCCCAGCTAGAAACTCCCATGTTGAATACATTATTGTAGCCACAGATTACCTGACCAAGTGGGTAGAAGTCAAGGCCACGACAAAGAATGATGCTCAGACAATGGCAAAGTTCTTATTTGAGAATGTATTCACAAGATATGGATTACCGATAGAGTTAGTAAGTGATAGAGGTACACACTTCTTGAATGAAGTCATTGAGAATCTTCTTCAAGAATTCATGGTTGTACATAAGAAGTCTGCCCCCTATCACCCACAAGCTAATGGACAAGGCGAGAGCACAAATAAGATCCTATGTAATGTATTGACAAAATTGGTAAATAATAAACGCTCTGATTGGGACAACCAACTTCATCATGCTGTTTGGGCTTATCGAGTTGCCTACAAAATGGTACTCAACGCCACCCCATTTCAGATGGTCTTCCGACAGAATGATGTGCTACCATTGGACTTCCTCATCCCAGCCTTAAAAGTAGCACAAGAGCATGAGTGGAATGGACATGAATTGTCCTCTAGGATAGAACGCTTAGGTGAGACGAGGCTACGAGCGGCAGAAGGCATCTATGCTGCAAAGAAAAGACAAAAGGCATACTTTGATGCACACATCAAAGATAAAGGATTGAAAGAGGGAGACTTGGTTCTAGTTTATACACTAAAGCAACATGCCCGTAAGTTGGAAAAAAGAGGATACGGACCCATGATCATTAATAGAATTTCCACTAGCGGCACGGTTCAATTGGCCACTTTAGAAGGTGACATCTTGCCAAACTATTATCAGTGGTTGTCGAGTCAAGTTGTATCACATGTCGTCTATTCTTTCTCTATCTTTGTCTCATCATTTGTATGATTAAATGTGGTATGTTCATGTTTTGTCAATATTGAAGATTGCTGGAATCAATGTCGTATATACTGGAACTATGGAATCATGGACCTGTGACATGAGCCAAGGGCCTACCTCACTTCCGAAATTTGGTATCAGAGCTCTAAGGTTTTGGTTTCAAAGCTTTAGGACTTTGGCATCAATGCATTTAGGCTCATTCATATTCTCAGGTTCCGAGACTTCCAGATTTACAACATATGATTTAAGAGCATCTTCTAACATTTGACATACACACTTAATCTAGATGAGTAGAGATTTGAGAATTAGAAAATTCAGTTACATGTGTATTCATCAGTGTGGAGTATGAAGTTGATGATCTGTTAGCAGCCGAATATTTTTTGAAGAGTATGCAAATACTTTACAAAAGTATTATTTGAATACCAAGACTTGATGAAGATAAGACTACTTCAAATTCAAGGAAGAACAATGGTTTAGAGAAGATGAAGAAATTAGATCAACATCAAATCACAGGTATCAATTTTTACCATCAGATTATCATTTGCAGGCCATATCTTAGAAGAGCAGTTATGAAGAGATTTGAAGGTTTCAAGGAATGCTTTTATATGCTTTCATCATTTGAAAGTTAAAGGCTACATCAAAACAGGTATCTAGAGGTTTTTCTAGAGAGTTTTTGAGAGATCTTTTTCATGACAAGAAAGTTCATCTAAGAAGATAAATTTGGAGATGGGATGAGTTTTTTGTTTTCAGCCAATTTTCTATTGTAAGTTGGTTAGATATCCAGGTACAGAATGTAATCTAGGTATCTAGAGAGGTAACTCTAGAAAGGTAAATTCATGATTTAGACAAAAGGTTGGTGAATTTAGTCGTTTCAGACATTTGAAACAGAATTTTGATTCAGAGATATGAGGAGATGATAAAACATGATTCTATATTCACTTCCATTTGTATACCATGTTTGTTTTATCTCTTACTCTTAGCATTAGAGGAAGAGAAAACTTCATTCGAAGAAGTCAAGAGTATTTCCTACTTCAAGATGAACAGAACAAAAGGTATGGAAGAGAAGTTTGAAGATATTGACATCATCACGTGGAAGAAAGATGCAGAAAAGAAAGTCCATGATTTCCACAAGAAAAGTAAGACTTCCTTTTCTCTCATATTTTCCATATACTTTTCCTATTTTATCCTCTACACCCAAAAGACAAGTCTATGAGAACATCTTGTTTAAGGAAGAAGCAGTTTCTTGTTTTGCATTACACTTGGTCATGATTTAGTAGATTTGACAAAGAATTGCATTGAGTGAAAGAAAAAGCAGCAGCTATATGTTTTGACTCATATGTGTATGAGTTATGTTGAAGATTTTTAGCAAGCAACTTATATATTCCCTCAAAGAGTTCTTGGAGTGTCAATACAGAGCTACTTGGTATATGACAAGTTGCAGAGAATTATATTTCTTCTTTATCTAGCTCTTAAGGTAAAAGAGTTTTGTAGCAGATGTTGAAGACTTGGGTTGAGGTTTTATGTTTGGAAAAGGTTACCTCATATTAAGTATCTTCAGAAAACTTCAGAAAATTCAGTCTTGTTGATGTACTAGTCAATGGAGAATCTACTTTCTATTATTGTCTATATTTTTGGATACATGCTTGTATTCAAAAAGGTGTTCCATCAGATCCTATCACTTGATTGAGAAGTGGAGTTAGCCAAAAGAAAATCAAGCAGGTACTGTCACATTTCACTCGGGTAAAATATGAAAGTTATGAAGTATCAACTTGCAGCTTTTGGAGTTCTCAAGATGAGAAGTTTTGTCCACTTATGTTTCAAGTAGGAATTGCAAATTCTTGGAAGGATTTGTTTGAAGAAAAGTTTTACAACTTTTTGACAAGCATGGACACTTGGAGACATTCAGGTAATAAATCAAACATTCAGACATGAAGGTTTCATAAGAGCAGATTCTACACAAGAGAGATCATTGATCTTAAATGATCATGAAAGATCTTGAGTATTTATGAGTCAGTTGTCTATCCTTTTGTTTAATTCTTAACATTAGAAGAAGTAAGTCAAAGATTCAGGTTCTATCAGATTTGTGTTGCAAAGAGATAGAAGATACTTGTTACGTTACTGAAGGTTATGAATCCTAAAAAGCTTTCAGCAAGGTTTTGTTATGTTAGGTTCAGCTAACCTTATTCTACAATTTGGAAAGTTGAGGAATGACATGGAAAGCTATTGGCATGTGCACAATGCTAATAAAAAGGGTTCAGAGATTTTGTTTCAGATACAGGTATTGATCACTGAACATCAGATTTATTGAAAGAAGGAAGACGTTCCACATTTCATAAAGTCTGATATATTTGAAGAATTCTGGATACTAGTGTTAAGTCATACAGGGGGTGATGAAACATAAAGACTTATTTTCAGCCATATGTAAAAGAATACAGAGTCATACCTACAGGTATTCCTATTTCAGGTATTCCTATTTCAGGTATTCCTATTTCAGGTATTCCTATTTCAGGTATTCCTATATTTCCTTTGTCAGGTTCTCTTTATGTTCCAGCTTTGAAAGAAGAAGTAAGAAAAAGAATGTTTGGAGAAAGTTCCTGTTAGGTGTTCCTGTTCAGGAGAAGGTTCTAGAGTTCTATTGAAGAGAAGCTTGATGTTTCAGAAAGGTATGTTTGAGAAGTGCGCACATATATGTTTATACCAAGTTCTGAAGGAAAGAGGTATGAAGGATTTAAAGGATGAAGACATGATGACATCATAGATTTTTTTAACTCATATTTCAGTTGATGTCAGTTGATTTCAATTGAGTTGAGTTGATTTGATTAGAGTACAGTCAAAGATGAACCAACAGTGTTCATAATACACTAAGTTGTGAGTTGTCAGTCACAGGTTCCAGGATTCAGTTCTTGATCAGTGTATTTACATGACACAGCAGAAGTACGTTGAGAAATCTTTTTCGTAAGGTAAATGCAAATATGTGGATCCCAGTGTATGTTTTCAAGTTTTTGAAAACAGGAGATAGCAGATTCGAAGACAGTTCATGCTATATTTGTTGTCAAGCAATGATTGCTTGATGAGAACACTATTGGATATCTAGTTTGCATATTTTCTCAAGTATTATGGTTCATATTCAGCAAGTTCAAGTTTTTGAAGAAAAGTCAAATTCAGTTTTGAAGAAGACTTTTGAAGAACAAGTTCTGAAGTGCAGGAGTACAAGCTTGAAGCTTGTGATAGTTTGCAGCTTTGATAGTTTGCATATCCAATCCAGGTTGTACCAATATGACATTGCAGGGGGGATTGTTGGAAAACAATGTCCCATTGGTTGGAAATTGGTCAAAGCTGGTCAATCTTGCTTAGAGAATACAGCAACTATATAGTTCCTTAAGACTTCCTCTACAAGTTGCTTTAGAAACAGACGGGGGCGCACAACATCTATAGCTGCTCTGTCTAGTCCCCCTACAACAAACGACGTGTGGGCGCATTGGCTATGTCTCTTGTCTCTCATGTAACCGACCAGAGCTCAAATCCCGCCGTCGACAGCACGTGAGAAGAACATTTTTTTATCATATGTTCTAGCTAAACATAGCGGCTTGATAAAACGGATAGCGGACGGCGTTTTCGAATATGTTTTCTTCTATCACGATGGATTTAGCGATCGTAGAAGCTTTATGCTTTTGAAAGAGCTTTTGGAGGTTAATCTAAAACTATATAAGAACAAGTTGGGTCACTCTCTAATCATCCTTCACCTAGTATTCAACACAAGCTTTGAGCTTGGACCTCAATAGAGGTGGTGTTTCGTCTAGCACATGAGGCAGCCATGGTGCTAACTTGAAGCATGTTGAGGAGCAGCTATGGAGTTCTTCTTAATGATTCTTCTTGAAGAAGATGAAGGGTGTGCTCACACTCTAGCTCCTGGAGAGGAGGTTATCTCTTGCTCATGGCAAGAAGACTTGGTCATTAGCAGCTTGATGGTGAGGATCGGCCATCTACATGGTGTATTTGAAGATTGTCTTCTACAAAGAAGATGTCAGATTGAAGATTGTCTTCTACAAGAAGATGTCGGCCTACTTCAAAGACATAGGATGGTGGTTAACATAAGATTTACATCTTATGTTAAGTATTCATGTACATATTCTCTTTATGCACACAGATACTACTTGAATTTTATGGAGGCAGTTGCATTCATATCAGGAGGGTCTTATTCGGCATAGGTAAAAGAGAAACAGTACGTATATGCTTCATGCATATTTGGATGAGGTGTTTGAGAAGGTGTGTTCACATGAGTTTGAGGATTTTCGGCAACACACTTGTTAGCATTCCTTGCTACTTTTTAAGTATGTGATCTTTTCACACACGTATCTGACTTAGGGTCTTCCATAGCCTAAGGTTAGATGAGGGTTTGTTGATTATCAGTTTCACACTGATCCTTCCTCTTTCAGTCACTCATATTCACTCTTCTATAACCTATTAGGTCACACATCTCATGTATATTCAGATTACTGCCCATACATCTGAATATGTTTGTTACATTTGTACATTCACTCATTCATCTATTTCTCATCACATAGAGTGGTTGAGAGTTTTGCTACCACATTGTACATTGAACATTGGTATATATGATACTATGAGTAAGCGATGGCTTACGTAACACCTTACACATGGCGTCTATTCTTTCTCTATCTTTGTCTCATCATTTGTATGATTAAATGTGGTATGTTCATGTTTTGCCAATATTGAAGATTGCTGGAATTAATGTTGTATATACTGGAACTATGGAATCATGGACCTATGACATGAGCCAAGGGCCTACCTCACTTCCAACACCAAGCACAAAGACCACAAGAGGATAAACTCATCTCTTCAACAATAGCTAGAAGACCAACAACAATGGTATGGGTATGGAAGCCAAAAGCACCGGTAGGCCCCACAGAACCAAAGAGCAAACCACAAAGGATTAAACCCTCAAGAAACCATCCAAACATGAAGCACCCAAAGTAGATCACTACATAGTCGAAGACCATTTGCAAATGGATCCCTATAAGGAGGAACGATCAGCTGTCATCTCAAGATACAATGGATACCTCCAACAAAGATGGCATCAACATCTGCAAGTGACATCAAGCCTCGACGAGCGACTACCATGTGCTCCTTGCACAACCTTGTCTTTTGCACCATTCAAGACATGCATTTCCAAAGTATGCATTAATATAGGGCCACATTACATGGCCGTGCATAGACACAATTGAGAGTCCCATGCATAGGAGCACATTGACACATGTAAACTTTTTTTTATATACTAATCTTTGTCTTCTTGTTTTGGGGACATTGTTTCGCAAAAAAAAAGAGAGAAGAAGAAAAAAGAGAGAGAAAGAACTTGTTTCCAGGGTTGGCTCATGGAACATGAATGAGTCATGCTTAGTTGAAGGTGGAACCATTGATTACTGGGCATTTATCAGTTTGGATAGAAGAGTGTCATGGCTAGCCGATGATATTACTGTTACCTTATCTGGTAGACGTCAAGCACTTGGCATGCACATGGCATCCACTACTATTGTTCCCCCTTACCTTAGTAGGATGGAAGAGCTTGAAGGTCCGCAATTTGAGAGATGCTTAACTACTGTATGCATGAGAGAATCCAAGGAGATATCTGCAAGGGGTCGTTTGGTACCCTGAAAATCCTTGTCTGCATACTGGGTGAGAAGACTCCTGCTTATGGTGAGGTAAAGAGAATATGTGAAACTAAGCTTGGTGTAGTTATGGAATGTTGTTTGTCAAGGAATATAAAGAAATTCAATTCTCAGTATTTGGCAAATGTTGCTTTGAAGAGAGGAGACCGGACCAAGCACTCAAAAAATTTCATCAGTGGACCATCAACACCGACATTCATCGACAATGAAAGACTAGCTGATGGTCCATCACAGTGACGGGTGTACAACACGATGAGATAAACATAGCTCGACCATTCACCATGGTAAGAATACTCACTTTGAGGAACATTATAACAATGGTAGCTTAGGAAGCCTCTTCGTCAGCATACCCTTGAGCGCTTAGTTCAAGACCTCACATTTTGCACCATGTTATTTTTTAATGCATTCCCCAAGTAAGCATGCATAGGGGCTACATTACAAGGCCGTGCACAAGGCACATACTTTCTTCAACCCGTGCACTAACACACTTACCCATCATTCAGTATGGGTTATGAGTACTTGGCATGATTACTCTGAACATCATTTTTGGAAGAGCTGGAGGACGTCATGGGAACAACATCCATACCTAAGAAGCAATTTGAAGCCAGCAGTTGCTCCAACTCAATCTTGCAACCTCTTTTGAGCAACTCGTAGTTTTTGAAAGCTCACACCGACACATTCTTGCTTGAATCCAAGGAACAAGCTCATACATAATTGACATTACCTCTCCAATCACTACATGGAACAACCGCTAACAACAAGGGTCTGTCAGGGACGACAGACTCAAGAGGGGGGGAGTGTTGGAACTCAAGGTCAAGCACAAGCATGGAAGCACATCAGAAAGGTGGACACACACAAGAAGAAGGAGCAAGTAGGGAGCTCAAAGAAGTGTATGTCAAAATTTCAAAAGAATCCCCTACAAAAACAGTGATTTTCATCACTAAAAGCCATTGTAAATACCATTTCATATTTTTGTAACTCCATTTAGTTCAAGCCAAGGAGACCTCAAGCTTGAGGAGTATTAGAAGTATCATAACTACCAGTTTTTAAATTTTTAGACTTTGTTTGAGCCCTCAAATAAGCCCTGGAACCTAATTTTTAACTAGGCCGGACACTAGGTCTGGACAGGGCCAAAACTAGTCCATAAACTATAAAAGGAGCTAGAGAACTCATTTTTGGGGTTAGCTTGTTAGATAATTAACAACATCTCCATGAGTTTGATTGTGATACACAAAAACACGATAGAATCAATGATCTTCTCTAAATATTGGGAACAACTATTAGTGGCTTGAGATGAAAATAAATTCAAGATGAATGATAAATTGCTTTTCAAATTATAGATGATATTGATACAAAGCATGACAAAATTGTTTTTTTCGAGTGTATTAAAAAATATACTAATGATGGGTTTTTTCCATGATCTTTTTTCAGATGATTATCCGAAACTTTTGAAATAAAGTGAAGAGTGAAGAGAAGGATCTTTCTAGCATAAAAGCATCAAAAGCAGCAATGTACTTATAGAATGAATTTCGTCACTACTTATAGTGTCCCAAACTTTCAGGCTAAACTTAGTCGATATTGTTGTAGCCCATAGTGTTGGTGTGTTGAGACAAGAGAATTGTCTTACTGTCTTTACTTGCACTAATGAGAAAGAACCCATCACGTGTGATCAAACTATAGAAGAGGTCCATGTTCAGCCTATCTTCCACCAATAGCCATAACATTTTTGCCATTCTCTCTCACACACATAGAGAGATAAAACTTTCATGCATGCCATCTATCATTCAGGTTTCCTCTCGACAACCATCTGTCTTCAGTGATAGAGAGAGAAATAGAGAGAAAGAAAAAATCTCCTTGTGCCTAACGCTGTGTATTCATCTCGATGAGTGAGATGAACCAAAGAAGAAACACATTGTAAGTTCACTCCTTTTTACAAGTATTTTCACCACAGAGAGAGAGAGGACCCATTATCTATGCCATATTCTCTTCTTTAAGAGAGAGAGAGAGAGAGAGAGAGAGAGAGAGAGGGGGGGGGGGATAGAAAGCACATGAGACATGAACTCTTAGGCACACGCTTAGATAAAGGACCCTTGATTTCACCTTTTTGGCACTATCTTTCCACCCAGTAGATCGATCACCTACTTTTGAACTTCATTCACTTTGACATAATCAGTGTTGTCAATTTTTTAACCACTTCTTCATTAAAATTCTTTAGTAACCAACCATTTTCCTTATCCAATTTTCTCCTATTTATTAATGCATCCTTGCTCATGGTATCCTTTTAGGCAATCCCAACATTAGCATTCACATTGACTCAAGGATTGAACTTAAGTGACCTTACTCAAGGATCATACAAAATACTTCATATAACTCTCTCCTATTCTTGAGGAAGGCTTATTGTACCTTGATCAGACTCTTTTTCCCCTTCTTTGAATCGTCCTCTCCCACTTCTTTACATTAAAGTGAGACTCCAATAACAATCACAAGGGTGTACATCCATATTATGTAGCATCTACTAAAGGTTCAAGTTTCCCCAAGCCCATCAGTTTTGGTGAAATTACAATCCTTTTGCCTATCATTTGGCACTAAGTGCCCCCAACCTTGTAACTCCAATCAATAAAAGAGCATTTTTGTGTATGTATGGCTATTCTAGGCCACGCTTGTTTCCTCTATTTCCAACTTGTGTGCAAGGGCTACTCTAAGCCCAAAATCTCTCATCTTGCATCTTCAATCCAAATTAAGTGTGGTGAAAATTTGAAGTTTTATCACAGGCTACTATACGTGATGTTTGCGAGCACAAAAACATGTACCTCATACAAAAACTTAGCATCACACACGTCGAACAAGATCGTCATGGACAATGCCAAAAGTGTAAGCGCACATCATCGTGATTTGTAGCCCGCATGCAAACACAATAAACAAATGCCGAAATCCATGGATTAACCAATCGCTAGTATGTAGGTCGTATGTGGAAAGCTGGAATTACATGCACTTAGAACAAGAGAGAGACAAGCACATACCTAGGAATATCACTGTACATTGCCATATACACCTCAACAAAATGGATTTGCTAAAAGAAAGATCATTTCCTTCATGAAAATGATGAGGTGTGTAGCAAAAAGTCATGCTTTACCACATAGCTTTTCACTTGAGGTTATTATGTCTGCAACATATGTACTTAACAGATGTCCCACCAAAGCATTGCAATCAATCACTCCATGTGAGGCTTAGCAACATAGCTTTTCACTTGAGGTTATTATGTCTGCAACATATGTACTTAACAGATGTCCCACCAAAGCATTGCAATCAATCACTCCATGTGAGGCTTAGCATGGTTGCAAGCTATCTATTGCTCATTTGTGTGTCTTTAATTGTTTCACATATGCATTAGTGCCTGAACAACAACATAGAAAATTGGATGATAAAACAGTGAAATATATTTTTGTTGGGTACAATTTGGAAAGCAAAAGCGATCATTTGTATCATCCATAGACTAAATGCATTCTGGTTAGTCGTGATGCTATTTTTGTGAAAGATGCAATTTAATCCTTACTTGCATGTACCAAGGAGACATCAATAAGCTCAATCCAAATGAGGCGATTTCTCAGCCTTTACAAGATTCAAATGATCATGCATATCATTCCATTTTATATGCAGATTTACATGATCCACTTGTTGATGAGAGGGATGACATAGAAGAGGCTAAAACTATGCCTAAATGAGTGGTGCAGAATTTGACAAATAGCAAATTAGATGCACCTCTATCATATTATGCTCATTCAATCTCTCATAATGCTTCCTTGCATCATATTGCTATGCGATGGTTGTCTCTAGTCTTTATGATGAGAATGAGCCTATTTCTTTTTATGAAGCACAAAAGTTAAAAAAAATGGATGGTTGTTATGTAATTAGAATATGATGCTACTATGAAGAATGGTACTTGGTCTTTATGTGTTTTTCCTCCAAGAAAAAAGGCCATGGGCACTAAATGGGTATAGAAGTTGAAATGTAGGCTTGATGGAACAATTGACAGGTATAAGGCTAGGCTTGTTGCCAAAGGTTATGCTCAAAAGAGAGGCATTGATTTTGATGAGACCTTTGCTCCCACATGCCAAATGACCACCGTTTGTAGCATTCGTGCACTTGCAATTCAACATGGTTGGAATCTATATCAATTGGATATTAAAACTGCATTTTTGAATGGTGATTTACACGAAGAAGTCTATGTATTTCAGCCCCATGATTCTATACAAAAGGGCATGAAAACAATGTCTGTAGGTTGAAAAAGGCATTATATAGTTTGAAGCAAGTACCACGTGCTTCGTATGAGAAGATACATGCCTACTTACTAGCATATGGTTTCTCCAGAAGCACAAGAAAAGCACAAAGAAAAAGAAGAAGCTTGGAGCAAAATACAATATGGAATGTATTACCAAGTGAATGTACAAAGATAATTGACCCATTAGGGTTATAAGTGTATGTACATGCCAGGGTAAAAAACCTCCTAAAGAGGGAAAAAGGTGCATTGGGAGTCCTAAGTGTCTTCACACACATCGCTACCAAAATATACCAACATACCCCCCTTGGGAGTGATGTAGTGGACAAGGAGTTGGCACTCATGTGTAAGGAACTGCCAAGCTATCTAGAAAGAGATCAATCCATTAAAGGAAGTAAGCCCAAACTTTGTGAAGATCTTTAAACTTCTCCCTAGGCAGATCCTTTGTGACTGCAACATTATCCTATGTGGGCACATAAGCCAAACTGATCTCTCCAGTAGAAGACCTCTCCCTAACTTAATGATAGTGCATCTCAATGGGCTTTGTGCGAGCATGGAACATATGGTTCCTTGCAACTGCCAATGCACTTTGACTATGAGTGACGATGGTGTGGCAGAAGACTGACCAATACCCAAAATTTCAGCCAAAAGGCAATTGAGCCACACACACTTGATAGTCATTATGAAAGTTGCCCTATATTGAGCCTCATAGCTAGAAGTGGCCATAGTAGGCTCCTTCTTGCTCAACCAAGTATGCATGAGCTACCAAGCATGAAGTAAGGACCATAGGTGGACACACAAGTGTCATACCAACCATCCCATTTTGAGTTAGAAAAAGCATGTAAATATGGTGGTAATGATCCCCCTCGGGATAAAACTATGAATGCTTGACACATGGGAAATGCATAAACTTAATCATCTGAGAGACAACAAACTTAATATGAGGTTGTGATATGCATAAGTAAATCAAGCATCCAATAGCCTGGCGATAGAAAACAACATCAAATGCATCTCAAGCATCATGAAGACTCAACCATAAACCTGTTTCCATGGGAGTGACAATAGGTTTGCAATCTTAAAGGCCAAAATGTTGCAATAATGTGTCAATATATTTTGTTTGACACAAAGCCATTCCTCCATGAACTTGTGTAAATTGAATGCCCAAATAATGAAGCAAATGCCGCAAATCTAACATTTCAAAAGAGGCATGCAAATCAGCCTTAAGTCAACAATATGCTCTTCATTAGGACCAGTGAGCAACATATCATCGGGAGATACTACAATGATCAAAAGTACATGGTATGCACACTTAACATATAAGGTCCTCTCATCTGGACTATTTTCAAAAAACTCCAACACCTCTTGAAATTTGGAACTCTACAGGAGAAAATAGGTTAAGTGATCAAGCTCTTATGGTTTTCTTTAGAAAAAATTGAACCAAGAAGTCCCGATATTCATGCCTTGTCCCAAATTTCATGGCATAAGCTTTGCCAAAGTAGCACCAACCTATTGTTTTCTACACGTGAATGTTACATGCTTTGGGATTCAAGTTGAATTCAACCTCGTTTGAATATCCATCTCCTTTGATTTGAGATCCCTTCCATGTTGAAGCCTCCATTATACATGAAGCCCTTCGTTGTACAAAGAAGTATATAATCACGCTATAATCACACTCTTTAGCAATATCTAATCTTCTCTTCCTCATGCTATAATAATGTCCCCAAATCTTCATAGTTAAGCCTAAATCTTGGGATGATGTCCTCCAACTAGATCAAATAAATTTTCTCTTTGTTCCATAAATCTTCTAGAATGTTCAATCCTTTCGCTAACAATTTTCTTTTTTTTTTGCTTTATTCACCTCTTCACTCACTTTGTGGTGATTCATGCATGATGAAAGCCATATAAAGTATGTGCCTTGCCTTGCACAACAACTTTCGAAAGAAAAATTTAAGGCTTTTCTCCTTCATCATCCCTAATATAAACGGACATTCGAATAGGTTACCTTCCAATTTTTTTTCAAAGGAAGTTCGGCCGAAGCCTTTTGTTACCTTCCAAATTAATGCCTCTCCTTGTAAGATATTTATTGGAGAGTGGAGAATTTTAAAGTTGCTTTATTTATATGTATTTTCGGATCTCTTCTCCTCCTCGGCATCAGAACGGTATGACAAAACGAATTCAATCCATGGCTCGTGGGATCAAAGATATTAGGGTCCCCGTATAAAACAGAGTGTACGTGTCGACTGTAGTGTCGACGGAGCCGAACTCTGGGAAATTCGAAACTTACCGCAAGCTACTGTGCAGCGGAACCTTAGGATCTTCCCGAAATAATCTAGCTTTTGTGCTTCCCAGGTAACAACACCAAATCTTCTTTCTTTCCTCTGGAGAATTGCACGCGAAACACTGAATTCAACTGTCGGTTCAAGCATTTAGCTTTGCAACTACAAGACTGTGTAGGCTTGCTCATGAACCATTTTTTTGGAGTTTTTCGTAGTCCAAATTGGAATTTGGATTCACACAATTCCGTTTGGTAGCCCTATCCATAATTGGTGCAAATTGAATCTCAAGTATTAGCTATTCTCGTTTGCTCCAAAGAATTGATATTTGACCAGAATCCTAGATTCTCTTCTACCTATGTTCGATTTAAACAGTTCTTTTCGTTACCCTAAGTTTTATTACTGCATCTCTCCAGCTATTATTTTAGCACTTTATTCAGAAGCTTTAGCGGTGTTTAAGACAGTCCCGTCACCATGCGTGAGAAAAGAGCGATAGACTTGGTTCTTTGCACAAGTTAGCGCTCCGATATGAAGGACGTCATATACACAAAAGTCAAAATTGAGCTCTTCACACCTCTGAAAAAGAGAGCAGGAACAAGCATAGAGCAGCAATTCTCGTTTTTCTTGCGTAAGATGAAATTTGCAATTTCGACATGAATCAAACATTATTCCACATAAGATTTTACATCGACGACCAGGAGTATTTTCAAAGGATGGCTTATTGACTGCTACTTCTCATAGCATATTTCAGGAGGAAAAGAGGGAAATGTTGCATAATCAGTAGGCAAGTTGCGTCTCCAAACAGTAAAAAACCAACAAGCGGGCATAAGAAGGAAACATATGCCGAGATAATATGTACTCTGTGCACATATGTCTATGAATGTCTCCTGGAATTTGCGAGTCTTAGATGTGCAAGTCTGAAACCTGATTCAACTTTGTCCATTTTTTACCCCCAAAGTTTCTGAGATTCTTGTGTAGGAGCTGGAAAAATAGTAGAAAATGAAATATGTATCTATGTTCTCTCTTTCTCTATGTGCTATACCTGTATATGTGTATATATCTATCTATCTAATCTATCTAGATAGATAGATAAAAAGAAAGAAAAATAGACAGATGGATAGATATACATATAGATATTCTGATGGATGTACAGATGGATAGATAGACAGATGGATAGATAGACAGATGGATAGATAGACAGATAGATAGATATTGAGATGGATGGATGGATGGATGGATGGATGGATGGATAGATAGATAGATAGATAGATAGATAGACAGAAAGTCAGACAAACATACATACATGCATGCATACAAACACACATGTACATGCATATTTGACATTTGTATGTACACATGTACACACATCCATACAGCTTACACACACATATGGACATACATTTGTACGTACATACATACATGCACATACATGCATACATACATGCACATACATGCATACATACATGCATGCATGCATGCATGTATGTATGTATGCATGCATGCATGCATGCATGCATGCATGCATACATACATACATATGTACGTACGTACGTATGTACATACATGCATATGTACATACATACATACATACAAACAATATGTATGTACGTACATACATACGTACATATGTACATGCATACATACTTTCTTTCTTACTTACTTACTTACTTACATACATACCTACCTACCTACCTACATACATACATACATACCTACCTACCTACCTACCTACCTACCTACATACATACATACATACATACATACATACATACATACATACATACATACATACATACATACATACATACATACATACATACAACATACTTACGTACTACATACACATACATATGCACGTGCTAAACTGCTCTGTGAAGCTAATACATTAGTCAGTGAGCTCCATGTTTATGTGTTGTTTTTGGTATGTACATACATACATACATACATACATACATACATACATACTGCCACGCATACTTGCGTACCTATGTACATACATGTATACATACGTACTACATGCATACATACATACAAATGTGAGAGAAGTCCCTTGTTCTAAGAGGTGAGTGCCTCAATATCTTGGAAGGTGTTCTCCCTTTCTAATCAGGGAACTTGATGGAGATGTAAAGATAGAGTTAGGAGAGCTGCACTTTATATGTCTATTTCTTTAAGGTCTAACACTTTGTCGGTCATACTTCGGAACTTTCTAATAATATACATTGGCAGATACTTTCAAATTTCTGGTGTTTTAGTAAGGTTGCATTGAAATGAAATCTGGTTTTATATTAAGGTTGTTCTTTTGGATATTGGATTTTTCTCTACTGGAGGCACGGTTTCTATCAGGAGCAACTATGCATACACACACATACACTTATACATTCACTTACACTCATACATTCACCTACAGTCATACATTTGTAAGCACATGCATACACACATACACTCACTGTAAATGTATCCATGATCCATGTCATCTGATTGAGTCACAGAATTCCTGCAATTGTGAAGAGGCCCTTCATAGTACATCCATTCTGGACCTTACAACAGAGCAACGTACATCCCCATGATTGGTTATAAGATTACTCATGACTCCCATCGAATGAGCTGTCAGTTTTGAGCTTGCCATTTTCAGTTTTCATCTTTCTGTTCATCAGCATGGTGTAGATTTGCAGCCTTCAATCTGTCACCAAAATCATCATTTTACTTTCCATCTGCTTCTGGCTTCACTTCTGAGAGGTTGATCTTTGATCGTTACTCTATTTTTAGCTGGAATTGATGGTCGATTCTCCTAAAACTAGATCCTTTTCTTCTTGTTTTCGCTAGTATCACATGTGTAAAAATTCTGAATAGTTGGTCTTAGTAAGTTTGATTCGTTACAGACCATCACTTGATCGAATAATCTTTTTTGATATAGGATCCCAAACCTTGTATCCTATTTCTCTTTCTCCATAGCACATGAAGATTCCTTTGATGGATTTCATATCAGGCATTGCCACATTGTCCTCTTGTTTGATGGAATGTGCTCATATGGTTTGCAACCCAAAACTTGCTAGGGGTATGATGTGTCACTTTTTCTAGCAAGGTCGGGAGACTTGTTGCAGACATGAACCACAATTTAAGGCAAGACAATTTTAAGTGCCTTGCTCGAGATTTCTTGAGAAAGATTAGTACCATCCCATTGGATGAAGGGTTATAAGGCGTCATAAGCTCCCCCTTATACCATTCTTTGCGTAAAATTAATAGAATTCCTTGTCCACATAATTCATTTGCTCTTGATGTCGTAAGATTTTGACCCATCTGGTTACACACATATGCATACCATTTCTCGAAAACTTCAAGTATACCTTTTGATTTTAAGGGATATGTGCATAACTTCCGAGATGCATTTTTAACAAATGTAAGGAAGTATTGCATACTTCCATCTCTTTTTACAATCTTTTCTTTTTATATTTACTCTTCTATTGATATATCTCTAAAGAGTCTTTTGACAAATGAAGGGGGACCCCTTAATTTTCACAAGAAACTTTGAGTAGAATTCTTCAAGATTTCCAAAAGTATATTTTACATAAAATTTGGAGGAAATTTCTGAATAATTGTATGAAATGTATTCTTTAGAAAAATCATTTGAAAAAATAGATTTGAGTTATCCCAAAAAAAAGTTGAGACAATAACTTATGATACATAAGATACTCCTATAAAAATTAAGCCTATACTTAAAAAAAATTAAATCCTTAGTGTTACAAAAAGTTAAGAGGAGTTTTAAAGGGCTTTATCCCAACATTCACCATATGCGATTCAGTTTGGTTCATCGGTTCATGTTGCTCTCGTCTTAGGAGCAAGGGTCTTAGGCTGTTGGTGTAGATTATCCTTCTTTGTTCATCTTTTTTCTTAGAGCAATTCTTTCTGTTGGGCTGCATTTTTGGTTCATCTTTGTCTTGATTTTCAGTCTGTTATGTATGCTTTAAGTTGTGTTTTTCAAAATGATCTGTAATGTCTATGTAACATGTTTGATGTGTTATGTTAACCTTTCTTTAAAAAAAGGGTGAGAAACAATATTAAGATCTGATGAGTGTTCCAGTGAAGTTAATCATGATAAAATTTTCATTCATTTATTTGATATGATTCCTTTTGTTAATTACCTTTAAAATGTCGTAGAATCTCATCAAATCTTTAAATTGGGAAGACTTATGAAGAGAAATTTGGAATTTAGGTCACTTATATTTTGTTACCTGTATGTTTTCTTTCTTAAAGAAAAGAGTCTTAATGTTCTTTTTTTTTTGGCTTGGACAGTTCCTACGTGATTCTTGTTTTTTCTGTGTTCTCTTTTTTGGGGCCCTATCCTTTCCCTTTTCTTTTCAATTTTTTTTTTTCTTTCTGAAGTCTCTCTCTTCCATGGGCCACTATGTCGGATTTATTTATTTATTGTTTTCATTTTGCTGCAATGAGAGTTTTTGGTCTTGAGTTCCTCAAAAAAAGAAATTAAAAAAAGGTTGCTGTTTTCACTCGAGTTCTCAAGTAAGATGAAAAATATTTCCCATCTTGTATAAAATGGATTCTTTGGTTTTCTAATGTTTGAAGTGAACTGGGCACATAGTTCAAAAAGAGAGATTTAAATCGCGATTAAAAATCACGTTTTAATCGTTTTAATCATTGGGTTAAAAAAAATCGAGATTTATATTTTTTTGGAATTTTTGTGATTTTTTTTTGAATTTTATGTATATACACATATAAATGTATATAAGACACAAAACATTTTACATTTATATCGTGTAGTTTATATATAATGCATGAACATGGATAAAATGCTTGATGACTCATAATAGAACAAAATAATAAAAATAATTTTCGAAACAAAAAAAGTAAAAATCGCGAATAAATCGTTTTCAGATTAATAAAATTTCTATTCTATGAAAAAATCGCGATTTTTTCGAACTATGACTGAGCGTTACCGTATTTGGATCTGGTCTGCAAATTGAAACTGCCTCTATTCACTTGGTCACACATCTCGCAAAGATATCAAGATTGCATGGAGTTTTTTGGACATGTGGCCTTTTGCAATAGGTGTACATATAGAAACGAGAAGCTAAAAAGGAGGAAATGCACATGCAGTTCCTTCTTGTTATCTGTGTTCTTTGAATTGAATGAATTAAAGGTTGATCTTGTGCTTTTGATATGTATTTATGTTTACGGTTTATCTCAAATGTATTTCATTTCACAAGCCTCCTGAAATGTGTGTGTGTATGTGGTCGTTTTTCTTTTTTCTATTTTCAACCAGTGTCATGTATAAGCTTCTTCAGGCCAGTTGAGGATGAACAGTGCATTCAATAGCCAGATATTAGCTGAAAAGCTGAAAAAGCTCAACAATTCTCAGCAGAGTATAGAAAGTATCCTTTGCTGTTCATTTCGGATGCCAGGAAAAATTTATTTGTTTTCAGCAGCAATGTTTAAGATTGGAAAGCAATTTTTACATATATTTTTTCTTTTTATCTACACACACACACCCCCTCCCCCCCCCCCCGGCTGAACGTTTCTTCCAAAAAGAAGGGATGTTAGTGTCATAAAGCAGCTTTCACCAGATCCTGTGCACCTTGGGGGCCTGAATCAAGGAATTGGAATAACTTTGCTGGTTTCAACTAGTTCTCTAAACAGCATTTCAGTAGATATATACAAAGCATGCATATAGGCTGAAAGAGTGTAAGGGCAAGGACAAAGAGGATTATGATCAATTACAAGTTTTTGCATCTGTTGTGTGTGAAGAATTATGTTTACAAATATACACCTTTATGCATTTGTGTTTTCTAAAAAAGGCTTATTGAACCATTGATAGCACTTGAGTGTAAAGTGTTTTTAGGAGTAAAATTAAAATTCAGGTAACCTAGGATATTTTATGCGCTTGCGAGTTATCACATTTAAATTCTAATTTGTTATGTTTATGGACATGATTATCATTGCTTTATTGGCTCAAGTAAAAAATAGATGGTCTTTTCCTTTTTTCTTTTTGTTCTTTGGGCGATGAAAAGTTGCGTGAGCATGTTTTTGCCATAGACTTGTAATTGTTCCTTAACATTCCTTAGCTCTGTCCCACTGGTGCATATTTCATCGGAAAAAGGCACGGCTGGTTGTAGAGACTTGGGACAAGCAGTTTCGAGAGCTTTCGAAAGAACAGCAAGTGCCTTTTTTATATCTTGCTAATGATATCCTACAGAACAGCAGGCGCAGGGGAGGGGAATTTGTTACTGAGTTTTGGAAGATTCTTCCTGGAGCTTTGAAAGATGTTCTACAAAAAGGGGATGATCGTGTGCACAATGTAGTTTTCCGATTGGTAAAGTATTATCTTGTATGAATAGCGATGTTTTATAATGTTGGCCTTTTTATTTCTTCACTCTGGATAATTTGATGGATCCAGAACCCTGCATAAAGTAAATGGCATCTTACTTCTTGCTAACGATTCTTATTATATTGCAGGTTGATATTTGGGATGATAGAAAAGTTTTTGGATCCAGAAGTAGAACCTTAAGGGAGGAATTGCTTGGGAATGATCCACCAGCAGATCTAGCAGAGCATCGAGTGAAATCGAATCATACAATTAAGATTGTAAGGAGTGAACACAAATAAAATCCAGTTCTTAGTAAGGTATTTCCTTCTTAATACATATTAATTCATTCCTTTTGAATGTCTTTCACACAGAAGATACCAATAGGAGGCATCCAAGAGAAGTTGACATCTGCTTATCGAGCTGTGCATGATGTTGCATCTGATGAAGATGCAACTCTGGGTAGATGTAATGCAGCAGTTATCCGTATTGAGGGATTGGAAAAAGAGGCCAGCACTTCTAGAAATTTGTGTGAGTACTAAATATCTTGTAAGCTTTATTACTTGCCCTTTGATATGTTGTCAGTTTTTTGCTTGTTTTCCTAATATTCAATTTTAGTTCGTACTCCAAAGGAAATAATATTATCCATTCACTTGAGAAAAAATCTTTGGGAATTAATATCCATGTTCAGATGCCAGTAGTCTCCTGCTGCTCAAATCTTTGTGCATCTTCCTTACACAAACTCTACATGAACCAGGTTTATCTGATGTCCGATGGGTGGCTGTATCACCATCTTATATCCAGGAATGAGTCCTTGTACTGATGATTGCCTTTAAGTTTTGAGAGTGTTCTAATTAAAGAACAATAACAATAAAGGCCCCTATTTATTATGGGATCAGTAAATTTTGATCAATTCTCTTATGAATGAATAATGAATGGATTTTGATATTTGAAGATTGAAGATGGAGACTAGCAGATGCCCAGTTGTTTCTGGCAAATGGTGAACACGTTTTTTTTAATGTTTTGTTATCTCACTACAAGTCCTCATCATTCTGTGCACAGTTCTTCTAATTTCTGAATTTTATTCTGTTTTATATGTTTTCATAATTATACTGATAAGGTGTTTACAAATCTATGCTATTGTCCAACTGAAGAAAATGGAGCAGACATCTTCACCAAGGCTATTGGGGGAGAGCAACTTCATCGGCACTTTCCAAAGCTTGGCATTGGACCAAGGAGATAGTTCACTGCAAGGTGGACATTGAGGGGGGGTGTTAGATATACTCAATACTCCAGAGTCCATCCTCAAGCGACCATAAATGATCCATGGTGCTCTAAGTTGTAAGGCTCCCATTATGAGGAGAAGCCATTGTGAGCTGAACATTTGTGGAACCCAGTTCGCTGGCTTAGTGGTTGGGCCTCTCGTCTCTTGAGGCGGGAGCGAGGGTTCAATCCCTGGCAGCAACATGCAAGGGACATGTAATCTGGAATGATGTTGCATTGTGGCTGAGTGCCACTGTTTGTCTATCCCTGCGGTAGTGTTGCCTTCCGTTTAACACAGTATTGTAAACCCCTGTTCTTGTGAGATAA
>CM035439.1:22303617-22363617 GCA_020310875.1 Ceratopteris richardii | reverse complement strand
TAATATGTAATCACCTTAAGAATGACAGGAGGCAGCATTGCATTTTCAATTTTACGCTACAGATTAACACATTCAGTCTACAGCTGTTCTTTGTTTTAATGTAGTTCTTTTGAAAGCTTTTAATTTCTATAATAACCTCTAAAAGGAGAATCATATGTATTTGTGTACATGAATGCATGTGCGAATGAGTTCACAATTCTTCCTCTCAATGTGTGTGTGTGGTTGCAAGTGGATGTGCATGTGTGTTTGTAACTGGATGTGCATGGGTTGTGATTGTATATCTATATTACATGTTCGTCTCAGAGGCATACTTCATATTCAGGCAGTGTTTTACATCCGTGAAGTCGAACATGTATCACCATTTTTAAGGCTTGAGAGTTTAACTCACTTTGAAATGGTCATTGAATGGCAGGGGAGTCACATGATATGTCAGTAGTAGATGAATTGCAGGAGCAGGAGAACATTCTAACTCAATGTGCTGAACAGTTAGAAATGAGCGAACTGGCTCGGGCAGCTCTTGTGTCCCATTTAAAAGAGGCTTTACGGGAGCAGGTATTCATTATTTCCACATCCGTGCTTGCTAAGCATGATGAATACGTATGTTACAATGGTTTGTGAATCAAACATCAAAGACTACTGGAGTAAAAGTTGATGCTATTATAGGTTAATATGTGGAAATGTTTTACTCTGCCACTTGAAGTGTTCATGTGCTATTTTCTTTCATTATAATAAGCAAAAAGAAAAAAATCCTTTGTATAGAATGCATTAAATATTAATATTGAAAACACAAGAAAAGAGGAAACACTGAATTTCTTCTGTCTCAACTTCTTATTACGTAGCTCCTTATGGTTGATGGTGTATGGATCTTGTGAACTTAAAAAATCAAAGATTATCCAGTGGTTTTCTGTTTCATTTCTGTTCACATGCTTTAATCATCTTGCATCATTAGAGCTTTAGCAGGGAGCATACAGATCCCAGTTTGAATGTCTCATGATGTGTGAACAGTATCTTGTGATGATAAAGAGATGAACTGATTGTTTGACAGTGGCACTAACACGGTGTTGAAAAAACATTTAAATGCTTATTATTACAGAGCCAACTTCCAAGGTTCTGGGCCTATGGATGATGACTTATCCTATATATTGTGTTCATTTTATTTTGGAAACTCATTGATGCATATAGTGAAATTTTTAATGCTTTAACCCCCTGTACCTTTTGATTCTAACATGATAAGTCTACATTATTAATGACTCACGCACTTGTGCAGGAGAGCAAGCTTGAACTTATTCGAACACAGTTGCAGGTTTTATAACAAATTTATATATTGTTTACACCTGCACTTTGCCTTTACACCTAGCAATCTTCCTTGGGTGTTTTACTGATTTGGTGAAAATGACAGACTGCACGTACTCAAGCAGAACACTCTGCTGCCTTGCGACAACAGTTTCTACAAGCTGGCAATGCTACTGCAGGTGAAATTGTCGAGCATGAGCCACAAGAAACCAGAGAAGATGTTCTTGGAGCTTCTACGATCCCTCAAAGTGCTCGATCCACAGGGGATACTAGTTCATGGTCAGTGGCCAGCACAGAAGGCGTGGCACATGTTGCAGAGGAAGTCAAGGATCCAAGAAGTGCAGCTGCAGAGGTGGCTGCAAAGCTAGCTGCATCTGCATCTTCAGCTCAAATGCTTCAATCTGTACTTTCTTCATTTGTTGCTGAAGAGGCATCAAATTCTAGGGCAGAGAGTGCTCCTCTAGAAGCAGCTGGTACATCGATTCCTGATAAAAGGCAGAAATTGAGTGGTCAGAATGATAGTACACCATCTTCTGATGGCAGCCCGTCATACTTGAAACATTCAGTACCTCTTGTTTCTCTTCCAAGCGTAGGTTTTCCGCAGCACTCTGAATCTGATCATGCATCCACTTCCCAAATGACATCCTCTTCTTCCACTCAACTTCATTATCCTCCTACTTGTCCTATAAACATGTCACAGCCACAATATTTGGGACACAGTGCAGGTATTCATGTACCAGGTTATGGATATGCAAGTAATGCACCACCACCACCACCATTGCCACCGATCCAGCAGCAACACTTAGTGATGGGTGTGCCTCCACCAATGAGTATCAATTCACATAATGGCAATACTGGAGGCTTTCAGTCCATTCAACCTCCAGGTGTACGATATTATGGGCAAATCCCGATGCCAAATCCACATGTTCCACGCCATTGAAATCTTTTGTGTTTTGTTTTATTCCAATGAAATTCTGATGCTTTCTTGATATTGGCGCGGGAAGCAAATCATGGGTCTTTGAAACAGGTACACGTATCTTTTGTGTTCTGGGTCAATCTGTATCATCTGTCAAATGGAGGTCACCAGCACAGGTCGAAATATTTTCCATGTTTGCAGAATTTGGTAGAGAAGAGTTGCTCTGTATGTGGAGCATACATGGGTAGATCTCCGTTTGGAATAAAGTGGACACCAGAACCTAGATTTTTCAGTGACTTTCCTACCACTTCTGGAAGTGTCGGTTGTTTCAAAGCTTCACAAGCACTTGGCTCATTGGCAATGATTTGTATAGTATGATCTTTCTAGTGTTGAAACCCATGCTTCTGAGCCTCCTGGTGACAGTGATATGTTTGTTGATTCTTGCTTCCTTCGTGGAATAGGCAGTAGATATGCTATTCAATATTGATGTAGCTCAGCTCATTTGTCCAATGTACTTATTGTCTCAAAAGATTGAAGTGCCATGAATTGAGCTTGGATGAATGCCTTTTGTAGCTGTTCGTGTATGCTCGTGTCTTGCAGTGCTAAAGTCATCATCATGTCTGGAATGTCTAATGACTTAAGCATGCAAAGATCAACACAAACACAGATTTGTGTGGAATTCCAGCTCTCATGAAACAACTTTATTGACACGTTTCTGTTTGACTCTGGATAATCTTTGTACTCTGTTTTTTGCCAAATGATCATGTGGAAAGAGTATCTTATGAAAGGGACCTTTGGAACATGGTCTGTGACTTAGTACTGCTTATAAGCATCTATATTAGCATTTGAATCATGAACACTTTCAAATCATCATGTAGGATGACTTTACCCCCCAAGGACTTTTGAAACAGAACCAGATATTGAAACATGGAATGTGTTTCAGAATTTGTAATATCATAAATGCAAGTTGCTTTCCTCGTCACCTCAAGACTTTTGATGCGGGAAAATGTGTGGGAAACTTTTTATGGGGTATGCTATAGAATAGTGTATAGACAGTTCACGGGAGCATATGTGCATCAAATCTATCAAGAGGAAATTGAGAGCGGTGGAACCATATTGTCTGTGAATTTGATTATGTTTGATTTGCCATAGTGTTTATATTCTTCACCTTGAGATACATCTATACTTAGAATCAGTTCATCCTGTTCTCGCTTTCTTGTATTCTGCTATTGGTATGCATGTATTTGAGTGTATATCCTATCAGCAACTATCTATTTCTAATGAAGTGGACTATTATTCTGATGTTGCTTTATGCAGCAATCAAGGGCTCTTGAATCTTAAAAAAAAAAAAATTGTCTTTAACTAGAACAAAAGATTTTTAATACAAAAGAAGGTAAGAATATCTAATGCTATCCACTTCCATTAGCAACTAGGGTGCATTTGGGCTCCCATAAAGAGATTTTTTTTGCCTTATTGTGGATGTCCTTGTAGAACATTGCTTGCTTCTTTAACTACTCATTTTTTTCTTTGAGTTTGTTGTTCAACTCTAGTTGCTTGTTGACTTCTTCTAATTTTGCAATCTTTCTTTGAAGCTGAATAACTTGGTGGTTTGCCACTCCTATCAATAAAGAGATTTCTTTGTGGTACTCATTGATTTTCATGAGATGTTCTAATGTTTCTTGCATGAATGATAGCTATGTGGATATTTTTAAATGCTAGAAATGCATAAGGATTTCCAATGGGTGTGAAAGTGGAAGAAGGTGCGATTGGAGGCATGTTGGAATACATGGATTGGGTTGATGTGGAATGAATGTGCAAGCATGATAGTGTACCAAGATGGTGGGGATAGATGAATTTGATGATTGCATGGGTGGAGGGATGGGAATAGATGGGACAAGTGTAGACATGTGGTGAGTTTGAAGAGGTATGGAAGGTGACATGTGGGGAAGGAATTTATATTAGGGGTGATGTATTTGGAGTGGAAATAATGAGGTGTTGATGGTGATGTGGGTGGAATAGGTGAGTTACTTTGGGGTGTGTGGTCAAGGGATAAGGAGCTCTTTTTTGTGCATATGTACGTGAACATGAAGGGGGATTATTACCTTATCTTGATAAAAAATAGGAAGAGCAAGTATATCTTGTAGTGTGTGGATAAGGACGAGGAACTCTTTTTTGTGCATATGTACATGAAGATGAAGGGGGATTACTATTTTATCATGATAGCATAACCTTGATCGAAAATAGGAAGAGCATGTATATCTTTTAGTGAGTCCGCCTTGACTCGTGCCCTCTTCACTTGGAGCTTTTATCTTATGGGAGTAGGTGGATCTTGTTTTGTGGAAAACTCGATCTAACGCGTATCAATCTGTACTTCTGTAAGCTTAGCAATTAAGCTTCTTAGCCATAGAATTATTATTGATGAGTATACATGAAACTTCTTTGCCCTTTTTGGTACCTTCAAGTCATAGCTTTTTCATTTTTCCATGATACATGTCCATATGAGATGATGGAAGGGATATGTCTGAATTCAAGCAAGGCACAAAAGCACATCATAATTTGCCATATTGTTGAAAGAAAACTTGGATTCTATATTTCCTTAAGAGGAGAAAAAACTTGCATGCACACAAAATGTGATAGTTCCTTTTTGAAAAGTTGTTGGTTGTGAACAATTTAACACAGTCCTCATATACCTTGGTAGCTTCCATGCTTGAGTATGAACTTCTTGGTCTCAGCTTCTCTGATTCTTTCATCCCTATTGCAAGTGCCTCTCTTTCAGTAGTATTATGGTTGTGTTATATCTTAGTTAAAATTTTGCTAGCATAGTAAATGGATCGATCAAGTTTATGTTTTTTGCTAGGTTGTGTGAGTATGGCTCCTTCCAATCTAGAACTCATATCCACATGTACATGAAAGGTAGAATTTCATTATGGTGCTGCTAAAATAGATGTACTAATGAGTTTGATTTTTAAAAGAGTAAATGTGTTATCTTCTACTTCATTCCATTGAAAGGGTACTATTTTGCTAACAAGCTTAGAGAGGGGCTTAGTCATCTCAACATACATTTTTATGAACTTTCAGTGATAGCCAGTATGTCCTAAGAAACTTTGAATTTCTTTGGCATTAATTGGTTTATCTGTAATATTGCTATGATTTAATCAGGATTAGGAGCCATACCTTTTGCTAAGACTATGTGACTTAGAAGTGTCCCTTAAGTCACCAAAAAGTGACATTTATTTGGGTTGAGCTTTAGTTTGGCTTCTCGGCATGCACTAAAAACCTGTTCCAATTGACAAAGATGATCAGTGAAGTTTTCCACATGAGTAGAATATCCACTATCTGAAAAGGTGGAGAAGTCATCAATAAAGATTCTCAAGAACTTTGACAACAATGATTGAAAGATTGAGTAGACCACTCGATTGAAAGAAGAAAGAGCATTGCATAATCCAAAAGCCATTTTTGTATATACATATGTACCCCAAGGTTTTACAAATGCAACTTTTGCTTGGTCCTTCGGATGGATGAACACTTGGTTATACCCACTAAATCCATCCATGAAACTATATAAGAAATGACCAACCATATCTTCCAAAACTTGTTCTGAAAATGGGTTTGGAAACCCATCTATCAATAGTAACCATTCTAAATGCTTCCTCTAGCTTTTCTATTTACCTTTTGACCGCTATTGCATACTTTGGGTTAGGATGATAAATCCTTCATCTTACTGGTTTAGGATCCTTAATCAAAGGAATAGAATGCTCTCCAATATGGATAGGAATTCCTTCTAAATCATGATAACTCCATGCAAACACATCTTTGAAGTTTTGCATGAAAGTGAATACCTGTTGTAGCAATGATAGGTGATCCCATAGCCAAGTTGCTAGCAAAATTGGTTGTGATAGTTCTTCATTACCAAGGTTGACTTGCCTTGTAGGTTGAGATATCATGGCTGATTCTTCATTTTGGTCCTCGAAAATGCATTGCGGATAGCCGGAGATTCATTTATGTTGACCTTTAATTCCTTTTCTTGCATCCATAAAGGTCAAAGCTCTCTTTTCCAATGTACATTAGATGGTATAGGTAAGTCGTTTACTATCATGCTTTTCTCTTTTAATTTCCCAAGTTGGACCAAATCTTTCGAAGTTCCTATCTTTCCCCACCTAAAGTCCATGATTGTTTCTCTAGGCCATATAGTTTCTACCTATTCACAATCCTTGTCACAAATAGATACATCATAAAATGGATATGATGAATGTGTAGTTTCCATCCATTCCAAAGATTTGAACATTGGTTATCTCAAGTTCATTAGATGCTTCCACAAAAGGAATGACATGTTTTTCTTCAATAATAGTGAAAGAATGAGCATTACCTCCATTAGATCCTCTCTTTGATCTAAATGTACTTGCTCTGGTGTCATTCTCTGAATCATGCATGGCTTGGATGTGCCTTAGCCATGGCCTCCTATGAGTAGAGGAAAACCTTTGATGACTTGCGGTAGATTTAGCACCACAAGATCTAAAGAGAAGGCGAGATCGTCCATTTTTACGGGTACCTTTTCTACAATACCAAGAGGTGTAACTTGAATTTAGTCAGACAAGGTAATTGTAAACTTTTCTTCACCTTAAAGTTGGAGTCTTAGTATTTTAAGGGTAGAATCTAGCATGAGATCTATGCCTAGACCTCTATCGATGATCACTCCATTTATAGCCCTTCCATATATAGTGATTGATAGAAATGGACTCCTGAAGTTGATTAGAGAGTATATTGATAAGTTTGTGAAGTTATCTATAAATATAGCTTTCATCAAATTTGTTGGAGTATGTCCACCTCTTATTGCAAGCATAGTTGGACGTGACAATGTTTCTTTTTCTTTATGACTTTACTTTTAAATCTTTCATCCAATCTTAATAGATCATACAAAGATACGTTCTCGAAGGTGTTCTTTAGTACCTCTTGTGTTTTGATGATATTGGTAAAGGTAGAGGAGGTTCATTAGTAAAATGCAGTTCCTTCATCGTCTCTTCAAAAGCTTTGTCGATTTCTTGCAAGATTTAGAATTTTCCATACTTGGATCTTTCCATTGCAAGATCTTTGTCTCCATTCTCTTTTTTTGAGCTATAGTCTCCACTGCTAGCTTTTGATCCATTTCTTGTAGTGAAACCAATTTAGCTTTTGGACTTGGGCTGAACCATGCAATGAGTTCTTGATTTTCTTCTTCTCTTTGCATGTGTAGAACACATTTAGATTTTGGAGCATAGATTTGTTGGAGTTTGAGGTCTGTGGAAGCATGCGAACAGGACAAGGAAGAAGAAGAAGAAGAAGCTTGGAGCACAACACACATTATTGAATGTATTACCAAGAGAATGTACAAAGATAAGTAGCCCATTAGGGTGATAGGCGTATATACAAGGCACGGGAAAAAACCTTTTAAAAAGGGAAAAGGATGCCCTTGTGGTCCTAGTGTGTTCACACACATCACTACCTAAATATATTAACAAATCCCATCTAGGAGTGATGCGATGAACAAGGATTTGGCACTCATGTATAAGGAAGTGTGAAGCTATGCGGAATCAATCCACAAAAGGGAGCGGAAAGCTTCAAACTTCTTCCTAGGCAGAGCCTTTGTGAAAAGGTATGGAATGTTCTCCTGTGTGGGCACATATGTCAAACTGATCTCTCTAGCAGAGAACCTCTCCTTGACATAATGATAGTGCACCTCAATGTGCTTAGTGCGAGCATGGAACACAGGGTTCCTGGCAACTGCTAATGCGCTTTGACTGTCAGTGAAGATGGTGGTGGCAAAAGACTGACCAATACCTAAATAAGCCATAAGGCATCTGAGCCACACACACTCAATAGTCACTGTGAAAGCTTCCCTATAATTAGCCGCACAACTCAAAGTGGCCGTAGTAGGTTGCTTCTTGCTCAACCAAGATATACATGAGCTACCAATCATGGACCAAAAGCCACTAGTGGACACACAAGTGTCATAAAAACCTGTCCAATGAGAGTCAGAAAAAGCATGTAAATTTGGTGGTAGTGATTTCCTCTTGGGATAAAACAATCCAAGTAGCCACGTACCACTCAAGTAGCGAAAGATGTGCTTAACTGCTTGCTAATTCTTGACACCTGGGGAATGCATAAACCTTCTCATCTTTGAGATAACAAATTGAATATCTGGCCTCATAATGCATAAGTAAATCAAGCATCCAAGAGCCTACTGATATAGAAAAACATCAAATGCATCTCCAATATCATGAAGTTTCAACCCTAAACCTTTCTCCATAGGAGTGGCAATAGGTTTATAGTCTTCAAGGCCAAAACACTACAAAAATGTGTCAATATATTTTGTTTGACACAAAGCTATTCTGCCATCAGCTTGCATAAACTGAAGCCCAAATAATGATGCAAATTCCCCAAATTTGACATCTCAAATGAGGCATGCAAATCAACCTTAAAATCAGCAATATGCTTTTCATGAGGACCAATGAGCAGCATGTCATCAACATAGACAACAATGATGAGAAGCACATCATTTGCACGCCTAACATATAAGGTGCTCTGAGTCGGACCGTTCTGCATGTATTTTTTCATACCAAGCACGCGGTGCTTGCTTCAAATGATATAATGCCTTTTTCAACATGTACACTTGGTTTTCATGCCCTTTTTGCACAAAGCCACACAGCTGAAAAACATACACTTCTTCATGCAAGTCACCATTCAAAAATGTAGTTATAATCTCCAATTGATGTACATTCCAACCATGATGAGCTGCAAGTGGATAGATGCTATGAACAATACTCATTCGGCATGTAGGAGAAAAGGTCTCATCAAAATCAATGCCTCTTTCTTGAGTATAACCCTTTGCAACAAGCCTAGCCTTATATCTATCAAATGTTCCATTAGGCTTATGCTTCAGCTTGTATACCCGCTTAGTGCCAATGGCCTTCTTGCCAAGAGGCAAATCACATAAAGACTAGGTACCATTTTTCATAATAGCATCACATTTTGATTACATAGCAGTCATCCAATTTTTAGAATTTTGTGCTTCATCAAACAAAATAGGCTCATTCTCATCATAGAGACTAGAGGCAGTGATAGCATAGTAATCTGATGCAAACGAAGCACTATGAGATCCTAAACGAGTACGATATGAGAGAGCTGCATCTAATTTGCTATCATGCAAAGTCTGCACCAACCATTTTGGCATAGTTTTTGCCTCCTATATATCAACTCTCTCATCAACAAGTGCATCATGTAAATTTGCATCAGAAATGGAATGATATGCATCATCACAGGGAACATGTAAAGGTTGAGAAGTTGCCTCATTAGGACAAGCACTAGACTGTCCACCTGTAAAAAGAGGCAACAAAGTGTCATACATGTCTTTTGAGCTAACGGATGTCTCCTTAGTACATGAATGTAGTGGTTGAATAACATCTTCCACAGAAACAACATCACGGCTAACCAAAATGAGTTTAGTCTATGGATGATACACAGGATAGCCTTTGCTTTCAGAATTGTATCTAACAAAAATACATTTCACTGCTTTATCATCCAATTTCCTGCGTTGTTGTTCATGAACTAATGCATATGTTAGACAACCATAAACATGCAAGTGAGAAACAGATGGCTTATAACCATGAAAAGCCTCATATGGAGTGATAGATTGCAATGCTTTAGTGGGACACCTATTAAGTACATATGCTGCACACATAACAACCTAAAGGTGGAAACTATGTGGTAAAGCCTGACTCTTGATCATACGCCTCGCCATCTCCATGAGCGACATGTTCTTCCTTTCAACAAATCCATTCTGTTGAGGTGTATATGACATTGTATACTGATGTTTTATCCCATGTTTAACAAAAAATGCATTAGAATCAAAAGACATATAACCCCCCCCTCGATTAGAATGGAGGGTGCCTATTTTACATGCTGATAGATTTTCAGCCAAAACTAGAAACTGTTTGAAGCACATAAACACTTCGGACTTTGCTTTCAATGGATATACCCATGCATGCTTGGAAAAATCATCAACGAAAGTAATCACAAATTAAAGATAGTTCCCAAAAGAAGGTGTCTGCATAGTACCACAAACATCACTATGAACAAGCTGCAGTTTTTAAGTACCTCGAATTGAACCATCTTTTGGGAAGGAGGAATGCTGCATTTTCCCAAAATACAGCCTTCACATACATGTTTACCAGGTGCCTCAAGTTTGGGCAGAGAAGACACCATTTCAGATTTCTTCATGCGTAGCAAACTAGGGAAATTCAGATGACCAAAGTGTGCATGCCAAAGCTTTGCATCTAACATAGCTTGAGAATCTTGAACTGCACATGCTCAATCATTCACAGTTTTTGCATAATCTATGAGCTTATACAGCCCACGACAGAAAATGCAAGAAGCAACAATAATGTTGCCATATGATAGATCATGAACTGTACATCTATGATAAAAACATTTCACGACCAAGACAATCTTGGCTAATGTTGAAATTGATAACATATTTTTCTTGATCCTTGGCACAAATAAAACATCTCACAATGTAAAAGAACTACCATCAACAACAGTCAGAATGATCTTACCAACTCCCATAATAGGATAAGAGGAGTTGTTGGCGCATGTGATAGTATTCCCTGTAGGTGCACACTCAAGTCAAGTGAAGAAACTGTGCTACGAGGTAATATGTTTGGTTGCCCCACTATCAAAGTACCAAACATGTGAGTCTACTATAGACATACAATGTTCATGTGAAGATGAGTCATAACTGCAAACAATAGTAAATGCCCATTCTTCATTCTGCACAAGATTAGCAGACTCTGTTTTGGGTGTAGAGGCCTCTGCAACCACCATTCCATCCTCTTTCTTCTTTGCCTCTTTTGTAGCCAGTTTTGGATAACTCTTTGTGACATGATCATTTTGTTTACAGTATTTGCAAAACAATTTCTACTTTTCTGTTTTCTTCTCGTCTCTATCATTCTTCTTTGATTATGCAAAATTAACAGATTTTTGCTTACTACTAGAAGAGCTCCATTTACCTTTGCCCTTCTGACTAGCCAAGAAAGTTTGATCTGTAACATGCATAATGGACCTCTTCTGCCTAGACTAATCTTCCTCTAACAAACAGACTAACTCCTCAAAGTTAAGGCATTTGGATTCTCTTTCATCATCAATCAAAGAGTGGAAGAAAAATTCCGATATGAATCTGGAAGACCATTCATAATAGTCTGCATAAGTGAACTGTCGAAAAGACTTCATCAACAAAAATCGATTGCTTCTTCAAATCTTTGATCTTTGTCAAAAAACTATCCATGGAATCTCCTTCATTCATGTGTTCACTCTCCAAGTGGTTTCGGAGATAAGCAATATGAGCCACATTCCTTGCCTGGTATAAAGTGCTAAGTTTATCCCAAGCATCCTTTGCTATTCTGCACGAGCGAATGTGAGGAATAATGGCACGTTTGACAGAAAAGGCTATCAATCCATGCTATTCTGCACGAGCGAATGTGAGGAATAATGGCACGTTTGACAGAAAAGGCTATCAATCCATGTTCTTGAGCATCTCTGTCATCCCAAAGAGTTTGCTCTATAGTAGGTGCAACATGAACAACAACATAAACATGAACATGTAGAATATCACCATGTTCAACGCCATATGCATCACCTTCAGCAACTATGTTTGTAGGTGCACAATATTTCATAGTCCTTTTGCAACCAATACATGAGGCATCATATAAGCCCATAATGGGTAATTGGTACCATCCAACTTATCCTTAACATCCAACATAGGGAATACATCATTGCTTTCAACCATGGCCACTGACCAAAATACCCTGATGCACAAAAATGACTGTATTTGAAAAAGTTGGAAAGAACTACCCTGTCGAGTTTTGCTAAACTTGTAGCAGACTTTGAGATGCTTATACTAGTGAATGAAAACTTGTATATACCTTTGGCACAAAAAGATGAAATTGCTTGCACAAGCACTAATATAGTGCATTTAGAGGCCGAAACGAGCTCAGATCGTGATTTTGACACCACAAAGCAAAGATGTTTTGAACTCCTAATCGTCGTGAGTATGCTCCACCAATTTTCGTGCGATTCTCAGATTGTGACCGGAGGGGTGTCAATGATGCCCTAGATGAAATGGCGACCTACAATGATACCAATTGTTGGAGTTTGAGGTCTACGGAAGCACACAAATAGCACAAGGAAGAAGAAGAAGCTTGGAGCACAACACACAATACTGAATGTATTACCAAGAGAATGTACAAAGATAAGTGGCCCATTAGGGCAATAGGCTGACATACAAGCTGGGGGAAAAAACCTCCTAAAGAGGAAAAAAAGTGCCCTGGTGGTCCTAGTGTGTTCACACACATCACTACCTAAATATATCAACAAGCTTGGGGTTACCTTTCTTGAACCATAGTTTTGTAGGGGAACAACTCCATGAAGTTGATTAGGATTGCTTATTAGAGTGGTTTGAATATGGGAAAATAGTTCGACTTCAAAGGGTAGCCCATTTTTAGTAGACACTTTCCCTCATTGGCATTAACTTCATTAAGTGGAATATTTTAAAAAAATTGAGCAACTTCATGTTGATCACTTTTCAAAACTGTGTCAATGATATAAACATGGCCATTCTAAAAAAAATGGTCAACTTTATTAACTTGCCCACTTTTCCAGTTGACTTCATTCACTTGACCATTTTTTAAAAATGGGTCAACTAATTTAACTTGACCATTTTTTAAAAATGGATCAACTTCATTAATTTGGGTAAATCGTGCAAAATGCCTAGGAGCATCACTCTTAGGTGGTTTCTTTTTCTGAGATAAACTAGTAGAGTATGAAGAACACTGTATAATACATGAAGAAAAGTGTACACTACTTGGACATATCTTGGTATTGCTTTCTTTTTTCTCACTTGGATGGATTGTTTGCTGCTTCCGCTTCCCCTTATTGACCTAGATAACATTGACTTGATATGATGGAGCTGAACCATTTATGGATGTTTGAATGGTAGAAGCCTTTTGCTTTGGAAAATCCTTCAGGTAATGATCCATTGTGTTCGGGCAATGCATGCAAGGTGGAGACCCTTTAGGGAGGGAGCATTTTCCTTGAAAGTGCCCATATTCTCCACATTTGTAGCTCATTATAGGATGTGTTGGTCTTCTAAATGGAGGCTTCCTTTCATTAGAAGAGCTTACTTGAGTGGTGGTATACATGCTTTCCATTTGAAATCGTGGATTTGGTAATAGGGGCTGATTTACAGGTATATTTGGTGATGCCTAGTTGGCTTGCATGTCTTAGAAATGGGCATTTGAAGAGCAATTTGTAAGTGCTATGCTTGTCAAACTGACAAATAGCCATGACATGTTCACACTTAGCACCACATGTCATGAAAGTTATAGCTTCTAGGAACCCTATTGGATTTGAGATATTTTTATCTGTCCATTACAATTTCATTCATGTTGGTCATAAAATTGGTGCATGCTTGCACCTGAATCAATTATGGCTTTAGAGGTCACTTTGTTGTACTCAAGTGGAAGCATTCTATTTCCCTTGTCCCCTTTCCTAAAATGTTCCACTTTATCCACTATGATTTTCCCACACTGGAAATCATACTACTTAGTTACCCCATGTTGGCATGCTGAACTCTTGAGAAGATTTTTGAGAGGGATTCTTCTAAGTCTTGTTCACAAAATCCCAATCCACTCTCTTATTCTACATCATGGTCATCTTGTGCCACTCTGATCTCTACTCATATGGCCCTAAGTACCTAGATAAAAATCCTAGACTTGATATGATATCCTACAACCACTCTTTCCTATGCCCTTTGTTTAGTTATGATGTACCTATAGCCTATAGCCCTTAGCATATCATTAGGTTGGATTGATGCATCACATGGATCTATGTCGTCTTTTTAAGAATGGATTTGGAAAGTGAAGCTCTAAGAAGGGTGGTGGTCGATTTTTCTTGTCAATGTATATCTGTCTCTTGGATTGCACCTTTCTCCATAAGTTTCTATGTTTTTTACTCTAGAGCTTGAGATTGGGTGTGTTTTTACCCTAGGAAGGATCTCTTTGGTAGGTTTCTGGTTAGCTTTTGAAATTTCTCTTCAGGGATGCATGTGTAAGGGAAAACTATGAGAGCCCTTTCTAAAATTTTCTTAGGTACTTTGATCATTTGTTTGCAAATTTCCAATCCCTCTCTTTCTAGCTCTGGTTTAGGATAACACTTGTTATGGTTTTCAAAGTTGGGCCCATCAAGGATTCATTGGTGGTAGGCTTGCAGTAGGAGCTTGAGGTTCGGGTCAATTATAGAGAATACCCTAGATTTAGTATGATAAGCCTCTTTTTCATATGTTTTATGTTGTTCCTTGGCTTTTTTAGCTTCTTCTTGGGTCTGCTTAACTTGAATCTCTAGTTCTTTGGATTTTTTATTCGTTTGGCTTGAGTCCCTTGTCTCCTTCCTATTCTTACTTTCTCTTTCTTACTCATAGAAATGTCCACCCATTTATTTTGGTTTTTTACTTTCTTCTTGGCTTGGGCTATTGTGACTACTTGGAGCAAAACTTCCTCTTTGTCACTCTCACTCATTTTGAACTCACTAATGGGAAACTATCATAATTCTTCTTGAACTATTTGGCACTCTTTGAGCCAATGAGGGATTTTGCAATCAAAGCAGTGTCTTGGTCTCAGAGTAATTGGTGGACATATTGGGGTCATGTGAGGTGAATCTTCTCGAGGTGGTTGATTTCTTAGGAGCTCATCTAGGTTTACTTGAATTTGTCTCTCTCACTTGAGGCTTTGGAATGGTTGTAGATGACTTGATTGGTGTGTATTTCTCTTTTTCAAGAGTAAGGGTCCCTACATTCATAGAGTCAAATCATCGAGTTTTGTTTTGATGATAAGGCAATCAGTAAAGAGATGATCTATTACACATCTATTTCAAATGAGATGATTCTTGTAGGGGAACTTGTTGATATATTTTGGTGGTGATGTGTGTGAAGACACTTAGGAACGCCCTAGAACCTTTTTCCTCTTTAGGAGGTTTTTTCCCCCCGATTCTATATATGCCTATAACCCTAACGGGTTACTTATCTTTGTACATTCTCTTGGTAATACAATCAATTTTGTGTGTTGTGCTTCAAGCTTCTTCTTCTTCCTTGTGCTTTTCGTGTGCTTCTGCAGATCTCAAACTCTAAGAATTGGTATCAAAGCAGGTCGCCACTTCATCTAAGCCATCGTAGAAACCCCTCCGGTCACTATCTCAGGATCCCATGAAAATTGGTGACCATACTCAAGCTGATTAGGAGTTCAAAACAGCTTTCACCTATCGTGTCAAAATCGCAATATGAGCTTGTTTCGACCTCCGAACGCACTATCATAGTGCCTGTGTAGGAAATTTTGTCCTTTTGTGCCAAACATATATATAGGTTTTGGTTCGCTAGTACAAGTGCCTCAACGTCTGCTATAGATCTAGTAGAGCTCGACAAGGTTGTTTTGTTTAACTTTTTGAGATATAGTCATTTTTTTGCATCATGGTATTTTAGTCAATAGCCATGACTGAAAGCAATGATGTAATCCGTATGTTGGCTTTTGAGGATAGATTGGATGGTACTAATTACCCATTATGGTCATGTATGATGCGTCATGCATTGGTTGCAAAATGACTTTGGAATATTGTATAGGGTGTTGAAAAACATCCTATTACACCTGCAAATATAGTTATCGAAGATGATGAAGACAGCATTGAAGATGATGATCTTCAAATTCCTATTTGTATTGTGGTTCTTGTTGCACCTATGATAGAGAAACTTTGTTGGGATGACAGAGATGCTCAAGCATATGCATTGATAACTTTTTCTATCAAACGTGCCATTATTTCTCACATTCGCTCTTGTAAAACAACAAAAGATGCTTGGGATACACTTGCCACTTTACACTAGGCAAGAAATGAGGCTCATGTTGCTTACCTCCAAAAACAATTGGAGAGTGAGCACATGAATGAAGGAGATTTTATGGATAATGTTTTGAAAAAGATCAAAGATTTGAAGGAGTGTTTGATTTCTGCTAATGAACTCTCGCCAAACAATTCACTTCTGTAGACTGTTTTGAACGACCTTCTAGATTTATATAAGTGTTTTGCTTATACTCTTCGATTGATGATGAAAGGAAATCCAAATGCCTTAAAATTTGAGGATTTAGTCTCTGTTTTGTTGCAGGAAGATTAGTTGAGGTAGAACATGTCCATTATGCATGTTGCAGGTCAAGCTTTCCTAGCTAGTCAAAAGGGCAAAGGTAAATGGAGCTCATCTACTAGTAAGTAGAAATTTGCTAATTCTGCACAATCAAAGAAAGATAAAAAAGATGAGAAGAAAACAGAAAAGCACATATTGTTTGACAAATACTGTAAAGGAAATGATCATGTCATAAAGAGTTATCCAAAACTGGCTACAAAAGACGCAAAGAAGAAAGAGGTTGCTACTCCTGTAGAAATATGAAATGGTGTCCTCTTTGCCCAAACTTGAGCCACCTGCTAAACATGTTTGTGAAGGCTGTACTTTGGGCAATATGCAGTGTTCCTCATTCCCAAAGGATGGTTCAGTTCGAGCTAATCATAAATTGTAGCTTTTTCAAAGTGATGTGTGTGGTCATATGTAGGCATCCTCTTTTGGGAACTACCTTTACTTCATGAATTTTATTGATGATTTCTCTAGGCATGCATGGATGTATCCACTAAAACTAAAGTTCTAAGTGTTTATGTTCTTCAAATAGTTTTTGGTTTTGGTTGAAAATCTGTTAGCATGTTGTAGCTCAAGCGTAAGCACCACCTCCTTTACTTGTCAAGGCAAAAATAAAACAGACATTTCTTCGCTCATGCACAATACACACTCATGATCATGATGTATGTCTTTCTGAGATTTCCTCAAATTCGTAAGTTTAGAAATCAATCTGGCTTTCATTAGTTTAAGCTTTTCTATACAACACATATCCAAATTATTGGAAAACATCTTGTAGCTACTTCCCCAACTGAGCATTGATGGTTGAAGTCCCATTGACATTCTGGTTTTGGCGATCTTACTTTCCAGCTTCTTCACCTCCTCTCGATATTCATGGAGTAGGCCCTCTAGCTTCCTCTACAATGCTTCTTCCCCCCCCTCTCTCTCTCTCTCTCCTTTCTTTATTGGCATGGTAGCCAGAGATGGAGGCCTTGAGAGTTAGGGTCATAGAGAGAAAATCAAGGTACCCATAAAGCATAAACAAGGAAATGTAAGAAGTGTTGGAGTTAGACGTCTGCGGAAGCACGCAAACAGCACAAGGAAGAAGAAGAAGATTGGAGCACAACACACAAGACTGAATGTATTACTAGAGAATGTACAAAGATAAGTAGCCCATTAGGGCAATAGGCGTATATACAAGCCGGGGGAAAAAAACCTCCTAAAGAGGGTAAAAAGTGCCCCGGCGGTCCTAGAGTGTTCACACACATCACTACCTAAATATATCAACAAATCCCCCCTGGGAGTGATGCGGTCAACAAGGAGCTGGCACTCATGTATAAGGAAGTGCCAAGCTATGTGGAAATCACTCCACAAAAGGAAGTAAGCCCAAAGCTTTGCGGAAAGCTTCAAACTTCTCCCTAGGCAGAGCCTTCGTGAAAAGGTCTGCAATGTTCTCCTGCGTGGGCACATATGCCAAGCTGATCTCCCCAGTAGAGAACCTCTCCCTGACATAGTGATAATGCACCTCAATGTGCTTAGTGCGAGCATGGAACACAGGGTTCCTTGCAACTGCCAATGCGCTCTGACTGTCAGTGAAGATGGTGGTGGCAGAAGACTGGCCAACACCCAAATCAGCCATAAGGCGTCTGAGCCACACACACTCAAAAGTCGCTGTGAAAGCTGCCCTATACTCAGCCTCACAACTGGAAGTGGCCACAGTAGGCTGCTTCTTGCTCAACCAAGATATACATGAGCTACCAAGCATGAAGCAAAAACCACTGGTGGACACACGAGTGTCATAGCAACCAACCCAATCTGAGTCAGAAAAAGCATGCAAATCTGGTGGTAGTGATCCCCCCTTGGGATAAAACAACCCAAGTAGCCGAGTACCACTCAAGTAGCGAAAGATGCGCTTAACCGCCTTCCAATGCGTGACTCCTGGGCAATGCATAAACCTGCTCATCTGTGAGAAAGCAAACTGAATATCTGGCCGAGTAATGCATAAGTAAATCAAGCATCCAACAGCCTGCTGATAGAGAACAACATCAAATGCAACTCCAGCATCATGAAGACTCAATCGTAAACCTGTCTCCATAGGAGTGGCAATAGGCTTACAATCTTCAAGGCCAAAACGCTCCAATAATGTGTCAATATATTTCGTTTGACACAAAGCCATTCCACCATCAACTTGCATAAAAAGAATGCCCAAATAGTGATGCAAATGCCCCAAATCAGACATCTCAAATGAGGCATGCAAATCAGCCTTGAAATCAGCAATATGCTTCTCAATAGGACCAATGAGCAGCATGTCGTCTACATAGACAACAATGATCAGAAGCACATCATTAGCACGCTTAACATATAAGGTGCTTTCAGTTGGACTGTTCTCAAAACCATGTGCAATCAGATAGGCATGTATTTTCTCATACCAAGCACGTGGTGCTTGCTTTAAACCATATAACGCCTTCTTTAACCTGCACACCTGGTTTTCATGCCCTTTCTGCACAAAGCCACGGGGCTGAAAAACATACACTTCTTCATGCAAGTCACCATTCAGAAATGCTGTTTTAATGTCCAACTGATGTACATTCCAACCATGATGGGCTGCAAGTGCACAAATGCTCCGAGCAGTAGTCATACGGCATGTAGGTGCAAAGGTCTCATCAAAATCAATGCCTCTTTCCTGCGCATAACCCTTTGCAACAAGCCTAGCCTTATACCTATCAACTGTACCATCAGGTTTACGCTTCAGCTTGTATACCCACTTAGTGCCAATGGCCTTCTTGCCAGGAGGCAAGTCACATAAAGACCATGTACCATTCTTCATTATAGCATCATATTCATATTGCATAGCAGTCATCCAATTTTCAGAATTCTGTGCTTCATCAAAAGAAACAGGCTCATTCTCATCACAAAGACTAGATGCAGCCATAGCATAGCAATCTGATGCAAAGGAGGCACTATGAGAGCCTGAACGAGTACGATATGACAAAGGTGCATCTAATTTGTTGTCACGCAAAGTCTGCACTAGCCATTTTGGCATAGTTTTTGCCTTCTCAATATCAGCTCTCTCATCAGCAAGTGCATCATGTAAATCTGCATCAGAAATGGAATGATCTGCATCATCATATGAAACCTGCAAAGGCTGAGAAGTTGCCTCATTAGGAACAGCACTAGACTGTCCACCTGTAAAAAGAGGCATCAAAGTATCATACATGTCTTTGGAGCTAACAGATGTCTCCTTAGTACATGAAAGCAATGGCTGAATAGCATCTTCCACAAATACAACATCACGGCTAACCAGAATGCGTTTAGTCTGTGGATGATACAGGCGATAGCCTTTACTTTCAGAACTGTATCCAACAAAAATACATTTAACTGCTTTATCATCCAATTTTCTGCGATGTTGTTCAGGCACTAATGCATATCCCAAACAACCAAAAACACGCAAATGAGCAACAGATGGCTTGCGGTCATGCCAAGCCTCATATGGAGTGATAGACTGCAGTGCTTTAGTGGGACACCTGTTCAGTACATATGCTGCACACATGACAGCCTCAAGCCAGAAACTATGAGGTAAGGCCTGACTCATGACCATACACCTCGCCATCTCCATGAGAGACCTGTTCTTCCGTTCAGCAACTCCATTCTATTGAGGTGTATACGGCACTATACACTGGTGTTTTATCCCACGTTCAGCCAGAAATGCATTAAAATCTGAAGACATATATTCCCCCCCTCGATCAGAACGGAGGGTGCCCATTTTACATGTTGACAGATTTTCAGCCAAAACCAAAAACTGTTTGAAGCACATGAACACTTCGGACTTTGCTTTGAGTGGATATACCCATGCATGCCTGGAAAAATCATCAATGAAAGTCACGAAGTAAAGGTAATTTCCAAAAGAGGGTGTGTGCATAGGACCACAGACATCACTATGTACAAGCTGCAATTTCTGCGTAGCCCGAACTGAACCATCTTTTGGAAAGGAAGAACGCTGCATTTTGCCCAAAATACAGCCTTCATAAACATGTTTTCCAGGTGCCTCAAGTTTGGGCAAAGAGGACACCATTTCAGATTTCTGCAGGCGTAACAAACTAGCAAAATTCAGATGACCAAAGCGTGCATGCCAAAGCGTGCATGCCAAAGCTTTGCATCTGACATAGCCTGAGAATCATGAACTCCACATGCCGAATCATTCACAGATCTTTCATAGTCTATGAGCTTATACAGCCCACGACATAAAATGCCAAAAGCAATAATCACATCGCCATTTGAGAAATCATGGACTGTACACCTATCATCAACGAATTTCATAACCAAGCCAATCTTGGCTAATGCAGAAACTGATAACAGATTCTTTTTGATCCCTGGCACAAATAAAGCATCTGACAAAGTGAAAGAACTACCATCAGCAGTAGTCAGAATGATCTTACCAACTCCCATAACAGGATAAGAGGAGTTATTGGCGCATGTGACAGTATTCCCTGTAGGGGCAGGCTCGAGTGAAGAGAAGAAACTGCGCTGTGAGGTAATATGTTTGGTCGCCCCACTGTCAAAGTACCAAACATCTGAGTCTACTGTAGACATGCATTGATCATGAGAAGATGGGTCAAAAATGCAGACAGTAGTAAACGCCCATTCTTCTTCTTGCACAAGATTTACAGACTCTGTTTTTGGTGTAGAGGCCTCTGCAACAACCATTCCAACCTCTTTCTTCTTTGCCTCTTTAGCAGCCAGTTTTGGACAATTCTTTATGATATGATCATTGCTTTTACAGTACTTACAAAACAATTTCTGCTTTTCTGATTTTTTGTCATCTTTGTCTTGGTTCTTTGAATGTGCAGCATTTGCAGATTCTTCATCAGCGCAAGCACCTCCAGCACCTGTATTTGTAGTACCTGTAGTCGCAGGTGTAACAGGACGTCTTTCAATACCTTGCACAATGTTCCACAGTCCTCTTGCAACCAATACATGTCGCATCATATAAGCCCATAATGGGTAGTTGGTACCATCCAACTTATCCTCAACAGCCAACATACAGAATACATCACTACTTTCAGCCATGGCCAGTGACTAAAATACCTTGATGCAAAAAATTGACTGTATCTCAAAAAGTTAAACGGAACTGCCCAGACGAGTTCTGCTAGACCTGTAGCAGACTTCGAGATGCTTAAACTGGCGAACAGAAACTGGTATATACCTTTGGCACAAAAGGACGAAATAGCCTGCACAAGCACTACGATAGTGCGTTCGGAGGCCGAAACGAGCAAACGGAGGAGTGTCGACGGTGCCCTAGATGAAGCGACGACCTGCTCTGATACCAATTGTTGGAGTTAGACGTCTGCGGAAGCACGCGAACAACACAAGGAAGAAGAAGAAGCTTGGAGCACAACACACAAGACTAAATGTATTACTAGAGAATGTACAAAGATAAGTAGCCCATTAGGGCAATAGGCGTATATACAAGCCGGGGGAAAAAAACCTCCTAAAGAGGGAAAAAAGTGCCCCGACGGTCCTAGAGTGTTCACACACATCACTACCTAAATATATCAACAAGAAGTAGTACCTTAAAAAAGATCATAGAAAGACTAAATGAACATTTAGCATGATCCTTCTAGGTTTTTCCTTTCTACTTTCATAATTTCTTCTTTTTATTCCTTTCTAGATTCAAAAAATCTTCTTTTTATTCGTTTCTATTTTCAGAAAATGAAATCTTTCCTTTCTATTTTGAATTTTCTTTTTCTTTTCTATTTTTCTCATTTTATTTTCTATTTTTCTTTTTCATTTTTATTAATTCACTTCTTTTTCTTTTTTATTAAGAGTTTATTTCCATTTCACACTTATATACAAAAGAATATAAGTAAACCAAGGGTTAGGGTTAGGAAAAATTATGATTCCAAGGTTCCAAACTAAGGTTTTTATCAAGGAAAAATTAGGGTCTCTTATGATTAGGGTTAGACACATCAATAAATGGCTAAATATGTACATTAGGGGTTAAAGCTCAGGGTTTCCAAGGGTCCAAAGTAAGTGTTCAGGGATTATGGGTTAGTTTTCACGGTTTTCAAGCTAGGGTTTTAGGGGTTTGGAATAGGTTTTCAAAGGTTAATTTGAAGTTATTTACCTAGGGTTTCTTATTACATAGTTTTCCAATTCATAATACACACAAAGGGTCTAAAATCATGGGTTTCTAAAGGTTCAAGTTAAATTTTGGAGGTTAAAAGTTAGGGTTTCAAGTAAGAAATTCTATGGTTTTGATATTTTTAAATGATTAATGAAATTTATACAAGTAAATATACAAGCCTAATGTACAAATAAAATGTTATCTCATGACACAAGCAATTAATTCAATCAAATACTTGAACAATTTATGATTCTTGTCATCTTTCTACTGTCAAAATATCAATTCTCGATCAAAAAAGCAAAGAAAATAATTTTTGGAAAAATTTTGTACACTATTCCTAAGGGATTTCATCCCGATAGCAGGTGTGTTGGTTTAGGCGTGAATACTTCAGAGTGATACTCCCAAAAAATTGTAGTAAACATGTCTTCGAAAGTTTGCTTATAGCAAGATAGGAGGTATCTGATGTGGGCATGCCAACCATAAGCCACATGAATTTCGGGGGCCGTGATCATGTCATACACGAGATCATAATTGCCATTTGTAAAGCCAAGGAGGGTGACATGTGGAGCATGTGTATTCTGAAAGGTTTCGAAAACGATTTGCATCATGTGGAGAATTTTCAACATCGCTTGCGCTGCGACATCTGACATAGGCGTTAATCGAGGGATCCAGTGATGTATAGTTGCCATCATATAAGATATGGAAGATGTTACCTGAAGTGGTTCAATGTAGGGATAATTGACCCATTCCTTGCACTGTACGTCATTCTATACCTTGATGGAAAAGGATTTCCACAATTTAGGTCTTGGGATTGGTCCACATCATGGATTGTATAGAAGATGCAAAGGTGGATTGTTCCATGTGTGTGGCATTTCAGGGTAAGGTTCTAAGAGAGTTTTTTGCTAGGTTGGTTGAAAAATGGTGCCTTTCCATGTTGTTGGGTAAATCCTCTGGCTAGAGTTATGTAGCAAAATTGGGGGTTTTCCCCGTGAATCTCTAAATCTTGACATTATAATCAGACAAAATCACAAGATACGGCTGGTACTAGAGTTTTGAGGTAGTGATCAGCCATCGATGGGCCAAATTTTGGAAGTAAGATTATTGTCGCACCGTTTCTTCTATAACTTTCATGGCCTGCATCTGAACCATTCTGTGATCTTCATGATTTCGTCATATATCCTCTACTTGCTTAAACCATGGAGGGCACGAGGCTTTGAATGTCTCTTGTCCCTCTTCAGTTACTCTAAGAAAAGAGGAACAAAATAGAAGTCAAGCTATAAAAGGTGAAGATGTGTTCGGTAGGAGTTGTAGTAGGTATGATAGTTGCATCCTCGGTTCTATGGGGTGATGGTGGAGGTGTTTGAAAAATTGTTTCAGATGTCTCTTCGTGGATGGTAGTTGTTTCTGTGCCAAGAGTTCTAAGTGGGGATATCAAGGAACTTGGTATACCAATGTCAGTTGCATGAGAGACCGTATCTCCTTGTGTTGTGAAAACAGTGATGGTAGTCGTATCGATTGTTTCGAGTGTCGTCATCATTGTCTCCATGGTAGTGATGGGAATCTGAATATTCTTCCCTGGCCTTGGTCGGGTTTGTAATCTACGTGGATCATATGTCGCATGTGGTTTTTGCAGCGTGTATCTTATGACCTCCACTACTCAATGTGTTTTTGAGAGCATTTGCAAAGATTCGTTGAGTTGAGAATCTACACTGGCTTCTTCCAAGAGTTGGGTCATGAGTACTCTACTACTCTATTCAAAAAGTAATTGTTGGGAGCAAACATTCTCCATAATTTGTTATAATCTACAGAGCTACATGGTATAGGCAGGAGCTCCAGTAGCTACTTCTTCTTCACCCTCATGTTGTTTTGATATATTTAGGTAGTGATGTGTGTGTACACACTAGGACTATCAGGGCACTTTTTTCCCTCTTTAGGAGGTTTTTTCCCCTGGCTTGTATATACGCATATAGCCCTAATGGGTTATTTATCTTTGTACATTCTAGTGGTAATACATTCAATATTGTGTGTTGTGCTCCAAGCTTCTTCTTCCTCCTAGTGTTGTTTGTGTGCTTCTGCAAACCTCAAACTCCAATGATTGGTATCAAAGCAAGTCATCGCTTCATCTAGGGCATCGTCGATACCTCTCCAATCATAGTCTCGGAATTGCACAAAAATTGGTGAGCATACTTAGGGTGATTAGGAGATCAAAACAGCTTTGTTGTGTGGTGCCGAAATCATGATTTGAGCTCGTTTCGACCTCTAAATGCACTATTGTAGGCAATTTTGTCTTTTTTGTGCCAAAGATATATAAAGGTTTTGGTTTGCCAGTATAAGCATCTCGAAGTCTGCTACAGATTTTGCAAAACTTGATAGGATAGTTCTGTTCAACTTTTTGAGATACAATCATTTTTCTGCATCAAGGTATTTTAGTCAGTGGCCATGGCTGAAAGTAGTGACATATTCTGCATGTTGGTTGTTGAGGATAAGTTGGACAATACCAATTATGGATTTTAGGATTATATGATGCATCATGTATTGGTTGCAAAAGGACTTTGGAATATTGTGCAGGGTGTTTAAACATGTCTTGCAAACACAATTGATGAAGGTGATGTAGACTTCGTTGAAGATAATGATATTCTTCATGTTCTTGTTCGTGTTGTGGTTCCTACTACACCTACTAGAGAGAAAGTTCGTTGGGACGGCAGAGATGCTCAGGCACATAGCCTTGACTGTCAAACACACTATTATTCCTCACATTTGCTCTTGCAAAACAGCTAAGGATGCTTGGGATACACTTACCACTTTATACCATGCAAGCAATGAGGCTCGTGATTCTTACCTCCAAAAACAGTTGGAGAGTGAGCACATGAATGAAGGAGATTCCATGGACAGTTTTCTGACAAAGATCAAAGATTTGAGGGGACAATTGATTTCTGCTGATGAAGTCTTGTCTGATAGTTCACTTATGAGGACTATTCTGGATGGTCTTCTTGATTCATATCAGAGTTTTGCTCCCACTCTTCTTTTGATGATGAAAGGCAATCCAAACGCCTTAACATTTGAGGAGTTAGTCTCTATTATGTTGTAGGAGGATTAATCGAGGCATAACAGGTCCATTATGTGTGTTGCAGATCAAGCTTTCTTGTCTAGTCATTAGGGCAAAGGTAAATGGAGCTCTTCTACTAGTAAGCAGAAATCTGTTAATTTTGCATAATCAAAGAAGGATGATAGAGATGAGAAGAAAATAGAAAAGTAGAAACTGTTTTGCAAATATTGTAAAGGAAATAATCAACTCAGGCTGCTAAAGGGGGAAGGAAGAAAGAGGCTAGAATGGTTGTTGCAAAGGCCTCTACACCCAAATCAGAGTCTGCTAATCTTGTGTAGAATGAAGAATGGGCATTTACCACTGTTTGCAATTATGACCCATCTTCTCATGAATAGTGCATGTCTATAATAGACTCGGATGTTTGGTACTTTGATAGTGGGGCAACCAAAAAGGGTAGTATTAGGGTCAATTCTGGCATCCATAACAATTCAAGAAGACTTGGCCCGATTTTAGAAAAGGGTTACATAAATTGTTCTATCTAGAAGATTTCAGTCAGCACAACAGATAGGGTTTCTTGCAGTGGGTACATTCCCCAAAACCCAGTGCATTCTTTACACACCTACTAAATGATTTCTTGGGGAGGTATGCTCAACTTCCTCATGCTGACCTAGACTCTCTAAAGCCTGTCTTGGTAATTTCATTTCTCAAGATTTTAAGTTCTAAATATAGGACTAAAGTCAAGAGAAGAATTGAGGAGCTTGGGAAAAGATTTGGGTTGACTGAAGATTGGGCTACGGTTAGAAGAGAAGTAGAGAGAGTTGCCCAAATGAGGCAATGACAGGCTATGTTGTATGGCATACCTATATAGACAACTCCATTACCGCCTAGAGATACACGTGTTCCAGTGATTCGGAATGTGATTACAACATCAACTATTGCTATCGTTGCATCCACATGGCATACATTATGCATAGTAAATTTTGAACCATCAGTGAACTACACAACCATATCTCCAATCCCCACAACTTCACACTGGTAAGAGTCACCAAGTCTCATAGTACGAAGAGACTTTGCTGCATAATAGAGAACCATTCTCTGTGTGGTGTCACATGGAAAGAAGCACCAGAATCTAGCAACCACATGTGGGAAAGAGAATCAGCCATAAGAGCCTTAGTTGGCATAGTGCTATAAAGTGTCAACACATCAGCATCATCAGAAATAGCATTAATTTCTTCAATATTGACAGTCAAAGTAGATGGTGCAGGTAGTTGTTTAACATACCCATCAACATTTTTGTCCTTTACCTTTAGCATTCTTTAATGCATAAAAGTCTTTCTTCATGTGCCCTTTCTTATGACAATAATGGCATTTGATATCCCTCTTCCTTGATTTACTTATAAAACCACTAAGGCTCAAAGAATGATGTGATTTTGATGACTTGGATTACAAGGTACAGGGAGCACGAACATAGAGAATACATTACCCTCAAGGGGGGTGGGGCTAGAATACTCCACTGGTTGATATTTTGTTAATTATCATTGGCCCATAGCCACGCTTCTCTAGTTTCCTTGCATGTTGCTTCAGAGTATACACCAAGACTAAGTCTCCTGCTTTCAAACCCTTATCCTTGACGTGTACATCAAAGTAGGCTTTTTGTCTCTTCTTAGCTACATAGATCCTTGCAGCTGCTCTCAATCCCATTTCTCCTAGTTGTTCTAAGTCAAAAATCCTAGAGGAAATCTCGTGACTTGTCCATTGATGCTCTTGTGCTACTTTCAATGTGGGTATCAAGAAGTCTAATAGTGACACTGTATTTTGGCCAAATACCATCTAAAAGGGTGTGGCTTGGAGCACGGTTTTATAGACGACTTGATGTGCCCAAACAACATGATGTAGCAATTTGTCCCAGTCAAAGCGCTTATTATTCACCAATTTAGTCAGAACATTGCAAAGTATCTTGTTTGTGCATTTGGCCTGGTCATTGACTTATGGGTGATACGGAGCTGACTTCTTGTGAATAACCATGAATTCTTGTAACAAGTATTTGATGACCTCATTCAAGAAGTGAAAGCCACAATCACTAACCAATTCTATGGCAAACCATATCTTGTAAATACATTCTCAAACAAGAACTTGGTTGTGGTTTGTGCATCGTTCTTCTTGGTGGCTTTCACCTCTACCCACTTGGTGAGATAATCTATGGCAACAATAATGTATTCAACATCTGAACTCTTTGCTAGGAGTTTAATAGTACCAACAGTCTATTCCCCACTTAGAGAATGCACGTCCTCCCATCATGAGTTTCAATGGCATCTCATGCTTACGTATCCTGTATTGAGTTTGCTGAGAAGTGTCAAACCGCTTCACATAAGTATGTGCATCCATGTGGAGGGTTGGCCTTCAAAGACCTGCAAATAGAATTACCTTGATCACATGGTTTGTTCCAAAATGCCTTCCTGCCACACCTTGGTGAGAAGTTTCTAAGATCTTAAGATATTCACTCTCATGGACACATCGTCTTAGGTATTTGTCTCTTCCACGCTTGTATAAATTATCTCTAATGAGTGCATAGTCTAGTGCTTCGTGTTCTAAGCTCATTTGTTTGACCAATGTTGTCTCTTGAGGGAGTGTTTTCGTCCTCAAAAAGGTTACTAAATGTTCACTCCAATATGGCACCAAAGACACTTGATACAAAGTGGCATGTTCGACTGGTGTTCTAACAACATAGATTTGGCATTCCTTGCACATCCTATGGATGTATGCTTCCATTGTTGATCAAAATACACCTATTCTTTGCAAAGTCTATAGGGTTTGATGTTTAGAGTGATGTTGCTATAATGCACCTACATGTGCTATTTGCAACCATTTTGTATGCTTATCTTCATCTACACAACGAGCTAGTATGTTTTGATCAATGTGCTTATACACATTGCCTGCTAGTATGTGGAATTTTTTAGACCTCACTACTTCTTTATCTTTGGCTTTCAGTACGAGATGCTTGGGTCCAAAGGTTAGAATAGGCACCATATTCTTGGCCTAGTCAAGCACTACTTCCAAGTTGAATAAGTAAGTTTTAGGAAGTTCATCTGACACTCCTTGTAGGGACTCTCCTAAAGTTAGTCTAGAAAGGTGATCTGCCCTAAGGTGAGTCTTACCTTTCCTAACCACAACTTCAAAGTCATATTCCATCAGAAAGGTGATCCGCCCTAGGGTGAGCCTTACCTTTCCTAACCAGAACTTCAAATTCATATTCCTAACCATAACTTCAGAGTCATATTTCATCAGAAGTTATTCTAGAAAGGTGATCTGCCCTAAGGTGAGTCTTACCTTTTCAAACCACAAATTCAAATTCATATTCCATCAATGATCCGCCCTAAGGTGAGTCTTACCTTTCCTAACCACAACTTCAAAGTCTTACTAATCTGCCAGTATTCCAAGATTTGTTCACTAGATATAATAGTGCTTGATTGTCTATAAAAAAATTAAACTTATTTGCACACAAATAATTTCTAAACTTCTTAACCCCATACACCATGCCTAATCCTTCTCTTTCAGTAGTGGTATAATTTTATTCAGTCGCATTCAATTGTCTATTGGCATAAGTAATGGGCAGATCCATGTTACATTCACCAGTAGGTTGTGATAATACACACCCAATAGCGTAATTGGATGCATCCACAAGAACACGAAATGGCTTATTCCAATCTAGTCTAGTCAAGATTGGTGCTAAACATTATCATCACTTAAGCTCATTAAAGGAGTTTTCACATCCTTCTGTCCATTCAAAATTAGTCAAAAGGTTGTACAGAGGCTTTGCAATGATTGCATACATATGAATGAAACATTGATAGTAGCCACAATGCCCCATAAAAGCTTGTACTTCCTTGACATTCTTTGGCATGGGTAACTCTACAATAGCTCTAACTTTATCATGATATTCCATTTCTTGACACTATGTGTCCTAGAATCTTGCCTTGCCTGAGCATAAGAACACACTTTTCTAGGTTTAGGTAGACCTGATATTCTCTACATTTGTAAAAGATTTGTCACAACTCAAGTATATGTGTTTGTCTAATGTTGGAATGAGCACATAGATCATCAATAAAGACTTCCAATTTTTATGCAAGAACTCTTTAAAGACATCACATGTCAACCTTTGGAAGGTAATTGGCACATTGGTAAGCCCAAATGGCATCACTCAAAATGTTAATACGCCCCATTCTATGGCAAAATCCGTCTTATTATGGTCTTCTAGGGCAATGGCCACTTGATTGTAGCCAGATAACCCATCAAGGAAGTTGTATATTTTCTTACCTCTTACTCTTTCTAATAGGTGCTCAGTGATAGGAAGTGGATAACTATCTCTAATAGTGGCTACACTAACCTTCTTCAAGTTAATGCATACATATAACTTGCCATTCTTTTTGGGCACCACTATGATGGGGGGCACGCATTTAGTGTGCTCAATTTCATAGATAAATTTGGGCTTCTACCAATTGATCTATCTATTCCTTGATCTTGGCAGCAAAATTGTCATTATAGGTATATGATTTCTACTTGGAGGGTTTGGCTTATGAGGTCATGGTAATCATATATGAGCATATGTCAGGTTCTACACCTTTTAGGTCCTTATACCTCCATGCAAAAAAATCTCTATATTCTCTAAATAAATCAATCAACTCCTTTTCCTCTTCTTCAATCAAGTCATGTCCTATGTATATGCATCATTCTTCACCTTCCTCTATGGTCACAATAATTCTTTTAGTTGTCTCTTTTGTTGGAGTCAGACGTGTGCGGAAGCACGCAAACAGCACAAGGAAGAAGAAGAAGCTTGGAGCACAACACACAATATTGAATGTATTACTAGAGAATGTACAAAGATAAGTAGCCCTATAGGGTAACAGGCGTATATACAAGCCGGGGGAAAAAAACCTCCTAAAGAGGGAAAAAAGTGGCTCGGCAGTCCTAGTGTGTCCACACACATCACTACCTAAATATATCAACAAATCCCCCCTGGGAGTGATGCGGTGAACAAGGAGCTCGCACTCATGTACAAGGAAGTGCCAAGCTATGTGGAAATCACTTCACAAAAGGAAGTAAGCCCAAAGCTTTGTGAAAAGCTTCAAATTTCTCCCTACGCAGAGCCTTCGTGAAAAGGTCTGCAATGTTCTCCTGCGTGGGCGCATATGCCAAGCTGATCTCCCCGGTAGAGAACCTCTCCCTGACATAATGATAATGCATCTCAATGTGCTTAGTGTGAGCATGGAACACAGGGTTCCTCGCAACTGCCAATGCGCTTTGACTGTCAGTGAAGATGGTGGTGGCAGGAGACTGACCAACACCCAAATCAGCCATAAGGCATCTGAGCCACACAGACTCTACAGTGGTTGTGAAAGCTACCCTATACTCAGCCTCACAACTAGAAGTGGCCACAGTAGGCTGCTTCTTGCTCAACCAAGATATACATGAGCTACCAAGCATGAAGAAAAAGCCACTAATGGACACACCAGTATCATAGCAACCAGCCGAATCATAGTCGGAAAAAGCATGCAAATCTGGCGGTAGTGATCCCCCCTTGGGATAAAACAACCCAAGTAGCCAAGTACCACTCAAGTAGCAAAAGATGCACTTAGCCGCCTGCCAATGCTTGACTCTTAGGCAATGCATAAACCTGCTCATCTGTGAGACAACAAACTAAATATATGGCCGAGTAATGCATAAGTAAATCAAGCATCCAATAGCCTGCTGATAGAGAACAACATCAAATGCATCTCCAGCATCATGAAGACTCAATCGTAAACCTATCTCCATAGGAGTGGCAATAGGTTTGCAGTCTTCAAGGCCAAAATTCTACAATAATGTGTCAATATATTTCGTTTGACACAAAGCCATTCCATCATCAACGTGGATAAACTGAATGCCCAAATAATGATGCAAATGCCCCAAATCACACATCTCAAATGAGGCATGTAAATCAGCCTTGAAATCAACAATATGCTTCTCATGAGGATCAGTGAGCAGCATGTCATCAACATACACCACAATGATTAGAAGTACATCATTAGCACATTTAACATATAAGGTGCTTTTAGTTGGATTGTTCTCAAAACCATGTGCAATCAGATAGGCATGTATCTTTTCATACCAAGCATGTGGTGCTTGTTTCAAACCATATAAAGCCTTTCTTAACCTGCACGCCTGGTTTTCATGCCCTTTTTGCACAAATCCACGGGGTTGAAAAACATACACTTCTTTATGCAAGTCACCATTAAGAAATGCAATTTTAATGTCCAATTGATGTACATTCCAACCATGATGAGTTGCAAGTGCACAGATGCTATGAACAGTAGTCATTCGACATGTAGGTGCAAAGGTTTCATCAAAATCAATGCCCCTTTCTTGCGCATAACCCTTTGCAACAAGCATAGCCTTATACCTGTCAACTGTTCCATCAGGCTTACGCTTCAGCTTGTAAACCCACTTAGTGCCAATGGTCTTCTTGCCATGAGGCAAGTCACATAAAGACCAAGTACCATTCTTCATTATAGTATCATATTCAGATTGTATAGCAGCCATCCAATTTTTGGAATTTTGTGCTTCATCAAATGAAACAAGCTCATTCTCATCACAGAGATTAGACGGAGCCATAGCATAGCAATCTAATGCAAAAGAGGCACTATGATAGCCTAAACGAGTACGATATGACAGAGGGGCATCTAATTTGTTGTCACGCAAAGTCTACACCAGCCATTTTGGCATAGTTTTTGCCTCCTCAATATCAGTTCTCTGATCAACAAGTGCATCATGTAAATCTGCATAAAAAATGGGATGATCTGCATCATCACATGAAACCTGCAAAAGCTGAGAAGTTGCCTCATTAGGGCCAGTACTAGACTATCCACCTGTAAAAAGAGGCAGCAAAGTATCATACATGTCTTTGGAGCTAACAAATATCTCCTTAGTACATGAAAGCAATGGCTGAATAGCATCTTCCACAAAAACAACATCACGACTAACCACAATGCATTTAGTCTGTGGATGATACAGACGATAACCTTTAATTTCAGAATTGTAATCAACAAAAATACATTTTATTGCTTTATCATCCAATTTTCTGTGATGTTGTTCAGGCACTAATGCATATGCCAGACAACCAAAAACATGAAAATGACCAACAGATGGCTTGCGATCATGCCAAGCCTCATATGGAGTGATAGACTGTAGTGCTTTAGTGGGACACCTGTTAAGTACATATGTTGCACACATAACAGCCTCAAGCCAGAAACAATGTGGTAAAGCCATCTCCATGAGTGACCTATTCTTTCATTCAGCAACTCCATACACCTCGCCATCTCCATGAGAGACATGTTCTTTCGTTCAGCAACTCCATTTTGTTGAGGTGTATATGGCACTGTACACTGGTGTTTTATCCCACGTTCAACCAAAAAGTCATTAAAATCAAAAGACATATATTCCCCCCCTCGATCAGAATGGAGAGTGCCCATTTTACATGTTGACAGATTTTCAGCCAAAACCAAAAATTGTTTGAAGCACATGAACACTTCAGACTTTGCTTTCAATGGATATACCCATGCATGCCTGGAATAATCATCATTGAAATTCATGAAGCAAAGATAATTTCCAAAAGAGGGTGTTTGCATAGGACCACAAGCATCACTATGAACAAGCTACAATTTCTGAGTAGCCCGAACTGAACCATCTTTTGGAAATGATGAACGCTCCATTTTGCCCAAAATACAGCCTTTACATACATGTTTACCGGGTGCCTCAAGTTTGGGCAAAGAGGGCATCATTTCAGATTTTGCAGGCGTAGCAAACTGGCAAAATTCAGATGACCAAAGCGTGCATGCCAAAGCTTTGCATCGACATAGCCTGAGAATCGTGTACTACATATGCTGAATCATTCAGAGATCTTCCATAGTTTATGAGCTTATACAACCCATGACATAAAATGCTAGAAGCAATGATCACATCACCATTTGATAGATCATGAATGTACATCTGTCATCAACAAATTTCACAACCAAGCCAATCTTGGCTAATGCAGAATCTGATAACAGATTTTTCTTGATCCTTGGCACAAATAAAGCATCTGACAAAGTGAAAGAACTACCATCAGCAGTAGTCAAAATGATCTTACCAAATCCCATAACAGGATAAGAGGAGTTTTTTGTGCATGTAACACAGTATTCCCCATAGAGGCAGACTTGAGTGAAGAGAAGAAACCGTGCTCCAAGGTAATATGTTTAGTCGCCCCACTGTCAAAGTACCAAACATCTGAGTCTACTGCAGACATGCACTGCTCATGAGAAGATGGGTCAAAACTGCAAACCGTAGTAAACGCTCATTCTTCATCCTGCACAAGGTTAGCAGACTCTGTTTTTGGAGTAGAGGCCTCTGCAACAACCATTCGAGCCTCTTTTGTAGCCAGTTTAGGATAGTTCTTTATGATATGATCATTTCCTTTACAGTACTTGCAAAACAATTTTTGCTTTTCTGATTTCTTCTTATCTTTATCTTCCTTCTTTGAATGTGCAGCATTTGCATATTTCTGCTTGCTAGTTGAAGAGCTCCATTTTCCTTTGCCCTTCTGACTAGCTAGGAAAGCTTGATCAGCAACACGCATAATGGACCTATTCTGCCTCATCTGATCTTCCTTCAATAGACCAGAGACTAACACCTCAAATGATAAGGCATTTGGATTGCCTTTCATCATCAATCGAAGAGTAGAAGCAAAACTCTGATATGAATCAGGAAGACCATTCAGAACGGTCTGCACAAGTGAGCTATCTAGTATAACTTCATCAACAGAAATCTGATGCACCACAATATGCTCTCCTTCTTGAGAGCTCCATGATGATATCCTCAGAGTAGAAAATTGAGCTCCTAAGGCCGCACAAAGTACTCCGTATAGAAGGATACGTAGAAAAACACAATACATAGGGAGCACGAAGACAGACTTCTTAGGTCTTACAAATGTGGTCGAACTTCCAATCTGTGACTGACGAGGCCACTATATGTTTTATTAAAGAACATATACAAAGAAGTGTCCAGTGGCCATTTGGCCTTTCACATGGACACTAACAGTAACAATCTCCCACTAAAGGCCAATATGGCGAAAGTAACTATGGGAGAAAAATAAAGAATGATAAAGAATACCTGAGTGTAAGTATACAAAGTATACCTCCCACCTGATCTGCATGTTACACAGTATACAAGTGACTGTGTAAGATTAGGAATCAAGTAACCCCCATCAAGTGACAATAGTGTCAAAAGCTATCCGATGGTAGAGCTTTAGTCAAAGCATATGCAACATTATCTCGAGTGTGAACCTTCTCAAGAATAATGTGCTCAATGGCTAAGCAATCTCGAGTGAAGTGATACCTCACCTCTATGTGCTTGGTCTTTGCATGATAGACCGGATTCTTAGCCAAAGCAATGGCACTCTGACTATCACTAAGCAAATGAGGTACATGCTAAGGTAAACCCATATCACAAGCAAGACGAGAAAGCCACAACGCTTCCTTACATGCCTCACTTGCTGCAACATACTCTGCTTCTGTGGTGGAAACAATTGTACATTCTTGAAGACGAGATCTCCAAGAGATAGCACCTCTAGCAAAATGAAAAATGTACCCTGATGTAGACTTACGATTGTCTACACAACCAGCATAGTCAGAATCTGTGTAACCAATAATGGATGCTTTCCCTCTACCTAAGCATAGACACTTGTCTTTAGTGCCACTCAGATATCTTAAAATCATATGGACCACTTCCCAATGTTTCTTGCCAGGATTAGACATATATCTGCTCACAACTCCCACTACAAATGCAATGCCTAGTCTCGTAGCTACCATAGCATACATTGAGGCTACCAACAGCAAACTGATAGGGAATTTTGGTCATGAATTCCTTTTCCTCAACTAATTTGGGGCAATCATCCTTGCTCAATTTCACATATGTGGGTAAAGGTGTACTCAATGCCTTTCCACCCTGCATATTGAACCTGTGAAGTACTTTGGATATGTACTCACTTTGAGACAAGTACATGCATCTTTTACTCCTATCATGAATAATGTGCATGCCAAGAATATGTTTGGAATCCCCCAAATCCTTCATATAAATGTCTGACTCAACTTTTTTTTGAGAATTGGCAAATCATAAGAGGACTTCCCAACAATCAACATATCAACGACATAAAGTATCAAGCATATCAAGCTTCCATCTGAGCATCTCTTTGTGTAGAGACAATGAACCTTATTACTTCGAGAATAGCCTTAAAACTTCAGAAAAGCATCAAACTTTTGGTACCATTGTCTAGGGGACTATTTAAGTCCATACAAGCTCTTCTTAAGCTTACAAACTAGACTTTCCTTGCCAGGAACTACATAACCCTTTGGTTGTTTCATATAGATCTCATCGGTAAGATCTCCATGTAAGAGTTTCCACATCCATTTGGACTAGCTCTAAGTCCTCCATTGCAACGAATCCAAGCAACATGCGCAGGGTAGTCATTTTGACCACTGGAGAGAAGATTTCCTCGAAATCAACACCATGTTATTGCTTGAAACCCTTTGCAACAAGTCGTGCTTTATACTTTGGAGAAGCATTATCTGATGTGAATTTCAGCTTATATACCCATTTACATGGTAAAGCTTTCCTACCCTTTGGCAAAGGTACTAAATCCCAAGTACCATTCTTGTGAATAGAATCCAGCTCACTCTTCATGGCTCTCCCACTTGACATGATCCTCTGTCTGCATAGCCTCTTTGTAGCAAGAAGGCTCACCGGCATCTGTTAGCATAAGTAAATCTAAACCTGGAACATATCTATCAGGTGGATGTGAGACACGTGCAAAACGTCTCAATGGTTGCTGAACAAGAACATGTGTAGACTGATCTGAATGGACATTCTCTTGAACATCCCTATGTGCAGCATGTTTATGCATGCTAACCGAAGGACTAATATCCTCAAACACCACTCTTCTCACTTCAACCTCCTTAATGGGTTGTTTATGCATCTTAGACTCATTGAAAATGACATCACTACTTCTGATCATTGATCGTGTTTCAGGATCCCATAAGCAATATCCAAATTGTCCTTCTTGACCATATCCAAGAAAAATGCATTTCTTTGACTTATGGTCCAACTTTTGTCTACGATTCTTGGGTATATGAACATATGCTTCACACCCAAAAACTCGAAGATGATCATAATATGGTGGCTTCCCTGTCCATAACCCTTGTGCCACTTTCAAACCTTTGGCAGTACTAGGTGAAAGCTGGTTAATCACATGAACTGCAGTCAATACTACTTCTACCCAAAAACCTTGTGAGAGGTTTGCATGATGCAACATAGAGACTACTCGATCTTGAATAGTTCTATTCATTCTCTCATCTACACCATTCTATACTAGGGTATAAGGAGCTATAAAATCTCTACGAATCCCTCTAGATTGATAGAAAAGGCTGAATTCATGTGAGGTATACTCACCCCCATTATCTCAACGTAAAGCCTTAAGCTTAGTTCCTTTTTCAGTCTCAACTGAAGCAAACCATTTTTTGAAAGTAGGGAATACCTCATCCTTGGATTTGATAGGATATACCCAGACTTTTCTAGTAGCATCATCTATGAAAGTGACAAAGTAAAGAGAACCACCTAAGCAACTAGTGGGCATAAGACCACACACATCTATATGAACGAGATCTAAAGGCTGAATTGAAGGGTCAATGTGCGTTCTATGCACATTTTTGGTTTGCTTTCCATATTGACAATGCTCACAAAATGAAAAATCAAAGAAAGATCACACAGGTAAGTAGCCAGAACGAGAAAGATTTTCCATTCCACTACGAGATATATGGCCCAAACGACCATACCAAATACAAGTCATAGGTTGTTCAGTAACAGCTAACAAGTGTTATTTCTATGATACAAATAAAGGATAAAGTGAGCCAACTTTGCTTCCTTTTGCAATAACCATATTGCCCTGTGATATGCAAAAGGACTGAGCATAGAAGACCATCTTGTAACCAAGGTCATCAAGTTGACCAACTGACATCAAACTGTGTGACAATTGAGGTACATGGTGTACATTATGCATGATAAATTTTGAACCATCAATGAACTGCACAACCACATCTCCAATCCCGAGAATATCACACTGGTAAGAATCACAAAGTCTCATGGTACCAAGAGACTTTGCTCCATAATTAGAAAACCATTCTCTATGTGGTGTCACATAGAAAGAAGCACCAGAATCTAGCAGCCAGGTGTGGGAAAGAGAATCAGCCATAAGAGCCTCAGGTGACACAGTATATGCATATGCATACATATAAGCATGAATGCATATGTATACAAGCATGAATGCATATGTATACAAGCATGTATACATATGCATACATGAATGCATATGCATACATGCATATGCATACAAGCATAAATGCATATGTATAAAAGCATGTATACATATGCATACATGAATGCATATGCATACAAGCATGCATATGCATACATGCATGCATATGCATACATGCATGCATATGCATACATGCATGCATATGCATACATGAATGCATATGCATACATGAATGCATATGCATACATACAAGCATGCATACATGAATGCATATGCATATGCATACATGAATGCATGCATATACATACATGCATGCATATGCATACATGCATGCATATGCATACATACATGCATACATACAAGCATGCATATGCATACATACAAGCATGCATATGCATACATGAATGCATATGCATACATGAATGCATATGCATACATGAATTCATATGCATACATGAATGCATATGCATACATGCATGCATACATGAATGCATATGCATACATGAATGCATATGCATATAAGAATGCATATGCATACATGAATGCATGCATATGCATACATACATGCATACATACATGCATACATACATGCATGCATATGCATACATGCATACATACAAGCATGCATATGCATACATGCATGCATATGCATACATGAATGCATATGCATACATGAATGCATATGCATACAAGCATGCATATGCATTCATGCTTGTATGTATGCATATGCATACATGTATGCATGCTTGTATGTATGCATATGCATACATGTATGCATATGCATTCATGTATGCATATGCATTCATGTATGCATATGCATTCATGTATTCATATGCATTCATGTATGCATATGCATTCATGTATGCATATGTATACATGCTTGTATACATATATGCATTCATGCTTGTATACATATGCATTCATGCTTGTATGTATGCATATGCATACATGTATGCATGCTTGTATGTATGCATATGCATACATGTATGCATATGCATGCATGTATGCATATGCATTCATGTATGCATATGTATACATGCTTGTATACATATGCATTCATGCTTGTATGTATGCATATGCATACATGTATGCATATGCATGCTTGTATGCATATGCATTCATGTATGCATATGCATTCATGTATGCATATGCATGCATGTATGCATATGCATGCATGTATGCATATGCATGCTTGTATGTATGCATATGCATGCATGTATGTATGTATGCATACAAGCATGAATGCATATGTATACAAGCATGAATGCATATGTATACAAGCATGTATACATATGCATACATGAATGCATATGCATACATGCATGCATATGCATACATACAAGCATGCATACATGTATGCATATGCATACATACAAGCATGAATGCATATGTATACAAGCATGTATACATATGCATACATGAATCCATATGCATACATGCATGCATATGCATACATACAAGCATGCATACATGTATGCATATGCATACATACAAGCATGAATGCATATGTATACAAGCATGTATACATATGTATACATGAATGCATATGCATACATGAATGCATATGCATACATGCATGCATATGCATACATGCATGCATATGCATACATGCATGCATATGCATACATGCATGCATATGCATACATACAAGCATGCATACATGTATGCATATGCATACATACAAGCATGAATGCATATGTATACAAGCATGTATACATATGCATACATGAATGCATATGCATACAAGCATGAATGCATATGTATACAAGCATGTATACATATGCATACATGAATGCATATGCACACATGCATGCATATGCATACATACAAGCATGCATACATGTATGCATATGCATACATACAAGCATGAATGCATATGTATACATGCATGAATGCATATGTATACAAGCATGTATACATATGCATACATGAATGCATATGCATACATGCATATGCATACAAGCATGATGCATATATATATACAAGCATGTATACATATGCATACATGAATGCATATGCATACATGAATGCATATGCATACATGAATGCATATGCATACATGAATGCATATGCATACATGTATGCATATGCATACATGAATGCATATGCATACATGAATGCATATGCATACATGAATGCATATGCATACATGAATGCATATGCATACATGCATCCATGAATGCATATGCATACATGCATCCATGAATGCATATGCATACATGAATGCATATGCATACAAGCATGCATATGCATACAAGCATATGTATACATGAATGCATATGCATATACATATGCATACATGAATGCATATGCATACATATGCATACATGAATGCATATGCATACATGAATGCATATGCATACAAGCATGCATATGCATACAGACATGCATATGCATACAAGCATGCATATGCATACATGAACGCATATGCATACATGAATGCATATGCATACAAGCATGCATATGCATACATGATTGCATATGCATACATATGCATACATGAATGCATATGCATACAAGCATGCATATGCATACATGCATGCATATGCATACATGCATGCATATGCATACATGCATGCATATGCATACATACATGCATATGCATACATGAATGCATATGCATACAAGCATGGATATGTATACATGAATGCATATGTATACAAGCATGCATATGTATACAAGAATGCATATATATACATTGGATGAGATGAGATCTTCACATTGCATCAGATGGGATCTCCACGTACACCTTGGGGTGCGCATGATCATGACGAGTCAAAGATATATCATATCCGTAATGGAGCTCCAGTTATGGATGCGGCCGGAAAGTCAATGCGTCAGCGCATTCGACAACTCTGCTCCATGTGTTAAGTACATTATGTATGTTCATCTAACAATTTGCATATTTATTATAGGAGTTGGCAGTGGGCCGTCCTCCAACGGAAACTGAAGAATCATATGGATATCGACATGGACTGACTGCACTGTTACAAGACTTAGAGGGACGCGGTGCAATCGTCTCATGGGAGAATATTCTTGATTAGGTAAAGTTATATCTTGATTTCGTGTTTTTAGTTGTTGTTTATAACTGTCATGTTAATTGGTCTTATTTTATACATATGTTTTGTTGCAGGATTGTAGGTGTACATATTTTGATCAATGCCACAATTTTGTATCACACTCGCATACGGCAATGATGTAACATAATTTTGTATTCGATTCCTATATGGAAGTGTTTTGTCACATTGCCACAATTTTGTATTATACTCCTATGTGGCAATGATGTACCATAATTTTGTATTCGATTCCTATATGGAAGTGCTTTGTCACATTTTGTATTCGATTCCTATATAAAAGTGCTTTGCCACACTTTTGTACATTTTTCATTTATGGAATATACAACTTTTTGAACATGATTCATTGTTCATTTTTGCTCATATAAGTTTATGTTTTGGTTGGCATTAGAGTACATAACACATGTACTCAGTTGGGCAGAGCGTATTGTCTTTTGCTAAACAACATCATGCTGTAGCAAAAGACAACACACTCTGTCCAAAAAAATTTGTGCAGATAGGGTCGTCAGTATACGCGCCAGTAGCTCGAGTATGGACGTCGGTATAGGCACCGATACACCCAGTGCGGGTGTCGGTATGGGCATCGGTATAAGCGTCGGTAATACCGACGAATATACCAGCACTTATACCGACGCTTATACCGGTGCCCATACCGACGCTTTCTTTCTGACGCGTATACCGACTCTAACACTGACGTCGTGAAGAAATCACGCCCGTTCATTGGCCTCGGTAGCAGCCTCGGTATACCCTCGATGTGTTGTAGTGGATTCAAACTCAACCCTTGGATGCCTTCAAAATTCAATGGCTAAGATTATTTCTTAAGGAATAGGCCTTTAAATTGTAGCCCTTCGATTCTGCTTACATCTAATGGATGTGCTTGCTCCCAAGAGAAAAAAAGGCGCCTTCAATTGGAGCCATTGGATCTTGAAAAAAATAAATGGATGAGATCTTGATCCTTACTTGCATAACTTCCTATTCAATCCACACCATCAACCCTCCAATTCATCCAACGGATAGAATGTTGCACAAATCCCGAATGCCTTTCTCTCTCCTACCATGAATTTTGTGCCCTTGTCTTGTAGTGATAGTGTGTCCAGCTATTTTGTCTTTTAGTGATAGTAGATTAGCATTCAATCTCCACCATCCATATCAAATGTGATCCGACAACTGAGATTAGGTGCAACTCATGTTTTTTTCTTCTCTCTCATCGCGTGGCTGGTCCTATTTTGTCTTTTATTGCCAAAGACTGTGGAGTTATTTTGTCTTCTAGTGCCTAGTTTTTTCCATTTGATCATGGCCATACAATCAAGAAATCTAATGGCTCAAAATGCACACGAATTCTCTCTTTCAAAATTCTTTTTTCTTATTCTTTATTTTAACTGACAATACCACTAGTGGTATTTCCCAACCTCTTAATCTAGTTGATTAGCCAATTTAATTCCTTAAAATTAGGAATCCTTACAAGGCCCATGCAGGGCTCACTTTTTTCCCTAATGAGGAATAGGTTTTTTGGCCAACCAAAATGGGATATCATATAAAATGGAAACCCAAAATAGAGGGAGGAATCTTTATGTAGATGTCCATCATTTTTCTACCATAATTAGACTACTATTGTACATGCACATACAATAGAACTTTTTATGTATCTAAATCACTGAAGTGGAGTGAAGCACAAGCTGTCTATTTTTCTTTCTTTTGTAGGGCAATGGAGTTGTTATGGTCATTGTCTCTATTTGTGATACCATATTGTTATATATGAGTAATCCCTTAGAGAGGTGTGAACCACCTTTTAAGTTATTTAAATGGGCTCACACATGAGTGCCATGTGGCACCCATGTGTAGGGGTCATACTCATAATTGGAAAAAAGAGAGAGAATCTTTTGAGAGTTGTGCATGGTTGGGCGGATATTCTAAAGCTTTGATCTCCGTGAGCGCTTAGGCCTGAGCAGACTTTCTCGAATGGTGTGCAAAGTTGAAGGAAAAATTAGGGAGCTCATCGGAGCATGACACATACAAAGTAAAGAATGAGAGAGAAGAGCATACTTCTTTATGCCCATCAAAACCCACACTCCATCTCTCCTCTATGAGAGAGAGAGAGAGAGAATGAGAGACTCAATATCCATAGTAGTCTAGTCAACCGCAAGTTTCATCCATGTTGTGAACAATCTAGAAATATCATTGATAATCTAATAAGCATAATCGTTCGTGATCATCTTCTCAGACATGCACGACCCTAGGACTGAATCCCGCACATAATGGAAGGCAAGAGAAGAATCGAGGTTGTTGTCTAAGGCACTACAAGACCATAGAGGATGAAAAAAAAACACACTCCCAACTCCCAATTTTGCATGCTCATTAAAGAATGAAGAGAGAGTGTAGGTGTAGCACCTTGTGTTAGTCTTGTCTTTGGCGAAACTAAAGATCACCTGTTCTTCATACCTAAAGAAAGAGAGAGAAGGGGATTTGTTTCCCTTGGCACAATTCACCTTGGATCTATATCATTAACAAGGCCCTTATGTTAGTGCATCCGTCTCCAACACAATAAGGCAGTGGAGAGAGAGAGAGAGAGAGAGAGAGAGAGAGAGAGAGAGAGAGAGAGGAGAAAGATCTCTGAAAGATAAGAAATAATAGTGCTACAGGTGGAATATCCCTTCACTCTACTAGCCATCCTATCTAAAGGAGGAAGGTGTAGAGAACTAAGATAAGTACATCATCTTCTAGATTACATGTGGAAAAATTTTGATAACACCATCCAATGCAACCATCCGTTCTCTTGGGAGATAAATAGAGAGAGAGAGAGAGAGAGCTTCAAACAAGCTAGAAATAGGAATGTAGGGCTTATAGCTAGGGATGTCAAATACTATGTGGATACATGTGCTATAATAGAGCTTCCCACACAAGAGAAAATGATTCCTAGATGGACTAACTAGTAGAGAATAGAGATCCATCAATCTAGAGGAAAACATGCAAAGGATTTTAAGTTAACATAAACATATCCTACATTGCAGCATGTTTGTAGTGTTACTTCTCAAACACAATCAATAGAAGAGCTAGCTAATTTAGTAGTCAACAAGATTCGACTTCAACCTATTGCATCCTTGTGTGAAAAGCACAATCAACCCATGAGAGTACCATCTGTTGTCACATGCATACAATGCGGGGGTGACCATTCTGCTCAAACCTATCTAAGGGAGGAGTTCCCCCAATGTGACCTCCATCTTACAAAAGAGAACGAATTCCAAGATTGCCTCTATATTCTAGAATGAAAAAGAGCTTGAATGACCATAGCATGGAGAATCTTTACTATAATAGGATGTAGGGAAGACAACCACCATAGTAGCAACTTATGCCATACCCATATAAGCCTAGAGATCAACATAGAGAGGTACCAAGTTATTCATCATACCCACCACAATATCATACTCCTATATGTTTTAAACAAAAAGGATATCTTCAACCATAAGCACTATTAAGAAACAAACCTTCCTATCCATAAAATGTAACACAATTCATGTACACAAGACCTAAGAAAAGCTCTGAGCAAGTTGTATTGCTAGTGGTATCTATGCAAAACTTTGCACTAGCCAAATTGGTGTACGATATAATTTATTTAGAATATTATTACTATAAAGAACGAGCTATGATCTATGGGAGCTTGTATGAGCAACCATATAATGGTTAAAAGAATCTTATGAAAATCCATATCCAACTTAGTGTGCTAATCTTATGTAAACTCTCCAATAGGCCAACGTAGAAGACTCCACCAAATTACCATGCTATAAGTTTGGTGATGACCACTTCATTCGAGAATGTCTCATCCCAAGCCCACCTTCAGGGTAGAAATGAGGGTCTAGTTATTGTATCCAGTATGGATAAGATCATCTCTTTCTAAAGTGCCCAAAAAAAATAAACAACAACCAACGACCTACCCAATTCAATTTCATTAAGATGCTAAAGCCTCTAGGAAGTGATATAAAGATATCAACTCCGATTCAAGCTTTCATAAGAGCCCCATCAATGAAGCAAGCTCAAGAGACTCATACAACCAATCAAGAATTAAAAGTGTCTAAGGAGGCTAGACAAGAAGAATGACTACTTGTTATAGTTTAGCATACACACATACATAATACATATGCATACACATACATGCATATGCATACACATACATGCATATGCATACACATACATGCATACATGAATGCATATGCATATAAGAATGCATACATGAATGCATATGCATACACACATGCATATGTATACATGAATGCATATGTATACAAGCATGCATATGCATACATGTATGCATATGCATACATACAAGCATGCATACACGGGTTACACATCGGTTATGGAAAGGGATTGCGGTCTCACTTTAATGGGATCATGATTAATTTCCATACTAATGTGTTAATCTTTTGTAGCAGATCTTCTACGCACTCGCATCACTCATCATGCAGTCAGAAGGACCATCTGAAGCTGGCCCCAGTGTAATATGGCAAATATTGGCGAACTACTAGCTGAACCACATGCTACGGCCCAACCACCAGAATTCCAGGGATTTCCAGGACCTATGCCAATTGACGATCCTCCTAGGGGTTACACTGAGAAGATTCATCACAACTCTCATTGGTTTCAAGGATTAATAGGACCGTTAGTAGATGCGGATCTCATTTTTGAGGCCAATTTGACTTTTGATACCCGTACATGGACCAAGTACCAATTTTTCTCAAGAGAATTCGAAGGACTACAGAACACAGAAGACTTAACGCATGTTTGGGCAAGAGCAGGCTTCACAGAATATTTCAGTGATCCTTTGCCTAAAACGGATTTCTATAGATGCTACTACTTGGTAACAACATTGACAGCTTCGGAGAACAAAGATTTGCCAAGAACATTCATTTTGCCATCCTTGGTAAATGATCCGCCATATAAGAAGTTTTATCTGTCTAAAGATTTGATTAGAGCTTCTATTAAGATACATGGAACGCATACGCCGACAGAACGAGAAAGGCTAATTCCAGAGCCTATGAAACGTGGGGATGTTACTAAGTGGGAAGATATTTCAACAATCACACCTGAGCTCTCTAAACCGTTGAGGATATGTATGCAACATTTCGCATTTCAAGCTCAGGATCGATTCACCATGCCCCACAAACGCATCTGGTTTGGTTTATATTTAGCATGTACTGGACCTCAAACGGTAGACCTAGCAAGCTGGATAATTGATCAGTTGTACTTAGCACAACATAGATGGGAAAGAAAGAAGGTAATCAAGGATGTTGCGCTCTCACGCGCATTGTATATATGTGTTTGGCATACGATTTACCAATCGAGCGTGCAGTTGCGGTGTGTGTGGGTGTCGATGCAAAGGGAAAGGGAAATGGGGATGGGAATATGGATGCAGTGGTGATTGTGGAAAATTGTGATGTGCCTAAACATGGTGGTACCATGGAAGATGTGAGAGGTGGTGTAGTGGGCGGTGATATATCCATGTCATTGGATGTGGTATCAAGTGCGGTGAATGTGAATAATGGCGTGAGAGTGGGTGCGTGCGTGGGTGTAAATACTGGATTTACAAAAGTTGAAGAGTAATTTATAGAGGGGTTCTCTTGTACTGCTTGGTGGAGAGAAGGAAGAGGAAAGGCAGTTGGGCGGGGAGGTGAGACTGGGGAGAAGGTTAATGGAGGTGGGAATGGGAAAAGGGGTCTTGGAGGTGTGGGGAAGGACGGGAAGGATGGAGGGAAAATTGGACTGGATAGAAAGGTGGATGTCCGAGGAGGAAAACTAGGTTGGGTGGGTGCGGGAATTGTCGGATGAATGGAAGTAAGGAAGGCTTCTGCTACAACGCTATCCAAAGATATGGATGGTCTGGGAGAGATCGTATGTACATGGGAGATTGGAGATACGGGAGGTGAAAGAGGAGCGGTTGGAGTGGCGGGTACTTCAGACACAACGGTGGTATGTACGGTGTGGGGCAGGGAGTCGACGAGGATAGCTTCTTCAGCCTCAGATCGTTCAGGAATTAGTCGTGCTTCCTTGGCCTGTTGGGATGACTGAGCACCTGTCGGTACGCGAATGTATTCACCAAGTTTTGATAATAGTCGTACTCATCGGGGGTCAAACTGCGGTAACGGCTTCCTCTGCAAATATCTTAATGCTTCATTACATCCCACGGATTTAACAAGTTCCCTGAAGCCTTTGATGTATACTTCTTCAAAACTGCCTGTGAAAATTTCTTGTTCTATGAGTGCTTGGCTCTCTTCCTCAGTTAACTTCTTATGCGCCCAAACTTTTTCCATAGTGCGATATAACTTTTTGATGGCCAAGGTGTATGCCGCTGCTTCAAATGTTTCGTCTTCATGCGTGCTGGTGTCACCTTGGGTGTCGGTTTGCTGTCCTTGTTCATCTGTCTGTACATTTTCTTGGGATTCATGAGTGTCTTGGCTGGCTTCATCATCGCCCTTGTCTTCATCTGTTTCTGTCCTTTCTTCTTCTGAACTAGACACGACTTGTCCTTGTGGTTGATCCGGGGGAGTGGTCGGGTAGCTTGGACGTTCATATTCTTGAGAGAAAATTTGGCCTTCAGAAAACTGAAATTCATTCGAAAAGGCATCTGGCATTTCAAAATCAAAGGTTGTATCCAGTGGCTCGGCTTTCATGTTGGGTATCGGAAAAGAAAATGCTTCCGCACCAATAGTGGTGGGAACTTCTGCTGCAGTGGTGGTAGGTTCCTGAACTGATGTTGCCTGTGAGGTAACTGTACTAGTAGTGCCTTCTATAACGATAGGTCATGATAACCGTATGCGAATAGGTTGTACAGTTATAGGGGCTTCCATCGGAGACTGTTCTGGAGAGGGTTGTGGTGACGGTGATTCTGGAACCTGTAGGCAAGGGATAGTTCCTCTCATGCGCTTTCCTACTCGTCCTTTGCTAGACTTCCTAGCTTTCTTTGCTGTCCCTTTAAATGCTTTCAGCTCCTCGCTTGTCATTGCACCGTCACTAATATTATCACCCACTATAGACACTGCATTTCGTCAGATGTTCACCTGCATGACTCAAGTAAGAGATGAGTTTGCATCTCTTGGAAATAATTATCAGACGCTGCAGAAGACAACAAATGATTTATAGTCACAGCTCAATTCATTGACCATCGAGAATGCCTCACTGAACACCTGCTACCAAGAGCTACGAGAGGCATATCACAAACTTGAACTAGAAAGTGAATAAAAGATGAAAGAGGCTGTCACAGATATCGATAACTTGTTAAGGGCATAGACTATTCGCAATGCAACATTAACGAGAAACATGGGCTTACTCAGACGACACTTGGCAGCAGCAAAAGAAGAGAACCAACGTTTACAAGAACAGAACAGAGAAAATTTAGAGGCTTCTCTAGATCAACCAGACCAACCGTTGAGCCCCAGTCGCTTTAAGGCCGTGCCCTCAGAAACGATGAAAATGTTGCTAGAGGATCATGTCAGATTGTTAGATGAGTATGACAGCATGAACGAGGAGTTTCAGAAGCTCAAAGAAGAACACAAGATATTGCAGTTAAGAGCACTTGTACCACAAGGACTACGAGCTCCTTCGGACCCATCTCCTGACATCATCGAGGAACTCAATGCATTACGGGCCCAGGTATTAACTCTTCAATCACAGATAGCAGTCTATGACGCACCACCAAGACCAGACTCCCCACCGGAACTACCAGCAGAGGAAGAAACAGTCACTATTCTGGTGGAGGAAACTTTTGAAGAAGTATATGAACCCCAACCCATCCCAGGCGGACGAGTCACGGCCGAAGGTCAGATGACTTTCAAACTTCCAACACCCGCATGGATGAAGACAATAGAAGAACTTGGAACAACCCACTCAGCAAGGGTAGAGGCGCAGTTACATGCCATGGCAATGATTGAAGAAAGAATTTTACAGTCTCCTTATTTGCTCATTTGGCCCCTCGCAGATACATATCAGGGCATGAGCTACAATACAAGCCTTATTTTATGTTAATGGCAGAATATCAGTTGGCCATAGAGAAAGAAATAGGCAAGAAACCCTCTCACGCTACTCAGTTTGAGCCTGACGATTTGCAAACAGACGTGCAGCAAGGAGAAATCTATCAACGAGATTGGCGCAAGGATCTCTTACAGAATTATCCAGAGATGATGAGCACTTGGGTTAAGGCACCTCTACACTTAAAGTACAACCCATGTTGGGGACCAGTGCAACATCGCCGTTCCTAGAAGGCATTTGCCATTAAAGTACAGAACAACAAGCAATGCCAGGATTGGCTCAATTACCCATACTTTAGGCCACCCACCGGACCACCTACAGTGGGATACATGATGGCAACGATTCGTCACTGGCTCCCTCACTTAAAACATATGGACGATATTGTAGCGCATATGACTGTCAAGATATTTGACATGATGCAGATGGTATTCAAGGTCTTCTGTCGTGCCAAGGCACCACATGTGAACACCCCGGGTTTCGAGCATGGCAATCTAGATCTTGCATATGATATGAGTACAACGCCATCGCTCCGGGTGTGTTATGTCTGGCATTGTAGAATCAAGTACTTACCGGCGTGCTATAAGCAGACTTTCAAAGAAATGTTCACAACCGGTTTCTGGGAATACCATTCGGAAGTGTTCATCAGCAGACCTACGCATTTACTTCAATTATTTGCATGTGAACAGATGGTATATCCCACGCATTATCGACTCCCGCCATTAGATGAACCGCAGCCCATTGATTGGGTGAAACTCGAGGCAGATCTGGCCCGAGGAATTTGCATATCAGAACACACCCTCGCTCAGGAACTACTCCAGAATTATATCCGACGGACCTCACAACCAGGTTCTGTCGAGGACGATAGAAGCGCGAGGGAGGGGGGTGTTGGCAGTAGTCAGAGGCATAGAAGATGCGGAAGCATGTGAAGATAGAGAATAACGAAGAAGCAGGGAGTCAGTGGAATCATTTTTTCAAAGACTTATATTTTATAAATACTTTTCAAAACCTCCAACAGTGATTTTCATCACTTTTGTACTATATGTAACATAGAAAAACCCTTTTTTTAATTTATAGCTCCATTTTGTGCAAGCCGAGGAGTCCTCGAGCTTGAGGAGCTTAGGTAGAATGAGCGTACCAATTTTGGTTATTTTTAGACACCGTTTACCCTTTCAAATAGCACCTAGAACCTATTTTTTAACTATGTCGGTCACTAGATGTGAAACCGGTCAAAACTAGTCTAGAATCTATAAAAAGAGCTAGAGAGCTCATTTTTGAGGTTACTTAGTGCTGGTTCGTGTGAACTTAGAGCTATTTTGAGTTTGTAATTGAGATCTTGAGCAATAGAGTTGATTTCCTACCTTCCATTATGTCTTGCTTGTCTCTTCGTTGTGTGTGTGTATGTGTGTGTGCATCTTTATGCTTCTCACCTTCACTCTCACTTCATCTCACGTTCACGATCTTCATACCACTCCTATCGCTTCCGCGGATTGACATTAAGGAGGTGGAGCTTCTTAATGTGGTTCTCACCATTGTGCTAGAGCAACAATTCTCCACAAGAGCAAAATATCTTTTGACGCATGGAAAAACTTCATCTTTGTGTTTCATAAAGAATAGGATAGTCCATCTACTGCAATCATCAATAAAGGATAAATAATACCTTGATCCAGATATTGAAGCATCCTTGCTAGGTCCCCAACCATCTGTATGAACCAACTCCAAGAGATCTCCATGCATATAACCTTTCTTCATGAATGGTAACCTGTGAGACTTTCCAAATTGACATGCACTGCACTTATAAATCATGTGTTGTTTTGACAAGTTAGGAAGTCCAAGTACACTTTGGTCCTTGCAAATTTACTTTAATGATCTTTCACCAATATGTGCCAATCTCTTGTGCCATACCTCTAGTCCTCTGAGTGTTTGATTACCATAGTTGAAGCGAGCTATGTTTCTTGTGTCTTGCAACTCAAAAATGAATCATCTACCTATTTTTTCTCCCTTTGCTATTCTTCTGAACCCTTGCCTAGGGTCTTCCACATATGCTCCTCCTCTTGTGAACCTAACTTGAAATCCTTTTTCTACTATCTGCCCAACACTTATCAAATTCTTTGTAATGGTAGGGACATAGAGTACCTTACTGAGTAAGTTGATGTTTCCATCAGGTGCTTTGACATTTCCTATTTTCTCCACAGGATGTCTTGTGTCATCTCCTGTTTGTACCTCATGCTTGTTCCTTTGATCTTCTAAATCTGATAGGAGGGCCACATTTCCTGCCACATGAATTGAAAAACTTGAATCTATGTAGAAAACATGCTCATCAGATTTACCTTGTGGCATAGCCATGTTCATGATTAATAATGAATCCTCTTTGTTTGAGTCTTTTGTGTAGTTATTGAAGTCTCTCCTTCCTTTGTAACCTTCTTGATAGTTTGAATGATTGTATTTGCTGTAATTGCCATGGTAATTGTTGAACCTTCCTCTTGAGTAGCCATAACTTCCTCTATTGTATCCTCTGCCTCTTTGATTCTTTTGGAGTTCCTAAAGCAATTTTAAATTGTATGATTAGTTAATCCACAAATAGAACATGGGTTGGAGTCTTGGGATCTCCCCCACCTTGTCTACCTCCTCTTCCTCTACCTCTACCATGTCTTCCTCTACCTGCATAGTTAGCTTGATATGTTTCTGCTTCATCATCCACTTTCTTTGACTTTCCTTTGTTTTTTTTGGACTTGCTTTTATTAGTATATAAAGTTGAAGATTGATTACCTTTAGAGATTTCTCCATTCTTGATAAGTTTTGCCTCTTGAGTGAGTAATTGTCCAATGAGTGTATTGAAATCAGGTACATGCATGTCCATGTACAAATCCATAGCTATGGTGAATGCTTCCCACTTGTCATCTGCTTTCAATCCATTGATGACCTACCTTAGAATTTGCTCTTCATCTATTACCTCTCCAATGCTTCCCAACTGATCTGCTCTGTCCTTGAGCTTTGTGACAAAATCAGTCACATTTTTTTTGGGAGATTTCTTGAGAGTTGTGAAATCCAGTCATAGTTGATGCTTCCTAGCTTTGGTACTTGAAGAGAAGAAGGCTTCAAGTGCATCCCACAATTCCTGAGATGTCTTACAACTTCTAATGTGAGGTAACAAAATATCTGAGATAGAGTTGAGGAGATAACACCTTGCAAGTGCATCCTTGGAGCACCATGTGCTCAATCTTTCTTGCTCTTCTTGTGTTGGTTGACTTTTGTTCCTGAAACTTGGCATAACTTCATCTCCAACCACATAACCATATAAACTTCTACCTTGGAGATAAGCTTCAATTCTTAATGATCAATCTAAGTAATTACCTCTATCCAATTTTTCAATTGATGAAGGAAATCCATCTGCCATCTTTGCTCTGATACCACTGTGAAGAGATGGATAGATATGTGCTTGAAGATGAAGTGGTGCTGAAAAATCCTTGATCTACACCAGCCAAACGAACTTGAGGAGTATTTGGTGGGCCCTTTTAGCTTGCAAATGGATGTGTTAGACACCCTATGTACCTTGGAAGATCAATCTCAAAAAGATAGATCAAAACAGATGAGCTGGAATTAATTCAGAGGTGAAAAATTTGCTATTTTGATTCATACACCTGTCTAGTGTTTTGAATAATTCTCTGAGCACAACAACAATTAGCTTAATTCCTTTTGGGTAACTCTAATTAACTTAAAGAGATAACTTTCAAGAGTAATCTCATCATAAATAGTGAATCACACAATGACAAATGAAGTTTAACAAGTTATGATATCATCTCCATTTTCACGAGCTGCAACAATACTTAGACCAGTGAGCAGAAAAATGATCATAACTCAAGATTCCAATATCCAATGATTATGAAATTTTGTATTCTGATAATAGACAGTATGTTGAATCCAAAAAGATTGAATCATGCAATTTGATGAAGTACATGCGAAGAACCAGCTTTGACACAATGAAATTTTGTCAGCATATAGTAGTAGACTCTAAAAGAAAGGTTAGAAAGTTAAAGCATTGAAAATGATGCACCACACTGAGAGAAATGATCTTTGTAATCGGACTGCCAAATCTAAGAAGCATAACAGTAAAGAGTAGACTCACACAACCATGAAGATATGAACTTGTATGATCATAATATATTGATTGTAGAATACAATGAACTTACAGATACATGTGTGTGCCTTGTATCCACACTTGATATAGCATATAGCTCAGCTTATGGACACCTCTCCAGTGCGACTAAACAACCATGTATATATAGAGAGTTTTGGAGCCAAGATTTGAATTTGAATCTTGCTCACCTAATAGTAGTTTTGTAATTTCTAGAGATTGATTGATTCTTCAACCTCCAAATCATGAATTCGTGGCTTCTCTGTCTATTTTTATCAAGTGGACTCAACCACTTTTGATTCGTTTTACTTTTTACATCAAGTAAATGATCAAACAATTACAAGGGTGAGTTCACAAGTGATCTCTTAGATTTCCATACATTGTCTTCTCTTAGAAACTCAAGCCAATACTTAGGCTTGTAATGGATTTCTTTCAATAGCTAAGCCCTTCAATTACATGTCTCTAAAATTTCTCGGGTCAATTGCTATCAAAGAGTGAGAACTAAACATTTTTATGAGAGGTTCAAGTCCAAAAATAGCAAGTTTATATAGTGCATTTATGTGCAAGTTATCTATTTTGGTACAGACATTTGGTAATGATTCTCCAAAGAACATAGTAAATCTAAATGCATATTTGGGAGACTAAAGGACACTACTAAGGTTCCTTGGAGCCACATTGGTATTAGAGCTACATCAAGTCAACATCTCCTCACAGTGGTATTAGAGCTACATCAAGTCAACATGGGAGATTGATTTCCTTCATCCATAGAAAAATTGGATCAAGGTAATTACTCTGCTTGGTTACTTAGAATGGAAGCATATCTTCAAGGAAGAAATCTCTATGGTTACATTTCTAGAGATGAGATGATGCCAATCCTCAGAAGCAAAAGACAACCAACTCAAGAAGAATAAGAGAGGTTAACCACATGGTGCTCAAAGGATGCCCTAGCCAGGTCCTACATTCTTAACTCAATCTCTAATTTTTTACTTCCACACATTAGGATCTACAAGACTTCACAAGAGAAATGGAATGTTCTTGAAGCATTCTTCTCATCAAGCACTAGAGCTAGGAAGAACCAACTCTAGATGAAGTTTACTACAGTCAAGAAGATGCCCAAGCAAAGTGTGATAGATTTTTTCACCAAGATGAAGGACTTAGGAGATGGAGCATTGGAGAAGTCATAGATGAAGAGAAGATAGTAAGGCAAGTGATTGATGGAATCAAATCAGATGACAAATAGGAAGCTTTCACCACAACAATGGACCTATACATGGACATGCAAGTTCCTGACTTCAACACCCTCATGGGACAACTTTTCACAAATGATGCAAAGCTTATGCAGATTGGAAATAACTCAAAAGGTAATCAATCCTCTATCTTGTACACAAATAAGAACAAGAGTAAGGATAGCAAAGCCAAAGGTAAAAGATTTGATGATGAGGGTAGTACCTCTCAAGTAAACTTTGCAGATAGATGTAGAAGTTCAAGAGGAAGAGGCAAAGGAGGTATACAAGGTAGGGGGAGATTCCAAAGCTCCTCTCCATGTGTCATATGTGGCCTAACTAATCATGTAACTGAGAATTGTTTCAAGAACCCTAGAAATCAAAGAGGAAGAAGCTTCAATAGAGGAGGCTATGGAAGTGCAAGAGGAAGATCAAATAACTTAAATGGCTACAACAATAACAACTTCAACAATACAAGTCATCAAGGAGGATATAGAGGAAGAAGATATTACAACAATTGCATTGAAGAGAAAACTCAAAAGGAATCACTTATTTTGATAAACATGACCATGAAGCAAGGTAAAGTTAGATTCTCGTTGGTCAAATCATGTAGTAGAGAATGTGGCTCTACTCTCAGACTTGGAGGATCCAAGAAATAGACATGAGGTTCAAACAATAGATGACACTAGACACTCAGTGGAAAAGATTGGAAATGTGAAGAATCCAGATGGAAACATGAATCTACTCAGCAAGGTATTGTATGTACCTACCATAATAAAAAATCTCAGAAGTGTTGGACAAATTGTAGAGAAAGGATTGCAGGTAAGGTTCACAAGTAATAGAGCCTTTTTTGAAGATCCACAACAATGATTCAAGAGAATAGCAAAAGGAGAAAACATAGGTAGACTCTTTACATTTGATCTTCAAGACACTAGAAATATAGCTCTATTCAATAATGGTAATCTGACCTTATCAGAGTTAGAAATGTGGCACAAAAGATTGGCTCATAAAGGTGAAAGGAACTTGAAGCAAATGTGTATGTATCAAAGTGTGCTTGGCCTACCAAATATTTCCAAGCAACACACGATATATAAGTGTAATGCTTGTCATCTTGGGAAATCACACAGACAACCCTTTATGAGGAAAGGATATATTCATTGTGACTTGTTGGAGCTAGTCCACACAGATGTTTGGGATCCTAGCAAAGAGCCATCAATTTCAACATCCAGGTATTATGTATCTTTTATTCATGGTTGTAGTAGATGGAACATTCTATACTTTATGAAGCGTAAGGATGAAGTCTTCTCATGTTTCAAGAAGTATCTTGCCCTTGTTGAAAATCAAACAGGTAAAACACTAAAGAGGCTAAGGTCTGATGGAGGGGGAGAATATTTCTCCCATGAATTTTATGCTTATCTCCAAGAGAGGGGTATCAAAAGAGAGATCACAACTAGGTACACTCCAAAGCAAAATGGAGTGGTAGATAGAAGGAATAGGACCATAGTTGAAGCTGCAAGGTCTATGCTTAATGAGAAAAAAATACCAAATTATTTGTGGGCACAGGCTGTATCTAGAACCACTTATCTCATCAAAGTGTCCCATCAAAAGAATTGGATGGGATGACACCCCATGAAACATGGAATGGAAGAAGATCTAGCCTTGATCATTGCAGGATATTTGGTTGCTTAGCTTATGCACATATTCCATCTCAAATCAGAGGTAAAATGGATCCTAAAGTAGAGAAATGTGTGCTCATTGGATATGATCAAAATAAAAAAGGTTACATATTATATAATCCAAGCAATAAAGGTGTCATTGTTAGTAGAGATGTTGTCTTTGATGAGAACAACTCTTGGTTTGAAGATGATTACAGGAAAGTCAAGCTACCTTATGTCCTAGAGGAGGACTTCCCAACATTGCAAAAAGGGAATGAGCACATACATGAAGACTCAAGTGATTCTGATGATAATCAGAAGACACCAAGGAGGAATATCAATGCTTGTAACAACAAAGGTAAAGCAAAGATACAAGAATTGAGAGATGTTATAGAATAAGATCAACGAGAGAAAAAAGGAAGCCAGAAAGGTATGGATTTGATACCTCTCTAGTCACTAAGAATTCTATTTACATTGCTTAGGATCTAAACTCAAAGGAACCATCAACATTTGAAGAAGGTACGAAGAAATCAGAATGGAGAGAAGCAATGGAAGAAGAGATAGAAGCTCTTCAAGTCAGACTTGGGACTTGGTTCCCAAGAAGCCATCCATGAAAATCATTGGATCTAGATGGATCTACAAGGTAAAGAAGAACTCATATGGATCAATAACTAAGTATAAATCAAGGCTTGTGGCTAAAGGGTTTTCTCAAACCCAAGGTATAGATTATGAAGAAACTTTCTCTCCTGTGGCAAAGATGCCTACAATCAGAGTACTCATGAGTGTAGCTGCCTCAAAGAATTGGAGCATCTATCATATGGATGTAAAAAATGCATTCTTAAATGGATGGATTTCAGAGGAGGTGTACATGGCACAATCTCATCGATTTGAAGATGAATCACATCCTGAGTATGTGTGTAAACTCAAGGAAGCATTATATGGATTGAAGCAAGCTCCTAGAGCTTGGAACCATAGACTAGTTACTTTCTTGCAGGACAAAGGATTTCAATCAAGCAAAGAAGATCCCTCAATTTTCATTAAGAAAAGTAAATTTGAAATGATATACTTATGTGTGTATGTAGATGATATAATCCTTATAGGTGATGATGCTGATGGGCTCAGAAAGATCAAAGCACAAATGAAGGAGGAGTTTAAGATAAGTGATCTTGGATTGCTTACTTACTTCCTTGGATTGGAAGTAGTCTATACAGATCAAGGGATGTTCCTAACACAAAGGAAGTATATAAAGGATATGCTTGCAAAGTTCAAAATGCAAGAAGCTAAAGTTTTAGGTACTCCCACGGAGGTCAATCACAAATTAAGTGCTCATGAAGGAGAACTCATTGAAGATATCACAAGCTATCAAAGCCTAATTGGGAGTTTAAACTATGCTACTCTCACTAGGATTGATATTTGCTATGGAGTAAATGTGATTAGTCAATTCATGCACACCCTAAGAAAACCTCACATGGATGCAACAAAGAGGATATTGAAGTACTTGAAAGGAACAATAAATGAAGTTTTATATTACCCGTACACATCTAATTTAAATGTAAATCTATTCACTGAGGTAGATTGGGTAGGTTCCAAAGATGATAGAAGAAGCACACCAGGATGTCACTCATTTGTAGGTACAAAGCTCATATCTTGGTCTTCAAAAAGAAGCAACCTACAGTTTCCCTTTCCTCAACTGAGACTGAATATAGAGGATTAGCAAATGCAACACAAGAGACTATGTGGATCAAGACCCTATACATAGATTTAGGGTTGGATTTTCACACTCCATATATTTGGAGATAATATGAGTTCACTTCATCTAGTTGCTAATCCTTTCTTTCATGCTAGGGCCAAACATATAGAATTTCATTATCATTTTGTTAGAGAAAAGATTGTGAGCAAGGAGATACAACTCTCCTATGTATCTACTCATATGCAATGTGAAGATATGATGACCAAATCTTTGGATGGAAGAAAATTAAATACGTTTAACTCCATGGTTGGATTGCAAGAGATACTAAATGATTGAAGACTCAAGCATGTTCGGCTTAAAGGGGAGTTGTTCATACATTTGGAAAGCCTAGATGCTTAACCAAATAATCAAGACTTATCACATATACCTTTATCTCACAAAGAACTTGCATATGAACAACTCTTGTAAAGTCATAGACTTTACTTCATTTGATAAAAGTAAAAGGAAGTGAAAAGAGGAATCTCATGATGTTTGGAGCCAAGAGCCACGACTATTTGTTGTTTGAATCAAATCAATCAACACCTAAAATGTAGGAATATGTTTAGGTGAGTGAGATTCAAATTTCAAATTCTCCCTATGTGTATAATTAGAGTTGACTATTAGTTGTGGGATATGATAGAGAAGAGAGAGCCATTGAGCCCCATGATTGAGCATATCTTGAGCTCACATATGTATGAGTAATTCTAATACATCTCATCTGTATCATACATTTTTTCACATATAACTTGATACATTAGTTCATGATATTCTCTATCTATTGCTCTCTGCTACAACCTCTTCATTTCAGTGATATTGCTTGATCAGTTTCTCTCTGTGTACTTGATCATTTGACTTACCTTAACTTAGTACAGTTAGAATGTAAGAGTTGTTGCTACATATCAATTTTCATTAAATTTGGCTCATGGGATCTTGAGTTATGAATCAAACAATCTACCTATGTTTGCACACTTTCTTGATCCTAAAAAGTTGGGATTACATCCCTGAGTTCTTAAACTCATTTCTCAGTGCACATTCACTCTAAATTAGTGAGATAACTTGGAATAGGTACCTAAGCTTCAATTAGATGTTTCTATAAGTTCTTGGGTCAATTGTTATCAATGAGTGAGAACTCAACATTTTTCTGAGAGGTTCAAGTCCAAAAATAGCAAGTTTTTAATAGTGCATCTATGTGCAAGTTATCTGTCTTGGTACAAACATTTGGCAATGATGATCCGAATCACATAGTGAATCTAATTGCTTATTTGGGATGCTCAAGGAGTCTACTAAGGTTCCTTGGAGTCACATTGGGAGGTGTAGAGTAGGATTATTACAAAACCATCTCATCTCTGGACTGTATCCAACCATCTCCTCACAATTCATACTAGCAACATATTTCCGTCTCTGGAACACATACTTGTGTATTCTCATGCATCTATGAAGGATCACACGAGTCAAAACTCCTCTACTTCTTGGTGGATTGGATTTTATTCAAGTGGGAGAACATCTCTATATGAGAAAACATGTAGGTTGGTTTTAGTGGTCATCCTTAAATGCTACAAGTGTAAGGAATCCTCTCCCCAATACTGAACAACATCTAATGGCCTCATGAAGGCTCTTCATAATATCATCTCATAGTTTCTTGCTTTTCCAAATCGATAAAAAGCCAATGTATTTTCACCACAAATGGTCAAAATAATGCTTTCCAATAGTCCCATTGGCCTCTCGACATGTTTATAAGCTAAGTGCAACTTAACTCTAGTTGTCCCCAATGTTGGTTTGCTCTATATTTCCCAATGCATCTTTTCTTCGCCTTTCTTAATTGCTACATTGCATTAGACTTATCTTCTCTAGATCTAGCGCTCTTAAGCCTCAATGTAGGAGTTTGATGGTAATCATAGGTGTTTTTGTATGCATCCCACACCAAATATTAGGATTTTTGAATCCCTCTCCAATTGATGAGACTTATAGTGGGAAGCATTTTTCTCCCACTTTGTCTCTAGAATGGGTGATTGATCTTTTCATTTTTTGGTCCATCATGGTTCTTACATCGGCATTCAAAGTACTTGAGATCATAGGTCATTAAGTTTTGACACTATGGAATTATCTCATCAATCAGCTCTACTTATGTGGTTTCTACATGGTGCTTGTTCCTTCCTCTATTCTCAATGTTTTGTGGTAGACTCTCTAATATA
>CM035439.1:21636117-21638617 GCA_020310875.1 Ceratopteris richardii | reverse complement strand
ACCCGAACAGATTGTGCAAAATGCCAGGTTACCCAAAAGAGCTTAAATTTTATTGATGACGATAGGTCTTGAACCTCACTCCTTGGAGATGTTGTCCTCCTATAGTGACAGTAACTCATGGGCTCTTATAATCTATAAGGGGGGCTTCCTCTACAACCCTATACTTGTTAAAAGCATTAGCCTTTGCAACCATAATTGATATAGAGGCTTCATCAATGATCTACAAAACTTTTGACCTGAATTTTGCATTTAATAGATCAAAGATAATAACTTCCTTCTTTATGGATTTCAGAAGTCTCGAAGCCTCTAATTCCACAGGGGCATGGACCATCTACAACTTTTGAAGCTCCTTCCATGCCCTACTATATGCCTGGCCAATGGTTTTACTTGTGCTTGTAAGCTCTTCTTTTGATTGGGTCTCTTCACTTGGAGTAGGCCTATCACTAATTATACCTTTTTCCTTGGTCAGTCTATCTGTAATAGACTCTTGGCTCAATTCTTCTTGAGGGGCTTTCCCCTTGTTCCTTGTATGCATAACAGAAGATTCAATTTCTTCTAGATGTACCATCCTCGAAGATGGTGATTTCATAATGGTTTCTTCTGCATCTCCTTCCTTACCCATAGAGATAATCTCTATGTGGGGTCTAGATGTGGGTGCCTTGTTCCTTGGGTAACAAATGGTGTAGTGGTCCCTAGCTTCTAGGAAATTTTTGCAAGGGGAAAATTCTCTGGCAGAGGACATTTGCTTTGATAATGTCTCCACCCCCACACCTAAAGCAAATGACTGTCCTTTTGGGCCCATTCCAAAATTACTATGAGGATGTGGGTTATGAGTGTTACCTCAACTTGGTGCAGAAGCCATTATATTCGGTGGTGGCTAGACTCCTTGTCCCTAGTATGCTTGTGCAAGAATCCCTCTTGAGTGACACTCTTGGGCTTCATGGCCAGGCTTCCTACATAACTGACAAGTCACACTTCAAAGAGGGTAGTCACTTATCACATGGCCCTATTTGGTACATATGGTGCACCATAGTCCACTTTTGAATCCACTTCGTACATGAAGTTCTTGTAGCACCTGACAAAATTGTGCCAATTCTTCTCCCTAGGCCTACTTTTCTTTTTGTAGTTTTAAGTCTTCAATTTCATGTCTTAACTATGTCAACCTACACTTTCTTCTTCCTTGTGGGCTTGTTTCTTCTTAAGTTCTCAAGCTCCTTCCTCAATTATGTTACTAGGTCTTCAAGTTCCACGGGGTATGATATGCTAGAAGAATTGATTCCATATTGGTGTCACATTTTCTCCAACCTTGTTGTTGTGGTAATGAATTCATCAATCATTACTGTAGGGAGCACCAATTCCTCAATATTACACTGTGTGGACACTTGCAGTGTCTTAGAAAACCACTTTTTGACAAAAAATAATGGGGCAGATTTGATAGTTTAGCCATAATTTCTTTGGCTGTAGTAACAAATTAAAGGAATGTCTCCCAAAAACTCAGTCTTAAGTTTTCTAATTCTTCAGTGATGTTTTCTATTATATTTCTTTGTTGGAATTGTGTTTTAAAGGCAACCTTCATTAAGTTCCAAGTAGAAAAATGGTTGTCAACAAATTGTCTAAACCATTTGCTTGCTAGGCCTTCCAATGTTGCTTGAAAGAGGATAAAAGAAGTATCTTTCCTCCCCATTAATCCCCTTGTTTTACATAGGGCTAAAAACTTCTTGACATCCTTGTTAGGATCTTCATGTGCTAATCCTCTAAAGGAAGGAAATTTGATGTTTAGGAAAGCAAATTTTCTAACTCTACTTGGGCTTCCATGTTTCCTATTGATGATGTGGATGAAGGAGGACTAGTTGACCTATGAGCAGCTTTCCTTCTTGTGGTTTTGAAAGAAACTCCTTATGTTTGTGATTGGGTTGCGGTCATGAGCTGCAGATCTTTTGTGTAAGCTTAAACTCAATTCCACGGAAAAAGAAACTTTACCTCTTCAACTGTAGTGTCGATACCCTTGCATCTCTTCTTCACTTGAGAATTGAGATCCTCCTTTGCTCAAGCTACCTCGTTCCATTGGGCATACCAAATTTTTGTTGGGGGATTCTTTAGTTGAAAGGGGCTTGAGTGTTTGTAGGAGAAAGTTGGAGAAGAAGGAGAAAGACAAGTTGCATTAGAAGCCTTTATGTCTTGAGTAACACAAGAACAATAGATTTTGTCTAGAATGTGACAAAATACTTTCTATGTATAAGCCTGTTAGGAAAAAGAAGTACACACAAGTACAACAAAGTACCACAATCACTTGTGTAGTCAACGTCTATGCCATTTCTTCACCTTGTCTAGTAGCTTGCCCTTGTGTGCCCCTTGCACGGAAGCCTTCAATATGGTTGAAGTCTTCGTCACTTCTATTATTGACCTGCAACACCTCCTTGATGATATTATGTCACACTTTTGCTGCTCTGTGCATCGATGACCTTTGTATGCACACACACGGGAACATAGAGTATTCCCT
>CM035439.1:21606117-21631117 GCA_020310875.1 Ceratopteris richardii | reverse complement strand
GTGTAAATAACCAAGATAAAGTAGTCATTAATCAAAATCATTATGATGATGAACTCCCCCCAACCAAAGGGAAATGGAATAGAAAACAATGTATGCGTGCATGTTAATATGCACAATCCAACAATTTTTTACTTAAAAAAAAACTGATACATCATCATTACTATGCATACCTAGTAGGTCAAGGGGGAATTAAAACCCATAATAAAAGGCCAAGAATTCAAAGTACAAGAAAAAAATGAATAGAAATTAATAGTTTGCATTTCCATATGTATTAAGGCATTCTTAATGTCATAAAGATACAATAGAGTGGATGCAAGAAAGTAGCATGTGAATAGAAGTATAATGCTTTTGAGTCTTTAGTATGAGTTTGGTGAATGGATTTCTCTTGACGTGCCTGTCAAACCAACCATATCACATTCTTAGTAAGGAATAAAAAGGTCTTATGGGTGATGGGCACAATGGTATGACCCAAATGTTATCCATGTCACATCAAACACGCCTAAAAACTCAGAAAAAATTTTCAATTAGATAATGCAAATCAAGCCAAATATAATTCTAATTAGTTATGGCCATAATTATATTGTAGATTATAGAAGTAACTCCTAGCTCCATTAACCACTTAAGAGGGTGTAGAGAAAACACCAAAACTGTTGTAGCAAAACACCTCGAAGATATTTTTTGTGTAGCCAAGCAAGCCTTCTGCTAGATGAACCAACTTTTCCAAATTAAAATTGTTTAAATCTCCATAAAAACTAGTGGTTACATTTCATTCCTCATATAGCACTAACTCATAAATAAATATAGTCTTAGGGAGTTTTTTGTCAATCATTATTTTGTCAAGACTATAAAGACAACAATTGCAAACTGAGTCCAAGCCCGCATAGCCTAGTGGTTGGCACCTTGAAGTTGTGAGAGGAAGTCCTCAGTTCAAGTCTTGGCTGGACATATCCATGAGATTCTCATGCTCTACTTATGAGCTTGGGTGTGTGAGTATGTAAAGTAAAGTTGAGGGTTGAACAACTTAACAAAATTGCTTTCAAAATCTTGAGTTGATAACTCTTAAGATTTTCTTTAAAAAAAGAAATTTACTTAACTAATTTTAATCATAGAATATAAGAATTTTAATTTTGTACCAATACTCTGATGGTTGGCATCTTAGCCACTAGTGAAAAAGTTTCTTCATAGTCTACTGCATGGGTTTGTGTGAAACCCTTAGCCACAAGCCTAGCTTTGTACATGTTTATGGATCCATCTAAGTTCCATTTGATTTTGTAAATCCACATAGAACCAATTACCTTCATTGATGCTTTCTTGGGTACTAGCTCTCAAGTGTCATTCTCATGGAGTGCTTCTATTTCTTCATCCATTGCCTCCTTCCATTCTGCTTTGGTACTTGCTTCTTCATATGAAGAAGGTTCTTCAAGTGATAAATCCTTAGCAAGATAAATAGAATGCTTAGTGACTAATGAAGTATCATACCTATATCTAATTGGCTTCGTACTCTCTCTTTGTGATCTCCTTAAGGCTTGGTTGGATGACTCAGGTATGCCCTCCAGCCTCTTCATCTTGACCTTGCCTTTTGATTTCCATGCTCTAAATTATTCCAATTTGATGGTGTCCTCATCATCTGACTTGATGTCTTCAATTGTGTTTGACTCCTCCTTGGCGAGGCTTGGAAATTCTTCTTCTAAGTCATATGGAAATTTGACCTTCCTACATTCACTTTTAAACCAAGAGTCATTCTCATAAAACACAACATCTCTACTGACCATAAATCCTTTGTTCGATGGAGTATAAAGCCTGTACCCCTTTTGATTTATATCATACCCTATGAAGATGCATTTGTCTTCCTTAGGGTCTAGCTTACCTCTGATTTGAGATGGAACATGCACATAAGCAACACATCCAAATATTCTGCAATGTTCAAGTGATGGTCTCCTACCATTCCATGCCTCATCGGGATTGATCCCATCAAGGGACTTAGAGGATAACCTGTTAATAAGATAAGTGGAAGTAGACACAACCGCTACCCACAAATAATTAGGCAACTTCTTTTCATTTAGCATAGATCTAGCTGATTCTCCTCCTCTCTGCTACTCCATTTTGCTCAGGAGTATACCTCTATCCTGCAAAAATGCATCAAATTTATTAGACAAGTACTCACCTCCTCCACGTGACCTTATCCTCTTTAAACTCTTTCCTGTTTGATTTTCCACAAGTGCAAGATACTTTTTGAAACAATTGAACACTTCATCCTTATGTTTCATGAAATACAAGATAGTCCACCTATTGAAATCATCAATAAATGACACATAGTACCTTGAGTATGAAATTGAAGGGTCCTTGCTTGGTCCCCACACATCTGTGTGGACAAGTTCTAAATAACCCTCATGCATATAGCCTTTCTTTGTAAAAGTTAACCTCTGTTATTTACCCAACTGACATGCACCACATTTATAGATCATATGTTGCTTGGATACATTAGGTATCCCAAGTACACATTCATCTCTACATATCTGCTTCAATGTTCTTTCACCAATGTGTCCTAATCTTTTGTGCCATATCTCTAACTCAGATAAGGTTTGATCCTTATAATTATAAAGTGCAATGTTTCTAGTGTCCTCAAGCTCAAATGTAAACAATCTACCTCTTTTCTCTCCCTTTGCAATTCTCCTAAATCCATGTTGGGGGTCCTCCACAAAGGTTCCAAATTTATTAAACCTAACCTGCAAACCCTTTTCCACTATCTGTCCAAGACTCATCAATTTTTTTGTGATAATAGGTACATAAAGAACTCTGCTCAACAGATTCTTATTCCCATCAGAAGTTTTGACATTTCCTACCTTGAAAACTGAATGCTTGGTATCATCACCTATCTTCACTTGGTGCTTTCCCTTGGGGTCTTCAAGATCAGAAAGGAGAGCTATATTGCCTGCTACATGGTTTGAACAACCTGAGTCAATATACAAGAGGTGCTCATCATTCATACCTTGTTTTGAGGTCATGTTCATAATGAGAAGAGAATCCTCTTGATCCTCTATATAATTGTTGAAGTCTTTTCTTGATTTGTGTCCTCCTTGATAATTGTTGTTGTAGCCATGTTTGTAACCTTGATTATGGTTGAATCTTCCTCTTGATTGTGAGTAGCCACCTCTTTCGAATCCTCTTCCTCTCTGGTTCTTGAAGTTCCTATAGCACTCATCTGTTGAGTGATTAGACACTCGACATATATTGCATGGGGAAGAGTTGAAAGGTCTCTCCCTACCTTGCTTACCTCCTCTGCCCCTTCCTCTTGAATTCCTACCTCTCCCTGCATAGTTAGCTTGAGAAGTGGCACCTTCACTTCAAACTTTTTACTCTTTCCTTTACCCTTATACTTTCCTTTATCTGTATAGAGGGCAGAAGAATTGTTACCTCTTGATGGTTCACCATTTTTGTTGAGCTTGGCCTCATGGGTGAAGAGTTGTCCCATGAGAGTGGTTAGATAAGGGATTTGCATATCCATATAAAGATCCATTGCAGTTGTGAAGGATTGCCATTTATCATCTTCCTTGATGCCATTGATTATCTGTCTCACTATTTGCTCCTCTTCAATCTCCTCTCTTATGCTAGCCAATTGATCAACCACATCCTTCACCTTAGTCATAAATTTTGAAACATCCTGCTTAGGTTGCTTCTTTTGAGTAGTAAACTCCATCCACAATTGATTTCTCCTAGATCTTGTATTGGAAGAAAAGTATGAAGATAGAGTATCCCAAGTCTCTTAGGAAGTTTATCAATTCCTAATATGAGGAAGAAGGAAGTCAGAGATAGAGTTATAAAGCATCTTTGGCACACCATGAGTTGAGTCTTTCTTGCTCCTCTCTTGTAGGTTGATCTTTGCTTCTAAATATGGGCATCTCCTCATCTCCTGATATGTATCCATAGAGACTTCTTCCTTGTAGATATGTCTCCATCCTCAAGGACCATGCTGGATAATTATTCCTGTCCAATTTGTCAATAAAAGAAGGGAAACCATCTCCCATTTTACCTCAACTTGCTCTCACTGTTAGAAGAGATGGATGGATACCTCAAGGAAGTGAGGTGGTACTGCTAAACCTGCTTTGTACCAACCCTGATGCACTTTAGAATTATAAAGTAGGCCCTTTTAGCTTGCAAATGACACCAAAAAGTACATATGTACTTTGGAGTTGATGCTTGAAACAATTAATCCAAAACAGACTAGTTCAAGAATAGCTAGTGTTGAAAAAGTTGTTATTTTAGTCCATACAATTGCTAGAATTTTTACTCAGAGCTCACAATATAGTAAGAATTGACAAAATTCCTTTTAGGGGAATTCAACTAGCTTAGATAGCTAATGATTTCAAGTGGAATCATTTAGAATGATCAACTATGCTATGAGAAATCATTTTAGCAAATCAAATCTTACCCCAGACTTTTTAGGGACTAACCACTAGATGACCAGTGAGCACTTCGAAGATGATTTCTCCTAGATGCCAAAATTAAATGCCTTGAAATTTTGAAAGCACAAAGTAAACTTTAAGCTGGTTTCAACAGACCAAAGGTTATGGAAAATGGTTGAGTATTCACTGAGATATGACCAGAAGAAGTTGACTATTCTAAGTAGACATAGTAGAGAAGTAGATAGAGATGTTCAATGAGCTATATGTATTATGACACATGATTGTACAGATTCATTGGCATTATAATGATGCTCAATGATGATGAACTGAGTGAGCTACTCAAATTCTACAAATGATCAAGAGCTCTAAAAATGAGGCACACCCCCACGCATTTTACAAGACCTTTTTATAAGTATTTTTCCTAAGTTTGAATTTTGAATTCAAACTTGGCTCCAATCAAAAGTAACTCCTCTCATTTAGGAGACATTCCCTCATTTTGAATTTGTAGCTAATATTCCTCCTAACTCCACGAGATATCAGCTTTTACAAGATTCTCCAAGGATTTTAATGATTTACAATGGTAAATGATCAAGTAGTTACAAGCTATAGTTCACATGAATCATCAAGTGCTTCCACACAATGTCTTCCATGCTAAGCCAAATGTGTAGGCTTGTACATTTGCACCAATAGCTCCCCCTCAAGCCAAACATCTTGGCTTGCATTGCTTCATCAATATTCTTGAATATCTTGTAATCCAATCATGGTTTTAAACCTACAAAGTTTAGTAGCATCAAGTGCTTTGGTTAACAAATCAGCACATTGCATATTTGTAGATACATATGCTAATTGAATCTCTTTGCTCAAGAGTTTCTCTCTAACATAGTGATAGTGCACTTCTATATGCTTAGTTCTTGCATGATAAACGGGATTGGCTACAAGATGCAAAGAACTAGTATTATTTTTCAAAGATCATTGGTGAATGAGTGTAAAGTCCCAAATCTGAGTAGAGCAATCTAATCCAAATAGCTTCTTGTGCAACATTTGCTTATCCCCTGTATTCAGCCTCTGTTGAAGATAGAGCAATAGTTGGTTGCTTCTTAGAAGACCATGAGATGATCTTATCACCTGCAAAAGATAAATCGCCAGAAGTACTTCTGTCATCCTTACATCCTACCCAATCTACATTTGAGTACAACTTTATGTCCAAATCTGATGTGTATGGGAAGTAAAGACCTTGATTTTGAGTACCTTTGAGATACTTCAAAATTCCTTTAGCAGCTTCCAAGTGAGGTGCTCTAGCTTTATGCATGAATTGACTCAAGACAATTACTCCATAACATATGTCAACCCTTGTTAATGTTGCATAGTTTAGACTTCTAACTATGCTTTGATATCCTGCAATGTCTTCAAGAAAATCATCGTCATGAGCACTTAATTTATGATTTACCTCCATAGGGGTGCTAGCTACTTTTGCATCCTCCAAGTGGAACTTCTTCAACATGTCCTGCACATATTTCCTTTGAGTGATGTAGATTCCAGAGTTAGTGTATGCCAACTCAAGTCCAAGAAAATATTTCAGAAACCCTAGGTGGCATCCACATATACACATAAATAGATCAGATCTAAATTACTCCTCTTGATAAACAGAGATTAAACTCCTGCATCATCAAGTTTTTGATTTGTTTGATGCCATTAGCATCACTACCTATAAGAATGATGTCATCCACATATACACATAAATATATAATTTTTGAATTACTCCTCTTGATAAACAAAGAAGAATCTGCCTTGCTCATCATGAATCCTTGGTCTTGAAGATATGTTGTTAACCTATGGTTCCATGCCGTAGGTGCCTGCACCAAACCATAAAGAGATTTTTTTAATTTGCATACCTGATTTACCTTGCTTGGATCTTCATAGCCAAGAGGTTGAGCCATGTAAACCTCGTTTGAAATCCATCCATTGAGAAAAGCATTTTTCACATCTAGTTGATACATATTCCAATTTCTAGATGTTGCTACACTTACCAATACTCTGATGGTTGGCATCTTAGCCGCTGGTGAAAAAGTTTCTTCATAGTCTACTCCATGGGTTTGTGCAAAACCCTTAGCCTCAAGCCTAGCTTTGTACCTGTTTATGGATCCATTTGAGTTCCATTTGATTTTGTAAATCCACCTAGAACCAATTACCTTCATTGATGCTTTCTTGGATACGAGCTCCCAAGTGTCATTCTCTTGGAGTGCTTCTATTTCTTCATCCATAGCCTCCTTCCATTCTGCTTTGGTACTTGCTTCTTCATATGAAGAAGGTTCTTCAAGTGATAAATCCTTAGCAACATAAATAGAATGCTTAGTAACTAATGAAGTATCATACCCATATCTGATTGGCCTCTTACTCTCTCTTTGTGATCTCCTTAACGCTTGGATGGATGAATCAGGTATGTCCTCTAACCTCTTCATCTTGACCTTGCATTTTGATTTCCATGCTCTAAATTCTTCCAATTTGATGGTGTCCTCATCATCTGACTTGATGTCTTCAATTGTGTTTGGCTGCTCCTTGGTGAGGCTTGGAAATTCTTCTTCCAAGTCATATGGCAATTTGACCTTCCTGCATTCACTTTCAAGCCAAGATTCATTCTCATCAAACACGACATCTCTATTGACCATAAATCCTTTGTTGAATGGATTATAAAGCCTGTTCCCCTTTTGATTTATATCATACCCTATGAATATACATTTCTGTGTCTTAGGGTCTAGCTTACCTCTGATTTGAGATGGAACATGCACATAAGCAATACATCCAAATATTCTGCAATGTTCAAGTGATGGTCTCCTATTATTCCATGCCTCATAGGGGGTCATCCCATCAAGGGACTTAGAGGGTAACATGTTGATAAGATAAGTGGCAGTAGACACAACCTCTGCCCATTTAATATAGATCTAGCTACTTCCACAATGAATCTGTTCCTTTTCTCTACTACTCCATTTTGCTCAGGAGTTCATCTAGTTGTGATCTCTCTCTTGATACCTCTCTCTTGCAAAAATGCATCAAAATCATTGGAGAAGTACCCACCTCCTCCATTTGACCTTATCCTCTTTAAACTCTTTCGTGTTTGATTTTCCACAAGTGCAAGATACTTTTTAAAACAACTGAACACTTCATCCTTATGTTTCATGAAATACAACATAGTCCACCTACTGAAATCATCAATAAATGACACATAGTACCTTGAATATGAAATTGAAGGGTCCTTGCTTGGTCCCCACACATCTGTGTGGACAAGTTCCAAATAATCCTCATGCATATAGCCTTTCTTTGTAAAAGGTAACCTGTGTGGGTAACCTGTGTGGTTACCAAATTGACATGCACCATATTCATAGATCATATGTTGCTTGGATAGATTAGGTATCCCAAGTACACATTGATCTCTACATATCTGCTTCAACTTTCTTTCACCAATGTGTCCTAATCTTTTGTGCCATATCTCTAACTTAGATAAGGTTTGATCCTTATAATTATAAAGTGCAATGTTTCTAGTGTCCTCAAGCTCAAATGTAAACAATCTACCTGTTTTCTCTCCCTTTGCAATTCTCTTGAATCCATCTTGGGGGTCGTCCACAAAGGCTCCAAATTTATTGAACCTAACCTACAAACCCTTTTCCACTATCTGTCCAACACTCATCAAATTGTTTGTGATAGTAGGTACATGAAGAACTCTGCTCAACAGATTCTTATTCCCATAAGAAGTTTTGACATTTCCTACCTTGACAACTGAATGCTTGGTATCATCACCTGTCTTCACTTGGTGCTTTTTCTTGGGCTCTTTAAGATAAGAAAGGAGAGCTATATTGCCTGCTACATGGTTTGAACAACCTGACACAATATAGAAGAGGTGCTCATCATTCATACCTTGTTTTGAGGTCATGTTCATAATGAGAAGAGAATCCTCTTGATCCTCTGTATAGTTGTTGAAGTCTTTTCTTGCTTTGTATCCTCCTTGATAATTGTTGTTGTAGCCATGGTTGTAACCTTGATTATGGTTGAATCTTCCTCTTGATTGTGAGTAGCCACCTCTTTGGAATCCTCTTCCTCTCTGGTTCTTGAAGTTCCTATAGCACTCATCTGTTGTGTGATTAGATAGTCCAATATATTGCATGGGGAAGAGTTGAAAGGTCTCCTCCTACCTTGCTTACCTCCTCTACCCCTTCCTCTTGAATTCCTACCTCTCCCTCCATAGTTACCTTGAGAAGTAGCACCTTCATCTTCAAACTTTTTACTCTTTCCTTTATCCTTAGACTTTCCTTTATATGTATAGAGGGCAGAAGAATTGTTACCTCTTGATGGTTCACCATTTTTGTTGAGCTTGGCCTCATGGGTGAAGAGTTGTCCCATGAGAGTGGTTAGATCAGGGATTTGCATATCCATATAAAGATCCATTGTAGTTGTGAAGGATTCCCATTTATCGTATGCCTTGATGCCATTGATTAACTGTCTCACTATTTGCTCCTCTTCAATCTCCTCTCCTATGCTAGCCAACTGATCAGCCACATCCTTCACCCTAGTCACGAATTCTGAAACATTCTGCTTAGGTTGCTTCTTTTGACTAGTAAACTCCATCCACAATTTTCCCTAGTTCTGGTATTGGAAGAAAAGTATAATGATAGAGTATCCAAAGTCTCTTAGGAACTTTTGCAATTCCTAATATGAGGAAGAAGGAAGTGAGAGATAGAGTTAAGTAGATATGACCTGACTAAAGCATCTTTGGCACACCATGAGTTGAGTCTTTCTTGCTCCTCTCTTTTAGGTTGATGGTTGCTTCTAAATATGGGCATCTCTTGATCTCCTGATATGTATCCATAGAGACTTCTTCCTTGTAGATAGGTCTTCATCCTCAAGGACCATGCTGGATAATTATTCCTGTCCAATTTTTCAATGAAAGAAGGCAAACCATCTCCCCTTTTACCTCAACTTGCTCTCACTGTTGGAAGAGATGGATGGCTACCTTAAGGAAGTGAGGTGGTACTGCTAAACCTGCTTTGTACCAGCCCTGATGCACTTTAGAGTTATAAAGTAGGCCCTTTTAGCTTGCAAATGACACCAAGAAAGTACCTATGTACTTTGGAGTAAATGCTTGAAACAATTAATCCAAAACAGAATAGTTCAAGAATAGTTAGTGTTGAAAAACTTGTTATTTTAGTCCATATACCTGCTGGCTTTTTTACTCAGAGCTCACCGTACAGTAACAATTGACAAAATTCCTTTTAGGGGAATTCAATTAGCTTAGATAGCTAATGATTGCAAGTGGAATCATTTAGAATGATCAACTATGCTATGAGAAATAATTTTTGCAAATCAAATCTTACCCCCGACTTTTTAGGGACTAACCAGTAGATGACCAGTGAGCACTTCAAAGACGATTTCTCCTAGATGCCTAAACCAAATACCATGAAATTTTGAAAGCACAAAGTAGACTTTAAGCTGGTTTCAACAAGCCAAAGGTTATGCAAAAATGCTTGAGTATTCACTGAGATATGACCAGAAGTTGACTATTCTGAGTAGTCATAGTACAGAAGTAGACAGAGCTATTCAATGAGCTATATGTATTATGACACATGATTGTTCATATTCATTGGCAATATAATGATGCTCAATGATGACAAATGAACTGAGTGAGCTATGTTGTGAGCTACTGAAATTCTACAAATGGTCAAGGAGAGAGCTCTAAAAATGAGGCATACCCCCACGAGTTTTACAAGATCTTTTTATAAGTATTTTTCCTAAGTTAGAATTTTGATTTCAAACTTGGCTCCAATCAAAAGTAACTCCTCTGATTTAAGAGAGATCCCCTCATCTTGAATTCATAGCTAACATTCCTTCTAACTCCACGAGATATCAGCTTTTACAAGATTCTCCAAGGAGTTTTAATGATTTACAATATCAAGTGCTTCCACACAATGTCTTCCATGCCAAGCCAAATGTGTAGGCTTGTACATTTGCACCCACAATGTATGTATGTATGTATGTATGTATGTATGTATGTATGTATGTATGTATGTATGTATGTATGTATGTATGTATGTATGTATGTATGTATGTATGTATGTATGTATGTATGTATGTATTTATGTATGCATGCTTGCATGCATGCGTGAATGTATGTATGTATGTATATGTATATGTATGTATGTATGTATGTATGTATGTATGTATGTATGTATGTATGTATGTATGTATGTATGTATGTATGTATGTATGTATGTGTTAGACTCAAGAAATGATGAGTAGGAGATGGTTGAAGCACACCCTAAGAGGGAGGATTAGGAACGAATCCTCAGTCATGGCTTTTGGGGCAACTAGATAGCCCATCATACTCCTAGCCAGTAGATCATGAGTTCAATTCCCACAATTGGCATCAGAGGCTAGGAAGTAGGCTTGGGAAAGGTGGATGGAAGGCCCGTGCGTCGCTTTCAAAAATAAGCCCATTCAAGATTAGAGTGTATCTCCCAATCCATAGGCCAGATTTAGATGTGTAAGATATTGTTGGAAAGCTCTCAGATTGAACATTCCAATGGAAGCATGAGATTGAGGATCCAAGATACCTTGCATGGGTAAGAACCACATTCAAGAGAACAAGTTTGAGAGGAAGGCAAGTCTATAGGCTACTGGCCAAGAAGCGGAAAGGCGATGTTCAAGATACCAAGGTTGAGAGCAAGGAAAGTCCGTAGGCAAGTGACCAAAAAGCGGAAAGGCAAGGCTCAAGACACCAAGGTTAAGAACAAGGCAAGTCCATAGGCAACTGGCCAAGAAGCAGAAAGCCAAGGCTAAAGAGACCAAGGTTGAGAACAAAAAGGTTCAAGAGATTGTGCAAGGGTGAGGACGTCAATTCAAGGGGAGCTCAAGGATTGATCATTGAGGACAATGGTCTCTAGAAGGGGAAGAGAGTGTAAGACTCAATAAATGATAAGCACGAGATGGTTGAACCACACCCTAAGAGGAAGGATTAGGAAGTAATCCTCAACCATGGCTTTTGGGGCAAGTGGTTAGCCCATCATACTCCTAGCCATTAGGTTATGAGTTCAATTCCCACAGTATGTATGTGTGTATGTATGTATGTATGTATGTATGTATGTATGTATGTATGTATGTATGTGTATGTATGTATGTATGTGTGTGTGTGTGTGGCTAATCATTCCTATGTATGTATATATGTACGTATGTACGTATGTATGTATGTATGTATGTATGTATGTATGTATGTATGTATGTATGTAGGTATGTATGTATGTATGTATGTATGTATGTATGTATGTATGTACGTATGTGTGTGTGTGTCTAGCTGATCCTTCCTCTAGACCTTGCTCCAGGTTCCATGGAGAAAATTTCCCCATGATCTCTATGTACCCTAGAAGTGCAATTTAGGTGATAATTCAGGAATAGATATTTGATAAGCCAAAAAGTATACCAACTACATTGGTCATAAGTGCGACAATGTATAACCCTCACCCTAGAACTCATTTTGGGTGGAATAAAGGTAAAGAAATTGTTGAAAAAGGAAAAGAAACTAGTTAATCAAGCAAGTAATGAAAATCCTTGATATTGCAATGCACTAGTATTAGGATCACCTTCTTCCAATCATAAACCTTTAATGTCTTGTAGCATCTCTATTCTCACATGTGATAATAACACAATGATTTCTATGGATGAGTGGGGATTCATGCATGTCACCAAACCAAAAATGAGGCATTAGGGGAAAAAATGAACCTTGCATGGGCCTTTTAGATTAAGAGATGATTAGTGATGGACCAATGAGAACAGGGTGGTGGCCACAGTCTAGTCCCTTAATCACCTAGAGTAGGCATAGGCTTCCCTTGTTTCTTTGTGGTCAAAGGTGGTATGAAAGACTAAAAACCACGAGTTATTCTCCAAAAGTGGTTTGATAGGCATAGATTTTGAACCATAGCCGTTGGATGAACTCAAGGGTCTAATGGCTCATATTAAATGTCAGAAAAAATTCGGCATACAATCTGGTCCCTTAGATGTGGCATAGATCTAATGATGTACATTGAAAGTCGTGAAGATTTGCGCTTTAGTATCTCCATCGTTGGATGGACATGAAAAGGAGTGGTCCGGATTCATTCGTCTTGATTGTTGGATTGCTTTGATTTGTATCCATTGGATCACTTCTTGATCCAATGGTTGTGAATGCTTGTTCTTGAGAGCATCCCAAGATCAACTTGTAGCCATCGATTTTCTATTCATCGGATGTCACAGAAATCTCCCCGCCACGGAACTGCGCCTCTTGCTTTGTTGTTTTCTGCTAGTCCTAGCCCTCTCTCACTTCATTGAATGCTTCAAAATTTGTCTTTTTGTGACAGACAAACTGCTCTCAATACAAGTCGTCCATGAAAATTTCATCCAATGAATGAGAATGCCCACGACTTTTCATGAGTTGGGATAAATTTTGTTTTCTTTTGACAGGCACATTGAAGAAGATCGTAGCCGTTTATGCGTGATTATCCAATGGACAAGATTTCCCACGACTGTATTTGAAATGATCACATTTCTTAAAGGAAATATTTTATTGCAAAACCACTAGTGGTTTTTTTTTGTGGCCTTAATCCCTCTTTTGTTAACTTTAATCCCTAAAAATTAGGGATCCTTACAAGGCCCATGCAGGGTTCATTTTTTCCCCTAATGGGAAATCTACTATAAATCTTCCTTCCATGTTCATGAGAAATGCCAAAGTCACAATATGTATTGATAATGGAATTTCATTTCCACGTAGAGGGGCTTGGAGTCGACTATTTTTCTACCTTTATGGAAGAAGTGGATCCAACCATGCCTTATTTTACATATGGCCATAATTTTTGCTTAGTTTGTAACCAATTTTTGGGAATGAATTTTAGGCTTTTCAAATTCCAAAACGAATATTCTTGGTTAATAGGAGATCTTTTTTAAAAATTTCTTGCAAAGTGCGGGTCTTACTAATTCTTGGAGAAGGAAATAACCATATACACATTCTGTTCACATTCTCATCATTGTGCATGAGCAAGATTGGATTGTATTATTCTAGAGACCTTTGCACTATGTTTTGGGATGTCTCTCTCTTGCTTTTGACATATGTCTTTGAGGATTGGCAATGTTATCATCATCTATATCCTTGTTCAACAACAAAGTGAGAAACTCCCTCTCCACAATCCACAAATCATCATACTCCTTTACGATGCAATGGGATCACTTCATACTGAAAATGCAAGATGTTATACGTGATTTTGTAAAATTATTCACACATCTTCAAAGGACAACACATTCACTGGAAAAAAAACCCTAATCCAAGCTAAAATATATTCTCAAAAGCCCTTTTTTTTAGAGAAAGAACACGTTGAGTATTGTAATAGTACTCCAATTTTTTACTTGCATCAATTCTATGAAATATACAAAAGACAAAATGTATGCATCAAAAAGAGAACATTAACATTGGATGTTCTTCCAAATAATTCTTCAAGCGTGTGTTAAAGTGCTTGATATATGATATGCCTACCTTGTTATGCAAGTTCTATAACCACTGCTCTAGTTTGATGAGTGCATATGAGATTCAAAAAGAATATAAACTAAAAGTGATTGACTTCTTCCTTTTACACATAAGAAGGATAGTAGCCCCTTCACGAGCTTGGTAGAAAATTCACTAAATATGAACTTAACTTTGCATTGCAACAACTAGCTAATATATGGCACCTAGTCTTGACAACCTTACAAATAATTTGTTCTCATCTACTGGGAATATCTTCACAATTTGATCCTATGTGAAACAAACAAAACGTGGTCAGAAAATTACATATCATGCTTTGTTAAAGAAGGTATTGTGCTCCTTATACCAAAAAGTTGAAAAAACCTCAACACTAGCACCTTGATACTTGATCACGCTACTAGGGAACCTTCACAAAGTTAAGTAAGGTTTTGACAATTCAATTATTTAGATCCCTGCTCGGAATAATGCATTTGCGCTAAATATCCATGACATTATAATAACATACTCCCCAAAATTCTAATATTGACTATGTTATGTACTACAAGCTCTATATGGTTATGTTACAAATTGTCTTTGAGAAGACATTCCATACAATTCATTAGGGATTCAATTCGTCATGCACCATTCCTTTTAGTGAGAAAATAAAAACTTGATATTTCTCTATGACCAAGCCATTGTTGGAATTCAGATAATAAGTGCTATCATGCCTCAAAATAGAGATGTCATAAGGGAATAAGGCAAGGTTACTCGCTCAATACATTGCTCTCTACCATTGAAACTCAACCATGGTGTTGCATCCTCAAAAGTAATGTTCAATAAGGGTCATTACATTAACTTACATTGGATGCACACAATCATTTGAGCAAGATCTATAGAGGATACAATGCTCTTTTTTAAAAAATCAATAGAACCTTTTGCTATCTAAAGTCGTTTGCAAAACACCTTCACAAAAGAAGTGGAGGCTCATAGATGTGCATTTCACACATGTTCTCCCTTGGAATGTTCTCAAAGTTCCAAAGGGCACCTTGTTTTGGTGTTTGGCATACCCACTCAAGTTTGAAAGTTGACTCCAAGCACTAGAGGCTCATAGATGTACATTGCCCACAATTTCACTCGATCTGAAAACACAATGGATACTAGAGAAAGTAATCCCTAAAGTGACCCTATGGAATTCACATCAAAGGCCTTTGCATTTCCACCTATGAATGCTTCAAAGTATATTGCAAAATTACATAGCATATACTATCCTTTACTAAATTGGACACAAAACTCTGAGTCCATTTGATTTTTCATTGAAATCTTTCCTATGGCACTAGAGAACTTATTGTATAGTTGTGCCTTGTGAATGGAGCTTGGCTATTGCATTGTGAGATAAGGGAGGTTTAGCTATTATTGATTTGCTGACTCGAGTCATTGTGAGGAGATGTATCTTGTTTCAAAAATGTTGGATAGCACATGTTCATGGGATATTACAATGAACCACATGATCTCAAAAGAAACAACTCATTTCAAAGGGGAATGGAAGATTTGGACCAAAATCCTATCATATGCTCCAAGATTTTGTAATTCTATTTTGTGAATACAAAATATTCTATTCCATTAAAACAATTGTATGTATGTACATATGTATATATACATGTATATATGGATATATGGATATATGTATATATGTATGTATTTATGTAGGTAGTCATGTATGTGTGTGTATCTATGTATGTTCCCATCTTTTACTTTGAATGAGCATCACATATGTATTATATGAGAGCTTAATAAACCATTTCCCAAATTTTTTACTACTCTAATGGACGACATGGGTGAGACTCATAAATTTAAAATGGGCCAATATGGGAAGTTTCCAATATTGGAAGTTGCTTGTTTCCAATATGGGAAGTTGTTTGTTTCCAATATGGGAAGTTGGGTCTTCTTTGAGATTTGACTATTGGTTGCATAGAGGCAAGTGCCCATAATTCTTGTTAATATGGTAATTATGTGCAATTTCCATGTGAAGAAGTTTTTGGGTGGCCTCACTTGGCACTTGCTATGTCACCCTTTATTAAAATTCCCACAACACACCCCACACCGAAACCATGTTCCGCACAATTAATTTGTTTCTTCTCCTTTGCATTCCGAGGCACTCAAACACTTGTGGAATAACAGAATTCTGAGCTCGAATGGGCTTTCTAAAGAGATTGTGAACTTGCAATACCAATAAAATATGGATGGACAATTTTATGCCTGCGTTCATTAAACACGACCTTGCAGTTCTTATTCCTAAGGTGGAAGAATCTTCTAAGACCAAATTAGGGGCCTTCAACTTGGCATTCTTTATAAAATTGTCATTAAAGCTTTAGCTATAATTTTGCAACAATCTCTGTATGAAGCTATGCACTGTGCCAAATATCGTTTTCTACATGGGTTACCCAGTTATAACAATAATTTCATTGTCATGCTGACTTCCAAATTCGCTCATCAAGAGAAGCTTTACATGATTATGATGCAAGCAAATTCTAATGAACCATTTGACGTTGTCTATTGGAAAATTATATGGAATGTTAAGAGCATATTGGGCTTTGGGGACATTATATGCAATGTTAAGAGCATATTGGGCTTTGGTGACAGTATCTCTCATGTCAATTACTTTCCGTGCAAGGAACCTTGTTGGCTCTTCTACACACCACAGGCTTACTGAACCAACGTGTTATCATTAATACATCGTCTCAGATGCAAAACAAGGAAATTCATGATTCTCCATTGCTGATCATCAATATTTCTCTCAGCTCATTCATCACCACTGATGCAATATTAGAAAGATGAATATGACATAAATAATGCTTTTCTGACACCATTATCAATGTACTAAGTATTCATGATTGATACACACAGAAGACATAATGAGGATGCACCACACCAGAGATCAGACAAGACATTGCACACTGTTAGAGAGATCAAGTTGGGATATGTAACAAAATTACTGCTTAGTTTCATTTACATCTCTTCAAGATATCTGATCCAGTGGCCAACAGCCACGCAACAACTATATATGAATTTTCCAACTTCTGAAAATTTGAGCCATCTCAAAACCCTTCGTCAGTGGCCTACAACTTTGAGATAATCTTTTATGAATTTCTTCAATTTTCAGAAAATCGTTTCATGACAAACATGGGATTCAGCAGCTACTCATAAACCATCTACTCCAGCTCATACTTGATAAATAATCATAATATACATGCAGCCTGTTATATGCATGACAGGATTGTCAAGCGTTGACAGAAGTGAATGATTGCCACATGTAACCAACCTAATGATTTGAGTACAAATATCGAGTGCCTTTCTGACAATACCAGAACTTTCACAAAAACATCACAATCCCCAAGAATAACGTAGAGACTAGATGCTGGCAGTGTGCATAATGATGAAAGGCAGTGCTGCAAGCAGGAAACATATACGAGTATAATCATACAGGCACTCAATTGGCATTTTGCAAGCAGATATCTGTGTTGATTTCCAAGCATCTAAAATATAATGTTATTGAACCGAAAACCACATAATATTTAGTAACCGTCACATACATAAGCACCACCGAGTCCTGCATAATCTAAATACCTTGTGACAAGAAAACACACTCGTATGCTCGTTTCCTGAATCACTGAAAAAAAGCTCAGATGAGATGAGATAATACACACCATGCATGCTACACATCCATATAAAGAGGAGATCACTGTTCAAAAGACTCATAAAGTCATTCAGATGAACTTAATGGGAACGTAGTGTAAGAATTTATTACAGGCTTCTCAGCAGCACAGAAGCAATGTTGGCAATGGATACATGTGACTTCCGAGGACTGGTGTCTTACAAGGTACCCTATAATCATCTGTATCTATTCAAAATTATATGAGTTGGTAAATTAGGGAGGTTTGTTTTCTATGAACCCATCCTTAAAAGGGGCATGAAAACAAAACATGACTGGATTCAGCCAGAGAAAATTGTTGTACAAAGAGAGTGAAAGAGATTTACACATCATAAACAGGCATGCGTTCCAATATACTTTTGCGACAGAGAGGGCAGGTCTTGCACTTCTTCGAGCAGAAACTGGCAAGAAAGTACATACACACGTCTCTCTCTCTCTCTCTCTCTCTCTCTCTCTCTCTCTCTCTCTCTCTCTCTCTCTCTCTCTCTCTCTCTCTCTCTCTCTCTCTCTCTCTCTCTCTCTCTCTCTCTCTCTCTCTCTCTCTCTCTCTTCCCCCCCCCCCTTTCCCCCACTCCTCTCCCCCCCTTTCCCCCACTCCTCTCCCCCCCTTTCCCCCACTCCCTCCCCCCCCCTCCTCAGACGTCTTGAACCGTCCCAAACATCCAAGGCCCGCAAAGGGGGCCCAAAATGTGCACGAGAAAACATACAAAAAATCAAGATGTTTGCCAAAGGAGAGTTCTATATTACTTTCGCTTGCATTTACAATGGGACTGCAAAGAGAGCTTGATGGGGGGCAATGGCATTCAGGTGCAGTACTAGCTATTATAGTTGCGAACAGTTCGATAAAGCAAGGCAAACCGTGCAGGCACCAAAAGAGTTCTGATAGAAATACAATTCCAACGGCTTGAGGAGCTTGTTGCCTCAACAAGCAGGTTTGGATTTACAAAATTTTAGGTTAATATAGCTTAGTGTGATACAAAATTTTGGGAACATCACAATGGGCTAAAGGGCCAAAGTTGGCCCAAGGTGCCTTGTAAAACTTTCGTACAAGGGGATGATTGGGTTGATCTTCTTTGCAAATTGCCACTTTGCACCGGCCGTAGTAGCGATGGTTGAACTTGTGTGTGAAATTGCGAGGAAGTATGATGTGTTCTCGAAAACAGAATGCCATACCCCACAAAGGAGCGTCAGCTCATAGGAGGAGTTTGCAACCAGTTCAAAGTATCCCTCACTGGTAGCCGAGAAGCTATACATATGCTCTTTAAGCACCAAAGCTCTAGCATACATCCGAGCAATCGTCATTTCCCTTAAAACCGAGCAATGAGACTTGATGAACCAAAAGGGATTAGATGGGAAAACGACATCATTTCCTTCGAAGAGGATCCGTCACGGGCATTATCCCTCAAAAAGAGCTGTCATATACTTAGGTATAGGGCAAAGGAAGTACGTGGTACTTGACTATGTGTGTGAAGAAGAGTTGACCCACTACCTTCACACTCAAAGGGGGATTTGAAGGGATAAAGTGAGCCTTCTTTGTGAAGTAATCAATCACCGCAAAAATGATAGTGTCCCTAGGATGGAACGAGCTTGGTTATGAAGTCCATAAGGACTGGGTACTTGCTCTTTATCGTGTTCTTGTTGAGAGCCAAGTAATCAATGCACAAGCACAACGAACCGTCTTTCTTCTTAACGAGCAAAATTGGGCCCCCATATGGTGAGTTGCTCTGGCAAATGTATCCCTACTCCTCCAGTTCATGTAGCTGTCTCTTGAGTCCCTTCAAATCTATTTCGTTCATCTTATAGGGAGCCCACCAAAGGGTGGCATTGCGTAAGGGTGGGAACCCAGATGGGAGTGTGTTGGTGAGGACATTTGCATATGCCTCGAGAAGGAAATGAAAACTTGGATGACCAATCCTAACCTCCTTGATCTAGGCCCGTTCTTCTCTTGCTCGAGCAGGCATAAAACACATAAGTGTGCGATCCCACCTCGATGAACTGCCTTGTTGAGCTCTTTGCATGCGATCAGCTTGGGCACATGGTTCGAGGATGTCGCCCTCATCTAAGAGTATGGTTCATGTTTTGACTTGTGATGGTGTCATCTATGTGTGCACTCTGATGGAGGCGAAGCAATCCTCAACCATGGCTTTTGGGGCAAGTGGTTAGCCCATCATACTCCTAGCCGATAGGTCATGAGTTCAATTCCCACAATTGGTATCAGAGCCTAGGAAGTAGGCTTGGGGAAAGAAGGCGCGCGCGTCGCTTTCAAAAGTGAGACCATCCAAGCTCCCAATAAGTAGGGCAGATTTAGACGCATAAGATATCGTTGGAAAGCTCTCGGAACGAGTGTTCCAATCGAAGCACTAGATGGAGGATCCAAGATACTTAGCATGGGTGAGAACCAGGTTCAAGATACTGAGGTTGAGAACAAGGGGCTCAAGAGACCAAGGTTGCGAACAAGGCAAGTCCGTAGGCAAGTGGCCAGGAAGCGAAAAGGCAAGGTTCAAGAGACCAAGGTTGAGAGCAAGGGTTCAAGAGACCAAAGTTGAGAACAAGAAGGTTCAAGTGACTGTGCGAGGGTGAGGACATCAATCCAAGGGGATCAAGGGTTGATCATTGAGGAGAATGATCTCTAGAAGGGGAAGAGTGTTAGACTCAAGATATGACGGGCAGGAGATGGTTGAACCACACCCTAAGAGGGAGGATTAGAAAGTAATCCTCAACCATGGCTTTTGGGCAAGTGGTTAGCAAATCATACTCCTAGCCGGTAGGTCATGAGTTCAATTCCCACATGGAGGATTGGCAAACAACACACGAAACCTACCCACCCTTATTTATGGATGAAGACCTCATTAAAATGCAAATAGAACTCGAGAGAGCATGTATGCCCCAAATCCTACAGATAAGGAGAGAAGGAACGAAAGCCTTTCATCGAGATGATAAGGTTTTCATAGATAGGCACCCTACTAAATAGGGATGTGTGGCATATGAGGCAACACTACATCGGGGCACATATCTCAAGGGAGCAATTTGGAGAAACTACAATGGGGCATTGTGGACACGACTAGATCACTTTGGAAGACCTACTCTTTGTACATGACTTTATTTGCATTACAAAGACACATGATTCACCATTCAGCCCACTATCAGAGGACATAGTTCATTACTTTGCACTAGGTGAGGTCTTCCTTATTGGGGACTTCAATGCACATACACAATCCAAACAATGTGAGGCATATGACATGGAGCAGCCTGATATCATCGAGAGTTTAGATCCGGATGAGATTGGGATTGGCAGATCATATGAAGATACGGGTCAGGATATGACATGGTATGGCAAATACATTCTTGAGCTCAGTGGGCGACATCATCTCGTTATCTATAATGGGATGTTTAAGTGGCCCGGTCAGGTGCTTTCACTTGCTTTCCGCATAATGGTGGGGAAAGCATCGTAGATTATATCTTAGGATCTCCATCTGGAGTGTCTCTCATTCACTCTCTTTCCATTGTTCGATGCCTGCTAGGTGTAGATCACATATACCTTAGCTTTACTCTCCTTTCTTCTATATCATGAGACCTTCCACCACCTAGACATACATATACCACCATACATTTGACACACGAGCTTTCTCATGTCTACATTCACCATCTTCACTTGCTGCTCCTCACACTCAACCCACATGATTTCCTTGATACACTCACCTCACAAATTACATCCATCTTGCACGACTAAGGTATATAGAGCTTTCCCTACCATTCACGTACCTTTCCACCATGCATTGGGACCATGCCTCAAAATTGCTGGTATGATGAGTGTCGTGAGCTATGACGACGCGTCAACGCCGATGAGGCCCGCGGAGATATCACACACGAAAACACGCACAGTGCCGCATGCAATCGTTGACATGCTGTAAAAAGCAAGGGTGGGAGAAACACCTATGTAACGCATCTTACACCCACCCACTAGTAAAGGATGGGGCTAGTTAGTTGCTCAGATGCATTCTCATGTTTGTACTACCCTTTTGCATATAGATTATCATAGATAAAGCACTCTCGACACCCCCCACTTTCATGGGCATCTCCAAATGCTTACTGCGGAGATCTCTATCGGCTTTAGGATTTTTTTCAGCACTTTTATCTTTTCTGATTGAAAGAAGACACACCCATGTACATTGTTTTGTCTCATAGGCTGAGTTCGGCCTCCTCATAGACGTAAAATCTCTCTCTCTCTCTCTCTCTCTCTCTCTCTCTCTCTCTCTCTCTCTCTCTCTCTCTCTCTCTCTCTCTCTCTCTCTCTCTCTCTCTCTCTCTCTCTCTCTCTCTCTCTCTCTCTCTCTCTCTCTCTCTCTCTCTCTCTCTCCGTACACTATCCTGTGGTTGTTTCCATGTTCAGCCTACACACTTTTATGTAGCGAGTACTTTTCCATTTTATTTCATTTCTACACACAAGGTACTATAGTTGTACATGGTTTTATATCATAGGCCAATTTTGGCCTTCAGAAGACGTTACTCTCTCTCTCTCTCTCTCTCTCTCTCTCTCTCTCTCTCTCTCTCTCTCTCTCTCTCTCTCTCTCTCTCTCTCTCTCTCTCTCTCTCTCTCTCTCTCTCTCTCTCTCTCTCTCTCTCTCTCTCTCTCTCTCTCTCTCTCTCTCTCTCTCTCTCTCTCTCTCCCCCCTCCCTCCCTCCCTCCCTCCCTCCCTCCCTGCCTCCCTCTCTCTCTCTCTCTCTCTCTCCCTCCCTCCCTCCCTCCCTCCCCCCCTCCCCCCCCCCCCCCCCCCTCCCTCCCTCCCTCCCTCCCTCCCTCCCTCCCTCCCTCCCTCCCTCCCTCCCTCCCTCCCTCTCTCTCTCTCTCTCTCTCTCTCTCTCTCTCTCTCTCTCTCTCTCTATTTAGACAAGAGATACAGAGCTGCATCCACATCATATGTAGAGACGAGGAGGCACGATACATGTGGGTTCGCATGGAGATAGCACCGGAAAGCTGGTCTACATTGCCATATGCTACTTCCCACCAGGGGGAGACAGATATACAAAATATGACCATGGGGGACCGACTCGGGACAGAGATTCACCATACAGAGCATTTTCGGATGAGATACTACATTACAACACCCTAGGTGAAGTCTTCCTGCACCCAGTCACATCAGTGCGAGTCATATGCTATGGAGCATCCATAGATCAAGAGGAGCAGAGATCTAGACGAGACGAGGACCAGCAGAGTATCAGCGGATATGGGTCAGGACACCACCGGGTATGGTAGACATTTACTTGAGCTAGGCAGCCGACATTGTCTCGTTATATATAACGGGATGCACCATTGGCCAGGCTCGGGTGGACTTACTTGCTTCCCTCACGGGGGAGGCGAGAGCACGGTCGACTACATTTTGGGTACCATTTTTGGAGCTTCACTTATTCCCTCACTTAGTATTGGATGACGTCCACTCGGTGCTGACCATACATTTATCACATTCACACTTTCATCTCATATTGCATTAGACCCTCCCACACTCATTGAGCCACGCACCACAATACACTTCACACACGAGCTCTCACATGTTTATGCACACCACTTACACACCCGCCTACTCTCCCTCGACCCACTATCACCACTAGACACACTCACATCACTGATCGCCACCATCCTACATGACTCGGCCCTACACAGCTTTCCACACCACACATACACACCCTCCACGCACGGGATCCATGCCCCAAAATCGCTGGTACGATACAGATTGTCGAGAGCTCAGGAAGCATCTACGGATTTTAGAGCATAGGGGGGATATTACACACAGGAAGGCACAGCGACGCATGCAGAGCCTTACCCATTGCAAGCGGCGAGAATGGGAGGAGAGACAGTATTGGGATATCTATCACTTGCTCATGAGCCGGGATAGTGCAGTGGCGTGGCGACACCTGAGCACTTAGCATAGCTATGCGCAGAACCTATACAAGGTCCTGGACAAGCCCCCCATTCCCATGCAGACACCCATTCGAGACCCGAGCACCTGGCGATAGTAGACACCCATTCGAGACCCGAGCACTTGGCATAGCTATGCGCAGAACCTATAGGAGATCCCAGACCAGCCCCCCATTCCCATGCCACAAAGCTCATACCCCACTACCTCTGACTTCTTCACATTGACTATGGTGAGCTCTGCCATTGCCCATCTACAACATGGAAAGGCCCATGACCAGTTCGGTTTACAGGCAGAGCATCTCATCTACGGATGCACGACTCTATCACCACTCATTGCCCACCTCTTCAACCGTGCACTGGTTGAAGGGTTTCCTGACTCATGGACTGAGCACACCATTGTGCCCATTCATAAGTCAGGCGATGTTATGGATCCATCCACATAACGGACGATCATGATTGGCCCCATACTGGCCAAGTTATATGGGGTAGTGCTAGAGACAGAGTTGAGCACTCTTGCCGAGAGGAAGGGTATCAGGCCCCGGGACAGGCAGGATTCAGACGAGATTACTCTACCATTGATCACATCTTCCCTTTGAGATGCTTGATCAACCAGGCACGAGTGAGGAAGAGGAGATTGTACTCTTGCTTTGTGGACTTCTGCAAAGCCTTCGACACAGTTCCCAGGGAGCGGCTCTTCAGACATCTACACGATATCGGGGCTACAGAGGAGATGATATCGGGGATCTACGCCTTATATGAGCGTATTAGGTAGAATCAGATGCCTGGGCGGTCTATCCGATTCACTTGCTAGCACCATCGGGGTGAAGCAAGGCTGCCCCCTCTCACCTACCCTTTTTGGTTTATACATTGACGAGATAGTGGACTTCATATGGCAGCAAGGAGGAGAAGGCATTGAGGTATGAGGGACCACTATCCACATTCTTTTATATGCTGATGATATTGTGCTCGTTTCAGAGTCTGCAGAGGGTCTACAGCGTCACCTACACGACCTAGATGATTTTTGTACACATAGAGGATTATCAGTGAACCTTGGTAAAACCAAGGTTTTGATCTTCCATACTTCAGCACAGGTGAGGAGAGACAGTTGTTTCACAGCGGCAAGCGGACCCATTGAGGTAGTTGGTTCATATGTCTACTTGGGAGTGACTTTCACAGCAGCCTCTCGGGTATTCTCCATGTCTCAGGCAGCCCGTGATCGCATCACACGTGGATACGCAGCGCTAGCTTTGATGGAGAGACAGTGTCACCTAGCATATTTTCTGGAGCCCCGCACAAAGGGGTGGCGCTTCGACACTTTAGTTACCCCAGCACTCATGTATGGTGCAGCTATATGGGGACCGGGATTAGCCACATCATCATGGACAGCACTCCAAAGGCCGCAGATTCTCATGATTGCTAGACTCATCCCCAACAAATCTTCGATACCCCATGATATCATTAGGGTA
>CM035439.1:21558617-21598617 GCA_020310875.1 Ceratopteris richardii | reverse complement strand
AGCAGCACAACGCCAATATCTCTTTCAAAGCAAACCCTGCATAACACCTTCTCCTGCATAACATATCGAAATTCATTAATAAACATAATTTTCCTACTGTCAAAAAAAAAGGGGTACATCCATATATATAAAAGAAACTGGATTGCTTACATTTTGAAGCCTCTGAAACTCATCCTGTTGATATTTTGTGATCTCTGTTTGCTCCTTAAGTGCTTCTTGCAGTCTCCAAACCTGTGAATTGTTTTCAAACATGTAATTGGAATCATAATAAGATGGCCCTATGGTCTTTTACAATTCAAATGTAAATTCAGTAATACTCACCTCTTCTGCAAGATCCTTCTTTGGCATCTTCTTGACAACTTGTGGAGATAATCCACTGAATGTTTCATATCTAGAAAAATGAGGTACTGTGCTTCATCAGAAGAGACAAAAGGATGAAACACATGAAACATCGAGTCACAAACAAATCTTGCGTGCTAATATTGAATACCCAGAAGTATCAGCCTCCCAAAGACGTGACCGCTCTTCTTGGCAAGATTCATCTATCGACCACCAGCCTAATAGTCTGCACTGCATCATAACTTCGGATTCTCAATTCGACCATATAATTGATAAACCACGTACACAAAGGAGAACAAGACGTGACAAGAACAGAACCTTGAACCATGATCAAGAAAATCAAAGATGGCATGAATCTTGTTGAAATAAGGAAAAAGCTCCCTTGATGTACTATTGTTTCTTGAACTTTGCAGAAGCATGTAATTATCCATAAATTTCAGTGCTGAAAAAATGACTGCCAGCCCTTGAATAACGAGGACTGGAGAAAATAGAAGGAGCAAAGGCATGGATTTGGCCTGACTTGGGGTTCCCTGTGTTCAAAATATGTACTTTTAGCCAAATAAATTCTAATTAATGACTATTTACAGAGTCAACAAAGCTTATGATACAGCACAGGAAACGTTTCCTGTGAAGAATTGCATATGCAAACATGAATATAGATCAATTGGGCATAAATAGTGAAGAATTGCATACACAAACATGAACATAGATCAATTGGGCATAAATAGTGAAGAATTGCATAGGCAAACATGAAAATAGATCAATTGGGCATAAATTCTCTCTCTCTCTCTCTCTCTCTCTCTCTCTCTCTCTCTCTCTCTCTCTCTCTCTCTCTCTCTCTCTCTCTCTCTCTCTCTCTCTCTCTCTCTCTCTCTCTCTCTCTCTCTCTCTCTCTCTCTCTCTCTCTCTCTCTCTCTCTCTCTCTCTCTCTCTCTCTCTCTCTCTCTCTCTCTCTCTCTCTCTCTCTCTCTCTCTCTCTCTCTCTCTCGCGCGTTTCCCGCATCCTCACAGGGCTAGCACGGTGGACTATATTATGACTATGCCAAGCTTTCTTCCTTATATTGAGGACTTCATAGTAGGCCCTCAGCCTATTGGAGTAGGAGTGGATCATGCCCTGTTGACATTGGACATCTCTTTTCAGTTTACCACATCTCAAAGGCCACGAGCACGAGGTCATAGCCGGTATTCTTTCACTTCAGAGACCGACTCTGTCTACATGGATGGCATTTATAGACGCCTATGCACACAGGAGCCAGGGAGCCCTCTGGATGAGCTCACCCATATATTGACAAGGACTCTACATGATGCCGCCAAGAAGGCATATCCACATACTCAGCCAGAGCAGAGACGACGTTCTAGGACTATGCCTTGAAACATTTGGTATGATGAGGAGTGCAGAGAGTTGAGAGCCAGGCTACAGAGGGAGGTTTCTTTGGGAGTCACTACTCACATACAGTCACGTATTGCCTTCCGTCGTCTTGTACTGCGGAAGAAGAGGGCTTCCTTGCCAAGCTAGAGGAGGAGTTATATCAGTTATTTTTTAGTCAAGATTCGGTGGAGGCTTGGCAACTTTTTAATGAGTCCTCTCCCACCCTAGCTATTACTTCTACAGAGGTTTGGGGCCGGTATGCAACATCTCTTTATACAGCTTCGGACCAGCCACCTCTTCCGGATCCATCCATATACTTTCTTTACCGCAGAGGTGGTGAGGAAGGCCATTGACAGGATGAGGACTGGGAGAGCTTATGATCATACTGGGTTAGTGGCGGAGCACTTTATTCATGCTAGAGATATGCTTGCTGAGCTGAGCTTCTCACTATGATGTTCAATCGTGCTATGTGTGAGGGTATGCATGAGACTTGGAGCTTGTCCACTATTGGAGCTTGTCCACTGGGTTCGTGGCTGAGCACTTTATTCATATTAGAGATATGCTTGCTGAGCTGAGCTTCTCACTATGATGTTCAATCGTGCTGTGTGTGAGGGTATGCATGAGACTTGGAGCTTGTCCACTATTGTGCCTATCTTGAAAACAGAAGACCCTATGGAGCCTCGAAACTACCATACTATCATGATTGGCCACACACTAGCACGGTTGTATGCATTTATCCTTAAGCAACAGTTGAGCAAATGGGCAGAGAGAGAGAGGACATACGAGCAACAGGCCAAGAAGGTTTTAGGAGAGGCTTCTCTACTCTTGATCATATCTTGACTCTATGTGCCATTATCGAGGAGGGAAGGTCCCATGGGAGACGGATATATTGCAACTTTGTGGACTTCCGCAGCATTTGATACAATGCCTAGAGCTAGATTGATGGGGCGATTGCAAGCCATGGGGTACCCCTAGAGCTCACTTGGGAGATTATGGCATTATACAAATCAGTTGTGGGGTGGGTATGCACTCCAGAGGGGATTTCTACTTTGGTTCACTCCTCTATAGGAGTGAAACAGGGATGTCCGCTATCTCCTACACTGTTTGGTATGTATGTGGATGAGGTTTTTGATTAATGACATTGTGTTGATTGCTGATTCCCCAGAAAGAATGCAACGGCAGTTGGATGCACTACATGCATTTGCACAAGATAGTGGTTGTCTGTAAACCTTGGTAAAACCAAGGCTATGGTGTTCAACGCTGCACCGCAATGGGTAAGGAGATCAGCTCCCACATTTACTTATGGGCAGGAGAGTGTGGAGTATGCAGATGCATATACATATCTTGGGGTAATCTTTAGTGGGCCTATATTTTCGATGAGGAGAGCAGCCGAATCTAGACTGACCAGAGCCATTGCAGCCTTGGGCAGATTAGAGAGGATGTGTTCACAGGTTCAGTTTCAGGAACCTCGCACCAAACTTTGGCTTTTTGATACTCTTGTGACATCAGCCATGCTTTATAGAGTGCAGATTTGGGGACCTTCTCTTAGTTGTCATTGTAGATCTCACAGCACGAGGATGGAGAGGGATGGAGAGGCCTTTGGTATCTATGATCTCCAGGATGATTAGAGCCAAGGCTTCGGTACCTCATGAGATTATTAGGGCAGAAATAGCCCCCCTTGCGGTGATTGAGGCATTTACTAGATCAGTGTCTTTCGTGCATAGCTAGTGGGATCTCACTAGAAATAGATATGCCCAACTTGCCCTTGAGTCGTCTTGACAATTGGCCCTACATGGAGACACGACTGGCTGGTATGCTCAGTTGACATCAGGGTTCGAGATCCATGGATTTAACATGGACAGACCGACTCCGTTCCAGTACTCTTTAGAGGCTCCATCTCTCACTTTGACAAGGACAGAGATTACTAGCCTCATCCGCCAAGGCTTGATTCAGCTGGATACTAGGAGAACATGGATAGAGCCTACTCAGGAGTTGGGCACAAAGATGGTTTTTCATAGAGATCATCTTCTCCGACTCACAACGGATGGTTTTGTAGTCAGGTCAAGTTACATGGATACACATTTATCATATGGGGTGCGATGTGCTATTGGTCAAGTACGTACATGCTCACATCAGCTTGAGATTGAGACTTGCAGATAAAGAGGGATTCCATCTCAGGACAAGATATGTCGTATATGCCATAGAGAGCAGGAATCACAACTACATTACATATGTCATTGCTCTGCAGACTATGAGATACGGGGGCACTTCCATTGCTTACTTAAAGAGGACTTTGGACCATTCTCTAGAGTTATGGGATATGAGGACCATATATGCTTGGGTTTGTTTTTGCTTGAGCTGAGGAGACATAGAGATAGCCTATTGAGGCTTTCAGAGAGGCAGACTCAGCAGCAAGTTACAAATTACTTTAGGACAGTCACCACCACTACTAAGCGAGATAGACAGACAGCAGTGCAACAAAGACGGCGATTACAGAAGAGGATTAGGCTTATTTTGGCACGTCACACGCGATACCAGTTAGAGTCTTGACTATGGAGGACATTGAGGAGATCTGACACAAACTGATGCCGGATTTCCTTTGAGATGGAGGACTGCCTACACCTTGACCTTTCCCTAGCTGATGTTGGTTTAGCCTTATACCTCATGAGATTGTACCCCCTCAAGGCTCATTGTATCACTCAAGCCTCAAGCCATCACTATATCATCTAGAGAGTCTCTAGACTATATCCCCCCCCCCCCCCCCCCGACTCTATCTTTTTCACTAGCGCACTAAGTTTTAGAGTAGTTGTTTAGTCTACAGAGATTTTGTATCAGACTTTGTATTAGATTCACCAACTCTATAAGGTTTTTGCCTCATAGGTCATTTTGGCCTCTTGAAGACGTAAATTCTCTCTCTCTCTCTCTCTCTCTCTCTCTCTCTCTCTCTCTCTCTCTCTCTCTCTCTCTCTCTCTCCCTCCCTCCCTCCCTCCCTCCCTCCCTCCCTCCCTCCCTCCCTCCCTCCCTCCCTCCCTCCCTCCCTCCCTCCCTCCCTCCCTCCCTCCCTCCCTCCCTCCCTCCCTCCCTCCCTCCCTCCCTCCCTCCCTCCCTCCCTCTCTCTCTCTCTCTCTCTCTCTCTCTCTCTCTCTCTCTCTCTCTCTCTCTCTCTCTCTCTCTCTCTCTCTCTCCCCCCCCCCCCCCCCCAACCCTCCCCCCCCCCTCCCTCCCTCCCTCCCTCCCCCCCCCTTCCCTCCCTCCCTCCCTCCCTCCCTCCCCCTCCCCCTCCCCCTCCCCCCCCCCCCTTCCCTCCCTCCCTCCCTCCCTCCCTCCCTCCCTCCCTCCCTCCCTCCCTCCCTCCCTCCCTCCCTCCCTCCCTCCCTCCCTCCCTCCCTCTCTCTCTCTCTCTCTCTCTCTCTCTCTCTCTCTCTCTCTCTCTCTCTCTCTCTCTCTCTCTCTCTCTCTCTCTCTCTCTCTCTCTCTCTCATGCGGCGGCACGGAGAGTGCGAAGCCGACCATGTATGGTTGGATACCGACGACCACGACTACACCAGGAGGATATCTCACGCATAAGGGTAGCCCACGACCACATGATGTAGCAAAGGCCCACCATCACCACTTGGACATCCTTCCTTCGAAAGGTACTCAGACCGCCGCCGATGTACCACATACTCCACCCACCTCCACCCATCATATGCAATTAGGGTATAGTTTTCAGCCTACACAGTTTTGTTTAGCTAGTATTTTTCCTTTTGATTTATACATAAATTGCTACGGTTGTACATGGTTTTGTCTCATAGGCCAAGTTAGGCGTTTGGAAGACATCTCTCTCTCTCTCTCTCTCTCTCTCTCTCTCTCTCTCTCTCTCTCTCTCTCTCTCTCTCTCTCTCTCTCTCTCTCTCTCTCTCTCTATCTCTCTCTATCTATAGGCGGTCAAGCTATTATCAGATTTCCATACCCATACCACATAGGAAGAAACAGCTATCTCCCTCATTTGTAATATATATTGATGTAATTTTGAAACTCTTATGAGTCATAAGAGTGCTTTGGAAGCCACATCCCCCCCCTTTTATTTTTATTTTGATTTTTCCCTTTTATTATAGCCCCTTTTTCCCTTTTATTATAGCCCCTTGAGGGCTTCCCCCCCAAGTGGAATGTAATGTTTTGATGTACCTGATCGGTCCCATAGGTCGATTTCGGCCTCCCGTGGACATTAATATATCTTTCTTTCTTTCTTTCTTTCTCTCTCTCTCTCTCTCTCTCTCTCTCTCTCTCTCTCTCTCTCTCTCTCTCTCTCTCTCTCTCTCTCTCTCTCTCTCTCTCTCTCTCTCTCTCTCTCTCTGTGTGTGTGAAAGAGACGGGCCTTCGAGGAGGCACAAGAGCTTGAGCTATACCATTTACTTATGAGTAGGGATTGCATTGCTGCATGGCGCACACGACAAGAGCCACAACCGACCACACCTATTGGAGATCCACAGATTTGGCACAAGTATGCTGAGAGACTATATGAGATACCTGGACAGCCTCCCAGCCCCCAACCACCTGGACCACGCCCTACTCGTTCCTCTTTCTTCACAGCAAAGATGATCAAGAGGGCCATTGAGCAGCTACAGCATGGGAGTTCGACTAACCACACGAGAATGCAGAGCGAGCACCTCATATATACTGCCCCCACTATAGCTCCATTGATTGCACATGTCTTCAATCGGGCTATAGGGGAGGGCTTCCCAGAGGAGTGGACGAGGAACATCATTGTACCCATTCACAAATCTGGGGATACCTTAGACCCAGGGAACTACAGGACTATCATGATTGGTCACACCATGGCCAAGCTTTATGGGGCGGTTCTCAAGACAGAGCTAAGTTCATATGCAGAGATGGAAGGGCTACGAGCACATGGTTAGGCAGGGTTCCGACGGGCTTTCTCCACTATTGATCACATCTTCATTCTGCGTCACCTCATTGATGGGGCAAAGATGCGGAAGAAGAGATTATATTGCCGCTTTGTGGATTTCCGCAAAGCCTTTGATACTGTGCCACGGGAGAAGCTTTTTCGGAGACTTCATAGCTTGGGGATACCATCAGAGATTATTTGGGCCATCTACACACTCTATGAGTGGGTGATTGGGAGGGTTCGATGCCCGAGGGGACTATCAGCAAGGCTGCTGACTCTCTCCCACTCTCTTCGGGCTCTACATCGACGAGATTGAGGACTACATTCTTCGAGTTGGAGGGGAGGGTGCAGACCTTGCAGGTACACAGGTCCACATTTTATTATATGCAAATGACATGTATTGATTTCAGAGTCACCCGAGGGATCACAGCACCACCTAGATGCCCTCCATGAGTTTTGCACACAGAGAGGCCTGACAGTAAACCTTGGCAAGACCAAGGTCATGATCTTCCACACCTCCCCCATGGTGAGGAATGGAGCACGATTCACAGTTGGCGGTGGACAGATTGAGGTGGTCACTTCCTATGTCTACCTCAGAGTCACATTCACCAGCTTGCCTGGCCCCTTCAGCATGAGACAAGTGTCAGGCAGTCACCGATAGACTCACACAAGGATACGCAGCCTTAGCCATGTTAGAGGGGAGATGTCACCAGGCACACTTCCATGAGCCCCGCACAAAGGGGTGGCTATTTGACACACTAGTCAAACAAGCTATGATGTATGCTGCGACAGTTTGGGCACCAGGCCTCACAGTCACCCAGTGGAGTGCGATCGAGAGGCCACAAGTACGTATGATCTCGCGACTATTTCACGGGAAACAATAAGTGCCACATGACATTATCAGGGCAGAGCTAGCTGCACCACCCATGGTAGTAGATGCACTATTGCAGACAAACTCCTTTATTCAGAGGGTGAGGGAGCTCCCTACAGAAAGACTCACTTGATATGGATAGATTGCCGCCTTTTCAATATGACCCAGACTCACCTCACATCCACCTCTCGCGTCATGAGAGGAATCTTGTGCTCAGAAAGGACCTTTGGCAGCTCTACATTAGTCAGACATGGCACACATCACACATGGGATCGAGACTATCGCACTATCGAGACTAGTTCTTGGACATACTCGCGGATGGTTTCATCCAGCGACCACGCTACATGGATACCTACATGCCTCATAGCTCGAGGGTAGCTATTGGCCAGTTGAGGGTCTCATCACACCGACTAGAGATTGAGATAGGCAGAGCCACAGACATTCCCAGAGAGGAGCGGCTATGCAAGATATGCAGAGTAGAGATGGAGGATGAGAAGCACTTTGTTTGCAGTTGTAGCGCATATGATGACATTAGAGACAGATACGAGACTCCGTTTACAGGGCAGCCCACCCTCCGAGAGATCATGGGCTCTAGAGATCAGCGACAGCTCAGGCGATTCTTATTAGAGATTCAGAGTCACAGAGATTCTCTCCTCCAGCTTGCTCGAGCTGCCCAGACACAAGGGAGACAGAGTCAACTCACTGACTTCTTCATTGCACGACATGCAGCAGCCCTCCCCCGCTTAGCTCACACATCGAGAGGGGTGACTATTCAGCAAGCTCAGACCTCTCGAGCTAGGAGACTACCCCGTGCTATAGGATATCCGGCCCTCAAACTTCACCGACACCAGATTGCATACATCCAGGCTCCTGACAATCGCGCCATGGAGGAGAGACGATCCCGGATGATGGCGGATCCCGCTACAGCCATTAGGGCGGCCTTGACTCCACCTCCACCCATGTACCACATCTTACACCCGCCCACTAGTACAGGATGGAGCTAGTTAGTCGTTCAAATGCATTATCATGCATTATCATGCTCGTACTACCCTTTTGCATATAGGCTATAGATATAGCACTCCATTCACCATCCCCCCCCCCCCCCCCTTCCACTTTCATTGGTATCTCTACATGCATACTACAGAGATCTATATCAGCCTTGCCAGCTTTCTTTCAGCACTTTTATCTTTTCCGATTGACAGAAGATACACCCATGTACATTGATTTGTCTCATAGGCCGAGTTCGGCCTCCTAATAGACGTAAAAACTCTCTCTCTCTCTCTCTCTCTCTCTCTCTCTCTCTCTCTCTCTCTCTCTCTCTCTCTCTCTCTCTCTCTCTCTCTCTCTCTCTCTCTCTCTCTCTCTCTCTCTCTCTCTCTCTCTCTCTCTCTCTCTCTCTCTCTCTCTCTCTCTCTCTCTCTAAGATCTACGAGCACAATTCCACATAGAGGAGTCACTACAGCTGTGCATGCGGAGGTCAGGATGTTCCTCACAATCATATGAGAGACGAGTGCAGTCCCTACAGCCCACGCATCAAACACAGTTGAGTACCCAACAGACCATTACTTAGTTCTTTCAAAGAGATGGGCTACATCCAACGGGCCTACCTTCCAAAGGCATAGGGCTCAGTCTCCAACATGTAGTGGCACAGAAAGTAAAACTTCGACCACATAGGGCTAGATACGGACGACCCCGCCTATACAAGGAGGATGATAGCCCATGACCACATGATGGAGCACAGGTGCACCACCACCAAGGTAGCCTTCCTTCAAGAGGCACTCTGACCGCCGCCGATGTACCACATACTCCACCCACCTCCACCCATTATATGTAGTTAGGATATACATATCCACTCCCATCATGGGGCCCCCATGTATTAGGTGGCCATTATCTTCAAAGTCAGAGCCACATCTCCTACCAGTACATTATCCCCACTACGTTTCCATCACCCGGTACACTATCCTATAGTTGTTTCCAGCCTTTTTCAGCCTAAACAATTTTGTGTAACGAGTACTTTCCTTTTTTTTTTTTTTTTTCTTTTTTTTTTTTTTTTTTTTTTTTTACACACGGGTTACTACATTTGTACATGGTTTTGTCTCATAGGCCAAGTTTGGCCTTCGAAAGACATTAATCAATCTCCCTCCCTCCCTCCCTCCCTTTCCCCCCCCCCCTCCCTCCCTCCCTCTCTCCCTCTCCCTCTCCCTCTCCCTCTCCCTCTCCCTCTCCCTCTCTCTCTCTCTCTCTCTCTCTCTCTCTCTCTCTCTCTCTCTCTCTCTCTCTCTCTCTCTCTCTCTCTCTCTCTCTCTCTCTCTCTCTCTCTCTCTCTCTCTCTCTCTCTCTCTCTCTCTCTCTCTCTCTCTCTCTCTCTCTCTCTCTCTCTCTCTCTCTCTCTCTCTCTCTCTCTCTCTCCAGGTGTCATCACATCAGCTCGAGATTGAGAGGGGTCGGTCTAGGGGAGTCCCCCGAGAGGAGAGGTGGTGCCCAGCATGCCAGACAAAGCTAGAGAGTGAGGAGCATTTTGTTGTCAGATACCCAGCATACTTAGACCTACGTGCACAATTCCAGATAGAGGAGTCGCTCCAGTTGTGCATGACTATGGAGACCAGCGACGGTTGGGACGCTTCCTCATAGCGGCATATGAGAGGCGAGAGCAGTCACTACAGCAGACACATCAGACACGGAGGAGTATCCAGCAGACCATTACTCAGTTCTTTCAGCAAGCTCAGTTACACCAAAGAGGTCCATCTAGAGGGCTTACGCTCCACCAGGCAGCAACACAGAGAGCACGACGTCAACCACGCATGGTTGGATATCATCGACCACGACTTTATGGGGAGGATATCTCACGCATCAGGACAGCCTATGACCACATGATGGAGCAGAGGCGTACCACCACCACCACCACCTGGGTTGTCTTCCTTCGGGAGGCACTCAGACCAGCACCGATGTACCACATACTACACCCACCTCCACCCATCACCAGTAGCTAGGGTATTTTACTCACTCACATTATGGGCCTGCCATGTATTAGGTGGCCATTATCTGCAGAGTCAGAGCCACCTCTTCCCAGCCTTTTCCAACCCGATATAGCCTTTTCCAACCCGATATAGCCTTTTCCAGCCCGATATAGCTTTATGTAGTAAGTACTTTTTTCATTTCATTTTCTGCACAGGGTTACTACACTTGTACATGGTTTTGTCTCATAGGCCAAGTTTGGCCTCAAGTAGACGTTAATATGACTCTCTCTCTCTCTCTCTCTCTCTCTCTCTCTCTCTCTCTCTCTCTCTCTCTCTCTCTCTCTCTCTCTCTCTCTCTCTCTCTCTCTCTCTCTCTCTCTCTCTCTCTCTCTCTCTCTCTCTCTCTCTCTCATATTTTGGATCCTCCTGTATTAGGTGGCCACTATCTGCTGAGTCAGAGCCACGTCCCCCAACCTTTCACCAGCCCTAGATAGCTTTGTGTTTATTTCATTTCATTTTCTGCACATGGTTACTACACTTGTACATGGCTTTTGTCTCATAGGCCAAGTTTGGCCTCCAGAAGACGTTAATATGACTCTCTCTCTCTCTCTCTCTCTCTCTCTCTCTCTCTCTCTCTCTCTCTCTCTCTCTCTCTCTCTCTCTCTCTCTCTCTCTCTCTCTCTCTCTCTCTCTCTCTCTCTCTCTCTCTCTCTCTCTCTCTCTCTCTCTCTCTCTCTCTCTCTCTCTCTCTCTCTCTCTCTCTCTCTCTCTCTCTGTGTGTGTGTGTGTGTGTGTGTGTGTGTGTGTGTGTGTCTTTGTTTGTGTGTGTCACACACACACACACATACACTCAGCTTCCCACAACATACATAACAGAAGAATATAGAGATAATATACAAGGGAGGAAAATGCATCCCGTATCTCAATCAGTTGGTTTTACACTGAAGGAAAATCACACACATACAAACATGTATATTTATAGGCAGATGCAATCACAGATTCAAGAATAGGAATGCTGATTCAAGAACATGAATGCTCATTTAACGCCTAAAATCAGCAAACACGCCATGGCATCATGAATGCATACATTCTTAACTGACTAATATTAGAAATTATGTTATATTGTAATTTATTGGTTCAATTATTGGATCTCACCTCAAGTTTCATGCATAGAAGCACTTGGAATGCTATCACAAGAATTTTCAGAAAATGTCCACCAAGATTCTCCAAGCTACAGAGTCCCTCAGCTTCATCCCTACTGTCATCACTTATTGTGCTTGATTCTCCTACTGAATCTTGCCGTGCTTGATGCACCGGCCGATCTTCTTCTCTGTGGATTGTCGGGTTTGTCCACTTTGTACAAACCAAAAAGGCAAATCCCTCGGCAATTCTGAAAGGGGGGAATTAAAAAAAAAAACAAAACAGAAAAAAAAAAAAAAAAAAAAAATCAATACAAGAATACAGAAATCGCAAAATCTAAGCTCGCAAAGGTGAAAACAGAACTGGGGCGTACCCAAAATTAATGAAAAGGTCCCACCATCCAAGAGAGTGAATAACTCCTATTGATGTACAGAACACATTATCAGTGAAATATAATGCATACCACAACATGCTTTGGGCATAAAACTCACATTCAATCGACAGTTGTGAAACATTGTGATTTAAGCTCAACTCTCAGCAAAGATTTGGACAGCTTTCACAAAGAAACTGATGCGATTAACATACCATCAAGCTTGAGTAGGGTAAATGTAGTTCCAGCTACAAAGAAAACCATGGATACAGCAACCCAAAAATGCTGAGAAGCACAAGAAAACCAGTATTATTGAAGTGACATATGATGAGAATATCTGCTTATTAGATGCTGAAACTTTAAAAGAGTTCATAGTAATGTCCAATTACTCTCATTCACAATCAAATAAGAAATAGTATGTTGTGTGTGGTCAACATGTGTCTGCATGTGCATGCATGTATGTGCATGTGTGTATGTGTGTGTGTGTGTGTGTGTGTGTGTGTGTGTGTGTGTGTGTGTGTGTGTGTGTGTGTGTGTGCACGCACATGCACGTGTGCATGCATGCATGTACACACATCTTGGCTTAGATTTGTCGAGCACTCAACATACATAAATGTACATATGCCACATGTGCTTAAATCAGCCAACAGGTCAACTCAAAATTTCTCTATGCCAGCTTGAGATTAAGAGAGGTGTGAATACAAGAATATCCAAAGATAAAAGGAACGTAAACTATTGACACCAGATGTAGAATATGGGGAGCATTCCACATGGATCTGTCATGTATATATGAGATCCACGTGCGATAAAAATTACTGAAGGCATTCAGCAACAAAGGTGACTTTTCATGTAGAGGAGGCATTCACAACAAAGGGTAAAAGAGCTTATATTCACCCATGTTTCCGTAGCCAAGAAAAGACAAGATTGGACATGCCAGAAGTAGAAAGCCTCATTGTAAATGATGAGAAGGGCCAAGGAACCTGATGCAAACCAAGCTACTAATGAAAAGATTAGGGCATGTGACATACAATACTCCAATCATTGCAATGGTTATTTAATGCACAATATGCACAAAGGATATCCCTTGATGCATTAGCACCCTACAATAACAGACGATTGTGATAGATCTCTCAACATTGTGACGATTGTCATCTTTCTAACCAATACTCACCCTTCACCTTAGATTGCCATACAATTATTGCATGACTCATGTCTCTATTTGCATATGTTCACATACTTATCACGACTATTTTCTCACACCTAGATTATGGTATGATTCATCTCGCGGGCCAATTTCAAACCTTAGTAATTTGGGAACATTGCAGCAACATTAGGGCTAGAGTTTTTGCTAGCCACAAGGGCTTCAAAACGTGGAAGGATCTTTATGTAAGAAATCCATTCAGCATTTGAGCCACCTAAATCTCCCAACCTTCAAGCTACAAATAAGTGGATCTCCAAGCCACAAACCAATGGGCTTTGAGCTGCAAATCAATCAACCCTTCATGTTGTTGTATGCCCTTGCATTGCAAATACAAGTGGTCCTATGGGCGCATCCACCATGTATGTTTGGTTCAATAATACATCATGTTCATTAAACATTATTTCTAAAGTCCAGATTCCCATATCTTGATTAAGTGAAAGCAATGAACACCCTATGAGCTCATTCACCTTGTATATATACCAGAATGAATCCACGTAAACCCCAAATTTACCCTGAAATAGAAGTACAACAATAAGCTTATAGTAGTCAACCACAAGACTATCCAGAATATAAGCTCCACCATGCATAGTATCGACTCAATACTATGACAGCCCCACTAACATCATCAATGCCCAAGAGTGGGTATAGAACAACGAATGAATACATGCTCACACACGCACTCCAAAACACACACACCACGAGCATGAACTCACAAGAAGCTCTACGAACTGAGCTTCTATCACTACCGGAAGTGATGAGCAAACTTAGCCATAATGAAGGCTGGCACAAAATGCAAACAAAAGATGGGAAAAATTATATTAAATGCATAGTTGATAGGGTATACACAAGAAATAGGAAAAATTAAATAAAATGCGCAGTTGATAGGGTGTACACACATTGAATTCACCTTGTATGTTGAATTCAATGTATCAAGTTCACTAATGGATATGCCGAAAGGCCCAAGTCCCATATTTTGATTAAGAGAGAGCAAGGAGAAAATTTCTTCATTACAATCGAAATCAAAAGTGTTTAAACAATTGCTTGATGGAGAGGATCAAAAGTGGTCTGAAAAATACATCCAGCAACATCAAAGGTAAAATTGTTCAACTATGAACAGATCAAACAAAGGCACATATATGTAATAGAGCACCAAGAAACGATATGCAAGAACAGAATTCAAACTTAATAAGGGGCCTCCCCTTAGATTCCAACTAAGAGGATATTCCCAAATTGAAAGAGAACTATATCAATGACACATAACTTTAAAGGTAAAAATCAAGTGGTTCTCTTTGTAAACATGGGGTCTCAAGCAAAGGTAAGATATTGGGATACAATGGCATAGGCATCAAGATTTTTCCATAAAAGTAACTAGGAAGAAACCAAGGATACGGAGATGGACCACTCCCATCACGATCAAACCACCACCACTAAGTGCACCTCCAGCGCGTAGACACCTTTTGGGCTATGAACAGACTAACCAAATGAACCATTCCCTTAATGCACAGCAAACAAGCATAGGACACACTCTAGATGTGGGCTCTCACAAGGTAAACCGCCTACAAGTAACTGCCTTGTCCACCTGAGGCGACTAACCGAGGCAACTGGACATGAATCCAGATTCCAAACCAAAGCCTTTAACAAATTTCTAAGATAATATCGTAAGGAGATCCAACCACAAAACAATATTAGAACCTAAGGCTAATCAGTTGAAAGAGAGAATAATGTGTTCATCACGAAGAGTGAAGTGTATGGCAATGTATGTTCTTGGGTGACCAATTTTATTGGGGCAACCACCACTTTTATGGGTCTTAATACTAGGGCAACCACCACTTCTATGGATCTTAATACTAGGGAAACCACCACTTCTATGGGTCTTTATACTAGGGAGACCACCACTTCTATGGGTCTTAATATTGAGGCAATCATCCTCACCTTTTAGAGATATCAAAGGAGGAAAACCACCACTTACGAGCATATCAAAAAGGATGACGACCACTTCTATCCAAGGGGAACATTAGTTTGTCTTCAGCGACCAATACTAGGTGCTCTCGCTTGGGCGATCCACCTTGGGTGCATACTGTCTTCTTATCTAGGCTACCAGTTCATGGCAGGTTGGGCGATCCCCTTCATATCAAAAGTAATCATCATCATGGTAGATTGGGCACCTCTCATTCATAAAGAAAAGTAGGGGATCGCCTCCATGGCAAAAATGAGGTGACTTCCATTCATTTCATGGCTATTTGGGCAATTTCATTTTCAAGGGGACTCCTAGCTCTACTTGGAGCCATCTAGGGAACTCACATTCTATTCAAGCGCGACCTCATTTTTTGGGGACCTCCACAATTTGAGCCATCTAGGGAGAATCAAATTCTCTTCAAGGGCAACCTCTTTATTCTTTAGGTGGACCTCTCATTGTGGGGTGACCTTCAATTGTGGTGCAACCTCTTCTAACATAGACCTCCACTTTTCACTAACAAATCACCCTTCTATCATGAGCAATTTCAATTCTCCACTTCCTTAAAGGGAGGACAACCCCCTCCTTAGACTATCTTGGTCTTTGGGACAGTTCCCTTCCTACATCTCCAACAATTTCTTTCCTACACCCTTGGGCATCCATCATAACACTTGGGCGACTTCCTTCTACTCTGACACCTCTCTTCCACATTTGTCCATATTTGCAAAAAGTACAACTTCACTTGCTTATGGTTGGCCGACCATTATCTACCACTTCAAACTTCTTCTTTCTCTGCTTACCGAATTCTATTTTTATACGATGGACATCGATGCCTATATTTTTGGGAATCTCTATCTCTATGAAAGCTTCAAGCACTAAGCCATCGTCTACTCATGCACGCCCTCATATCTGCAACCTCCCACCTATGTGGCTAACTATCTCCAAGCTCCAACCCCTTGCCCAATGTTTCTATGTTCGTACATCTCCTTGCATTCATCTCAACATCCTCGTTATGTGTATCCACCCCTTCAACGAGATACCTACACCTTGTCTACACCACCTCCCAACATTCCCCCTCCTCACCAAGAGGTCTATCTATCCCCTCATCAATGCATTCCCCTACTTGCCTCTTCGACCATTCACAATCACCAACATCATCTAGCCTTCAATATACCGAATATTCTCCTTTCACACCCAACCATCATACCACAAACATTGAATCCTTTGCTTGCCCTTTGCCCCTTTGTTGATCTTTTGCCTCCTTGATGACATACTTCTCCACCTGATCCTCACTCTCCCTATCTCCTCCACCCTACTCACCTTAAACAGCATCCTTCAATTTGTCTACTCCACTTCCTTTACTCCACTCACCTATCTCCTCTACTTCACTCCTAGTCGTTTCCTGACATTAGTAACCTCGTAGCTGATGGCACGGTAGCTGACTTGTACCTGATGGGGCTGTTGCAGAGTAGGTATACCGTATTCCAGGCCTTTTACATATGACTTTTGCCTCTGTTTCAGGCCTATTACTTGCACAAATACATGGGGAAGCATCAATTACAGTCTACAGGTACATTCAGTTTTGAATCATGACCCCAATGATCATAGAAGCTGCCTGAGGTAGCCCAATGAAGGCATTTGCAGACTACTACACTCATACCCTTGCCATGAGGAAAGCAATTGAGACCTTTCAGCTTTACCCTCGCTAAAAGGAAAGCAATTGAGACCCCTCAGCTTTGGCCATGTACATTCAGCTGTTTATGATGAAATGATGTCTGCTTCCAGGCTCTCATAAATTATGTCCATGTCCTATAAAGTCAGCTGATGAATCATCCAGGGAGTGAGCGATAGCAGCCTATTCCAAATCAAGCTCAGTATGCTACTGCTGGATCCATTTCCAAAGTTACACAATGTCAATAATGAGTTTTGACTTGAAGGCTGTGATGAGGAAAACCTCACTTAGAGAGGAATAATACACAGTATCCTTAGATCAGTCTTTGTTGACGGCTCATGATCACTTGCTCTGTCTGATTTTGCCCTTGGCTTTGTTTCAGCATAATATGATTCTCTAGGAGGAAATATTATATGGAGAATTATGCTGCCTCATGCCATGCAAAATAGATTTCAATCCACATAAGCCTATCACTTGTCTATCTAGTAGCTTGATCTTCTTTTGTTCCCTCTTTTGAAGGATATATCTACTCCATCTGATCCTCCAAAATCCTTCTTTCACGTGGTAGATGATAGATCTAGATGTAGATCCCCATCAAAGCCCTCATGACTTGGATGCATCGCTCAAATATCTCATATAGTCTACTTGAATGTGTATGTAGTGATCCATCACAATTCCGAAGTGCAATTGTAATTTACTCTCATGGATGCTTGTTGAGGATGAGGATGTTGTTTAATGATAGTGATGATGATGATCATCATTGATGGATGATGATCATCATTGATGGATGATGCATCACTTTATCATGATTCACTTCTGAGTTTGGACTACTCTATGGTATATGCAATGATGCCAAATGATGCATTGTCTATATTATACATGTAGCATGGTTATGGAATTTGCTATATATGAATGAATATAAAGCATGGTTTTGGTATTTGCTAGCTCTTAATTATTTTTTACTAATGATTAAATTGTTTTGTAAAAAATTTAGGAGGATCCGATAATATCAGAAACGTTTTACCTTTACATGCCAAACGTCGGCCAAACATCCGCCAAACGTCAGAAGTCAGAAGTCAGAAACCCATCAGAAACAACTACGACTTCACTTCTATTCCACTCACCATCTATCACTTAGACTTCCACCATTAAGCAGTTATCCGTGACAAGCACATTATCCTTCACAATATGGATCAACACAAGGATATCTCCCTAGATGCAAAGCTTGACACTAAGACACATGTAGACTCTCGAGAGGTTGAGGGCAACAACTCTAGTATAGAAGGCGCATCTAACACTCACTCGACTGATACCCCAAGTGGGAACAAAACAAGGATGCAGAATAGGTAAAGATGAAGATGTTGAAGGTGGGGATGATGATGATCACATGGTTCTCACAAATGAGGTACTCATATCCTCTAAGTCTTTCAAGCCTTTATCCGCCACTTTAGGGGGCGACTCTAGTGACTCACAATATCATGCTCCTCCTCACCTCCGACACTTTTGAAGCTATGATGGCAAACCTCCTCCTAGTCTTGTGTGCAAAAAGAAGACCAAAGGAGCTCCCCATCAATCTAAGCCAAACCATGAACTCCATCTAGGAGTACTCGGGGATCTTACCCTTCGCATTTATACCATTCTTCTCTTACCCTTCATCTTCGTCATTCTTCCTATAAGAATTGGAGCACATGGGTCTCAATGGCTTGGTGGTTGCTAACATACCTCGAATCGAAACTAATACAGAAGGTATTGGAACTAAGTCACTTATTTTGATTGCCACTTACCCACATGGCACATAGCATATTATTGCCGATCTTCTAGCCTCTTCCATGGGCTCCACTCCCAAAACACATTCTAAATGGCAAGGGATTTCTAAGGTAAAAGCAGATCAAGTTGATTCACATAATACCATGAAGCTAAGCTTATTTAGGCTCACTTTCTTCCCAAACATAAGTATGCATTAGATCTAGTGACAGCTACATGGCTATTCGCCATATTTATGATAAAAGTGAAATTTGAAATATGGACTTTCACATACAATAATGGACTTTCACATACAATACGACTGCATACCTCACTTCTGTCAATATGGACATAAACAATTAACGTTTTCTCTCTAGAAAAGTAGATTGCCAAAGATACAGAAAGAAATCAACTGGCTTTACTCGAACCCCCGATTTCATATCTAAATTCCAGGACATCCAAATAGATTTTTTCAACTGTTTTGTTGACAAATCCAGCCTCTCACTATATGAAATATAATTCTTGTGGCATATATATGATCTGAAAAATCAGATCTCCTCCAAGTATATTAGAAATCTATGTACATTTTTTTCATCAAATAGGAGAACTCAATACTCAAGGTCCTTAAAAAAATAGAATTTCAGCCCTTTGACCTCCTTGTGTAAATTCTTTTAGCTCCAGATTTCTCAGTCTCTTTGATTTTTCCCTTCAAATAACTTCAAGTAATTCATATTGAGTATTCTTGGTCGTATCCACCTGTGTGTGACCATCATCATGTAGAAACAACAACAAAAGACTATTCACCATCAAAGAACAGCAATAACAAAAAAATAATATTAATGAAATTCTGGAGAACCTTAAATACTTTCTCGCAGAGCTTTGGAAAGCTATGAAAAAACTGAAAACACATACTGGAAGTGTCTCCCAAATTGCATCATCTGACATGCTTTCCTCCTCCCTTGGCATCAATGCCCTGCACATTCTGGTTAATCAGATGAAAAGTGAAAAAGGCTATCAATATTCAGCAACCATATGGGTAAGCTCAATGGAAGAAAAAAGGGAAAGCTTTCCTATTCCTTCAATGTACATGCCTTAATGGTAAACATTCAGGTCATAATGTTAAATTTGAATAAATTCTTTGTATCTAAAAATTAACTAGATCATGATACAAGCAAAACTTACCTGAAATTGTCCACCAATATCACAGCTTCAAGAAACAGCAGAGGGATGAATACAATCTTCATGCTTAGAATAGAATCTCCAGTACCTACAGCATTCACATTTGTTGTTTCCTCTCTTCCCCTCTCCCTCTCTCCATCCATCCATCCACCCTCGCCTCCAACTCCCTCATTCCATTCTACCCTGTCACTTGTACTCCATCTCAACATTTACACCTCCCTCTCTTTCTATCGTTTTGAAAAAGGGGAGAAGGGAAAGGGGGGGATCTCCAGTATCTACAGCATTCCCGTTTACTATTCTGTCTCCCTCTCCCTCCTTCCACCCATCCATCCTCCCTTCAATCCCCTCATTCTCCCCCCTCCCCTCCCACTTGAACTCCCTCCTACCCTTTTGAATCCCCATGTACTCTCCTCCTTCCTTTCTAGCCCCTCTCCCTCCCCTTGCACCCCTCCCCCCCTCCCCCCCCCCCCAGCTCCCTCTCTCACTCCCCTCTCCACTCACTCTTTCCTTTCTAGCCCCTCTCCTTCCCGTTGATCCACCTCAAGCCTCCCAAAACTTCCTCTCTCCCCCCTTAATCCCGTTTCCCTTGCCCCTCTCTCCCTCCCAGTCATACCTTTATATCCCTGCCTTCAATCCAACTCAACACTCCCACAAATCTTATTAGTATCTCTCCAATATCTTTGCTGCTAACGAGACCAAGTACAAATTGTAGAGAGTACAACCACGGAAGCAAATTGAAAAGAAGAGTGTACTAACAAAAGAAAGAGTGTGAGACTCAAAAGTGAGTAGACAATGAAATGGAAAAACTCACATGGATTAAAGTGAGCTAGCCAAGAGCATGGAGTAGGCTCCTTAAGCTTCTAACCAAGTACAAATGGCGAGAGAGGCCCTCCTTATATAGAGTTGGAGGGGGCTCTCCAAAGTACATCATATGTGGGATAATTGCCCTTGAAAGAAAATAAATACATCGGTAGAAGCAAATGACAAGGTACCCAAATACAATGAGATACAATATAAAAAAGAAATGGAAATGGAAATAGAGTGTCTCCTAGATACAAAATGGAGATGCACTCTCACTTTCTCAACACCCCCTCTACAGCTCCATTTTGTAGAGTATGGAGGATGTTAGGGTATAAGAGAAATGGCCACCATGAGTGTCGTAGAAACACGAACACCAAAAAGAAAGTCTCCATGTGAAAATCCCCAGCCTCCAACTCAGATCGACCATATGTGATCGTCAGGTACTCCATAAGATGTCCACCAGATGGATCAAGCAGATGCTCGATACATACGCCACCAATGAGGTACAAGAACCATAGTTAAAAAAATCGCACGATTTTTATTTTTTAAAAATCGTAAAAATCGCATTCGCGATTTAAATCGTTTTTAACGATTTTTTTTCCCTTTTTTTTTTTTTGGTTTCATATTGTAGATCTGTTTTTAAAATTAGTATTTTCATCACTGTGGTACTTATGCTTGCTCCTTCAATTATGTACATTTTTTGGCATCAAATTAAGTACCTGTCTAGTATGAATCTGTACCAACCTATAGCTGAATGACATTTTAGAGTTTAAATGACTGCAAATCAAAAACTCTTTGGTTGCATCTCACATATCATATATGACTGAAGTACAACAACTAACAAGTATATATGAGTTGAATAGGTATTGTGCATACCTTAGATACAAGAAAAAATAAAAATCTCTTGATGAATAAAAACCTCGATTTTTATTTTTATTTTTAAAAACCTCTACGATTTAAACGATTTAAATCCCCATTTAAATCGTAGATAGGATGACTCCATGCGATACGTTGTTACCTCCAAAGCTTTGACAATATCCACCATGACATGTGTATCGTCAAAATGTAAGTCCTGCAAGAATGAAATGCAAAACATTAAGTATGAAATGATAATCACATGGTACTACATGTGTATGTTGTAGTCCTCCATGGAATGTACAAAGTCTTCATATATGGCACTATGAAAGCTCCTTCTAAATCGAGAAGATGGCTCAGAAAAAGATCCAACTGAGTGATGTATCCAAGTAGATCCAAGAGTATCCTTTGAAGAATGGAAAGATATTGGGCTCCATGAATGGAACATTCTATGCTCAGAATGTTGTTGTAAACAAGGTAAGTGGACTCTCGAAGAGATGAATAGAAAATGATGAGTAACTAATCCTAGAGTAAAGCTCAACTGAAGCTGAGGGGAAATGAAAACCTTCGATGGTACGATGAGAGGCATATGATGTGTAAACTGAGACTGTATCTTTGAGTCTTCATGCTCCGAAATTGTACCATGATCTGGAAAGCCATGTACAAAGAGAGTGTGCTCCTCATAGTGTGACTGTCTCGTAGTGGAATGATCCCCATCTGAATAGGAAATGGGAGGATCCGGATCCTGAGAAGAATCCAAAAGGGATAATACTTCGAGTATTCATCAAAAGTGAAGTCTCTGGTAAATGTAACTGAGTGACTTTTAGGGTCATAGAGTTTGTATGCCTTTTGACAATCACTATAACCAATGAAAATGTATTGTTCCTATCATCATCAGGGTCTTGTACATAGGCATCACTACCAAAGGCTCTAAAATAGCCCACACTGGGCTTCTTCTAAAAGTAAGCCTCGAAAGGGGATTGGTTCTTCAAAACATACGAGAGCCCTCTGTTAAGAATATGTACTACTATATGGACAGCTACATCCCAAAACTTTTGTGGAAGTTGCTTATGATGAAGCATGGTCTTGGCCATATGGAATACACTTTGGATCCTTTGAAGCGCAATACCTTGCTCAGTATCCTTCTTTGCTTGGTACTGAATACCTTGTTGCTTCAAATATTTGGAAAAATTGTGGTTGACAAAGCCACTGACTCCAATCTCATGGTCTTTAAAGAACTTGGAAAGTGGTTTTTTCTGTGTCCACTCCTTGAACTTGGAAAATGCATCCTCTTTATGTTTTAGTGAATAAACCAAAGTGTACCTAGTGAAGTCATCTACCATCAAGAAGAAGTAAAGTGACCCACTTAGTGATGGTTTATGCATAGGTCCACAAAGATCGGCATGGACTAATGCTAAGGGTTTAGATGAGGAAATGGATGCTTCCATAAGCAACGGGGTAAATGTCTGCTTCGCACATGTTTGGCAGTTCAATTCCACTTATGCGACCTGGGTAAACCCTTGACAAGATGACTTGAAGAGATCTTTGCTAAGTAAGAGTTTGTCCAAATGTGATATGCCACAAGCTAAAGTCTGAATCCTTGGCCATGAAACTTGAAAGCTCATGGAGATCTTTATCTTCGAATCCTTGAGCTATGACCTCTTTGGATGCTCGATCAATGACTTGAACTTTGTCATTATCAAATTGCACGGTCATGTTGCACTTAGTAACGGACTTCACTGAGAGAAGGTTTTTACAAAGACTTGGTACATAAAGAACATCTTTAAGGGACTTCGTCTCATCTTCTAAGATTGTGACCTTAACTTTGCTTGTCCTTGTTTTTTTCTTGACACAATACTTTTCTGTGTGTTCAAGCTTGTCGCAAAAGTTGCAAGTAAACTTCTTCTTTCCCTTGTCTTTAGACTCTTGAGTGGTTTTTTGACCTTTCGTCTTGTTGAAGGTAGCTTTAGCCTTCATAGTTGTTTCTTGTGTAGCTTGAGTCTTTTACCTAGAGTCATGAAGAAGGAAAAATCTTCTTGCTTCTTCCCAAGTGAGTTCTTGATCTCTGTTGTAAAGAGTAGTCACAAATGTTTCATAGGACTTAGGAATTGACCCTATTTGGTTAGGTTCTGACTCATCTACAACTTCATGGAGAAGATTTGTGTACAAGTATGCATACATGATATCTTTCCATATATTATAGTTCTGGCAATCTAAGTGTTCTTCCTTAGGCATAAACGTGGGTATAAAAAAAGGTAAATAATTTGTCATGGATGATGAACTTGCTTCTTTCTTTGACATTGTAAAAGTTTGTGTCGAAACACCAAAAACAGATGGGTGAAGACTTGCACTTGTGCTTGAACTTTGCAAAAATAAGTGCCAACTGTTGAAGAACACTTCTTGGACAGGAGAGGATGCGGAAAAGTGCTAAAAAGCACGTGCATCTATGCCTTCAAGTGGAAAAATGGCGTTTTGAAGGTCTTTAATAACACATGCCAAAGACATGTGTGCAAAAAACACCACTTGAAAATATATGCGAACTTGGAAAAGAAAATGGAAGGCTTAGACTATCCCTAGCACCAAAAGCAAGATGCGTCGACGCAGAGAGAGGGCTTAGAGTCTCTCGTTGCACACCAACATAGCCTTCGAGTAAGCTTCGGAACTTGAGAAAGCTCATGGGTGGGCTTAAACTAGCCTTCAACCCACAAATGCACACACATTATCTTTCTTATATTTCTTGTTGTTAATTTCTCCACTATTGATCACATCTTCATTCTGTGTTCCCTCATTGAGGGGGCAAAGGTGCGAAAGAAGAGATTATACTGGTGTCTTGTGGATTTCCGCAAAGCCTTCAATATTGTGCCATGGGAGAGAAGCTTTTCTGGCGACTCCAGAGCTTGGGGATACCATCAGAGATGATTTGGGCCATCTACACACTCTATGAGAGGGTGATTGGGAGGGTTCGATGCCCGGGGCTGTCAGTCACCATTGCTTGTTGGGCTAAAGGCCCTAAATGACCCCTCATAGTTGTACACTTGTGTATAGGCCTTTAAAAGGCTGATTATAGTCATTATAAGTCATTTTTATTCTTTTGGCCAAGTTCAGTGTGAACTTGGCCAGGTCCTATAAATAATAACCTAAACTAAAGTTAGGGTTCACGTCTCTTTTGGAGAACCCACTAAAACAGCTTCGCCTCTCTTCTTTCGCTCTCTCTCTCTCTCTCACCTGCGTGTGCTACTGGACACTCACCTTCCCTGCTGCTCAGTCAAGAGGTGCTCCATTTGAGCTTCTCCATCTGCTGAATACTCTCTTTTGCTCCAACAACTGGTATCAGAGCTCCGCTGAGGCATTAGAGCAGCTTCGTTTCAGTTTTCAGCAGGGTTTTTTTCAGATTTTGCAAGATCTTCGCGTTTCATCGTGAAGAAGGTGCCCAAAACAGCGACATCAGCAATTTTGGAGTGTTCTACTTCAGTTTTTGCAGGTTTTTCTGAGTTTTGTCGCGAAGAAAAGGGTTAAAAATGCAGCACCACACCTTTGGAGCAGCATAAACTTCCTTTCACGTGATATTCTTCGATTTCATCGCGAAGAAACTGTTCCTCTTTGTCTTATTGCTCAAAACAGGCTATTTCCAGGTGTTTTACAGGTGTACACAAGTGTTCCACAGTCCAAAACAGCAATATACAGGTTTAACATTTCATGTATTGAAGTGTGGCATGAGAAATTTGCTTATGTACAACAAAATGTGGGATTTTCTCTGAAGAGAAAATTTGGGGCTTTTGCTCCCTTTTGCTCCTAAAGGCTATGTATACACTTCGAGGTCAAGAAAAGTCAAATTTGCTGATTTGAAGCATAAATTGACTTGCTGGAATTTTCTGCAGGTAATTTCAGAAAATTACAGATTTTAATCCTGTGGTCCAACTAGTCTGTTTTTGCTCCATTTTGCTCCCACCCCCCCACAACAGTTTGAAGCCATTGTGCATCATTTTTTAGAAGTGATACTCTGAGTTGGTGCATTTTTGCCCAAATTTCAGCATATTAACTTCTTCATCGTGCAATCATGGCATCATCCTCCTCAGATGTGAAGAATCTATTTGAGATTCGACGTTTTGAGAGAACAGGTTTCGATTTGTAAAGGAGAGAATGCAAGGTATTCTCTTCTTGAAGGATTGTGATAGGGCATTGGAAGCGGAAAAACCAAAAGATATGTCACAGGAAGCTTGGCTGATCTTGAACAAGAAAGCTGTTACGTATATCAAGATGGCCGTCTCTGATGAGATCTTGGTAGATCTCAAAGGGCTGACCTCTGCTTCAGAAATATGGGCAAAGCTGAAAGCAACTTATGAGAACACTACTCCTGTGAACCAAGTGCATTTGATGCGGAAGCTTGTTGGTATGCAACTTGATGAGTCCAAGAGTGCAGCTGAACACTTATCCCTCTTTACAGGTACTTTGTCACAATTGCAGGACTCAGGTATGGCTGCTTTTGATGACAAACTTAAAGCCATCTTCTTGCTTATGACACTTCCTGACTCTTGGGAGACACTGGTAGCCTCATTGTCCAATAACCCCAACCTGACCTTTGATGGTGTTAGGGGTTCTATACTTAATGAAGAGATCAGGAGAAAAGCAGGTGGTGAAGGTGGCAGCTCGGCTAACATGGTTAGAGGCAGGACAGATAAGAAGAGTAATAATGCACAAAGGAACAAGAGTAAGAGCAGGGAAAGAGGTAATGGCAGCAAAGGTAAAAGCAATGATGTGACTTGCTATCAGTGTGGCAGGAAAGGCCACAAGAAACCTGATTGCCGCTATTACAAGGCACAGCTTGAAAGAAATAGGAATGTTGGAGATAAAAAGAAGGGCAAGAAAGAAGACAAGACTGATGCACAAGACAACCAAAAGGACAAAGAGAAGGCCAATGTGGCCTCTAATGTAGTCATAGAGGAGCTCTCAGATGTTAAGGATATTTTGTGCACTACTTAATTAGCTGATGATACTTATGCATATGATTTCTCTCTGAATGTTCATACACAACATAGTGGAAAGCAACGTTTTCGCAACGGCAACGGCAACGGCAACGGGTTAGCAACGAGGGCAACGTCTGGACCTAGGAGTTGCGATAAAGTTATTTATTTTTCAAAATTTTTATTTTTTTTTTTCACATATTTTGGGTCCTATGATATGTAATAAGGTGGGATATTACTATATATACCATAAAATACTTATTACAATATAAGATATATCATAAATAATAGAGATTATAAATCTAACTTGAAAGTTGGAACTTGGTCGTGACTCGTGATTATATCATAACCCTCCACACAGCCTTAAGATTATCTCGCATATTGTAGCAACATCCAGTCATAAGTCATTGGATATTAGAATTCGACCATATGATTCCACTGCCCTGGTGTCAAATCCAAGCCACCAATGAAAATAGCACATAGTCACTGATGATGTCTCCATACAGATTGGGCATAACTAAAAAACATCAAATAGTGAGGGATTCTTCACAAGCACCTTTTTGAACACATTCTCTTCGTGAAATCATAACTAAAGAACATAATTCTCTCTTCACATCTATGCCCAGCAACAATTTTATGTTTCTATGGTGTATCATTGCCAAAATCTATTGCCTCTCTAGGTTCACAAAATCATCACTCGTCCATTCCCTTCTAATTTCAGCATGTCTCTCAGATCTTTCCTCTAGTGCTCCAAACTACTTCCACTTCATTTGTCAGCACCTACACTCCTTAATCTTCATAGTTTTCAACAATCTTGATCTATCTCTTTATAGCATTTTTCCCCCTTTAAAAGCTCCTTTTGGAGGCAACATGAAGCTCCCCTTCTTAGTTCACTAAGAGTAGCAGAGTTTCAGTGCTGCTTCTATAAGCAGAATAACTAGGTTACAAACACACAAGCAGCTTCTTTCAAGTTGATCAACAGAGTGACTTCATTCTCCCAGCACATCAAATTGGTGAGCCTCTTTCAAAAGTTGCTTAATCCCACACTTTGGTGATGCTAGCAGCCATAAGCTTTTGCAACTTAGCCATTATCAAAGGACTTTGCGTGTTCTTATGCAGCTCTAGGATTCTCCTAAGAATCAATAAGAACCGAATGCATGACGGGATCAGCAAATATGCTCTGAACCTCTGGATCTTGAATGGCTTTAGCCAGTCTCTTTTTCAGCCTTAGTTTTTTTCTCCAATATCATTGTTTATCTATGTGTGTCAGAATCCGATGCACTTCGACAGCTGTATGCGTGATTATATTTTGCCTGCAACGCAACGCGTTGCGTACGTCGCAACGCAACGCCGTTGCGTTGCGAACGTTGCAGACGCTACGCAACGCGTTGCGTTGCAACTATGATACACAAGACATGTCGATCACCAAAAGTGATCTTATCGATGCTTTGCAGACTGTTAATGATGCATTGGCCCAGACATGGATAGTTGACTTTGGTGCTTCTTTTCATGTGACTCCTATCAAGGAGTGCTTTTCTACTTTTACTGCAGGCAACCATGGCCATGTATACCTTGGAAACAATAATGCTTGTTCCATTGAGGGTATTGGCACAGTGCATTTCTCTACAAATGGCACTAATGAGCTCGTTTTGCATGATGTGCGTTATGTACCAGGGATCAAGAAAAGCTTACTCTCTATGGGTCAAATGGATATGCATGGTTATAGCATTCTCTTTGAGAGAGGATCATGGAAAATGACAAAGGGATCAAGGCTGATTGTGAAAGGCATAAAGAAGGGAACTCTCTATTGCTTGCATGGGAAAGCCTTATCAAGCAAGTTCATTGCTTTGGCTGAAGTTCACTCCCATATGGAGTTGTGGCATAAGAGACTTCGCCATATGAGCCAAAAGGGTCTCACTAAGCTTTGTAACTTAAAGAAGCTTGATGCTAAAGGCACAAAGCTTGATTTTTGTAATGAATGTCATTATGAAAAGCAAGTGAAACGTTCCTTTTATTCTGGTGTGTCTCGTAAGTCTTGTGTACTTGATCTTGTTCATTCTGATGTATGTAGCATGTCCACCAAATCTATGGGGGGTGCTTTGTATTTCATCTCTTTTGTTGATGATTTTTCTACAAAAAATTGGGTTCAATTGCTTAAATCTAAGGATGAAGCATTTGCTGCGTTTAAGCGCTTTCATGCATTTGTGACCACCCAAACAGGTAGAAAGCTGAAATGCTTGCGTATGGGCAATGGTGGTGAGTATACAAGTGCTGAATTTCAGAAATTTTGTGAAAATTTGGGCATTAAGAGGAAGCTTACTGTTCCATACAGCCCCTCTTCTAATGGTGTGGTTGAACGCTATAATAGGACACTTTGTGAGAGGGTGAGATGCATGCTGTCCATAACTAATCTCCCTCATGGATTTTGGGGAGAAGCACTCAAAACTGCAGTACATATTTGCAATAGATCCCCTCACATGTCCTTGAAAGGTGACATCCCTGAAGAGGTTTGGTCTGGCAAACCTGCTTCATATGATCACTTACGTGTCTTTGGCTGCGAGGCTTTTGTGCACATAAGGCCGGAGCTGAGAAACAAACTTGATGCTAAGTCCATAAAAGGGCTCTTCATGGGATATGGTGAAGAAGGTGAAATGGGCTACAGAATTTGGATACCTCAGCTCAAGAAAGTTGTACACAGCCGAGATGTTGTTTTTAATGAGGCAAGGTTGCTTCAAAATAATTGTGCCTCAAAGGATGACCATAAAAAGGTCAGATTTCAGCATGACCAGCCACCTATTAGGCCTGATTTTGATCCTCAGGATGCACCACAAAGGACTGAAAATATTGATGATCCAGTGGTTTTTGAGCCAGATGATGCTGGACAGCAAAATGACGCTCCTGATGGGCATATGCAGCCACCTATTCATGCTGAAAACAGGGCTGGAAATGATGTGCAGCAGCCCATTAACAATGGACATGTTGATATACCTCCTGATGTAGATCCATTGCCAGATAATGTGGATCATTGGGTAAGAAGATCTACACGTTCTAGGAGGCCAATGAACAGATATGATCCCTCTATACATTACATTATGTTATCAGATGAGGGGGAGCCTCTCACTTATGAAGAGCAAAGCTATGTGAGCACAAGAAGAAGTGGGAGTTAGCCATGCAGGAAGAAATAAAGGCCTTGCATGCAAATGATACTTGGGATCTTGTTGAGTTTCCCAAAGGTAGGAAAGCCATTCCTAACAAGTGGTATACAAAATCAAAACTGTTGATGGCAAACCCAAGTATAAGGCAAGGCTGGTTGCTAAGGGATATGCCCAAAAGGAGGGCATTGATTTCCAAGAGGTGTTCTCTCCGGTAGTTAAAATGACCACTCTACGTGTGCTATTTGCTATTACAGCTGCTTTGGATTTGGAGCTATTCCAAATGGATGTTAAAACAGCCTTTTTGCATGGTGACTTAGATGAAGAGCTGTACATGAAACAGCCAGAAGGATATGCCATTCCTGGAAAAGAGCATCTGGTATGCAAGCTGAAAAGGAGCTTATATGGGCTGAAACAAGCCCCTAGGCAATGGTATAAGAAGTTTGATGCATTTATGCTCAAACATGGGTTCAAAAGAAGCCATGCAGATCACTGTTTGTACACTAAAAAGGATGAAGATGGAAGCCCAATCATTCTTGTGCTGTATGTAGAATCGTAGATGATATGCTGGCTGGGAAGAAAAAGGGCACACTAAATGCTCTTAAACAGCAGCTGAACTCTGAGTTCTCAATGAAAGACCTTGGGGAAGCAGAGCATATTCTTGGTATGCGAATAAGAAGGGATAGGCAGCAGCATACTTTGCATTTATCCCAAGAAAAGTACATTGATAAAGTACTGGACAGATTTAATATGGCTGATTCTAAGCCACTTGGAGTGCCATTGCAGCCACATGTTAAGCTTTCCAAAGATGATATGCTGGCTGGGAAGAAAAAGGGCACACTAAATGCTCTTAAACAGCAGCTGAACTCTGAGTTCTCAATGAAAGACCTTGGGGAAGCAGAGCATATTCTTGGTACGCGCATAAAAAGGGATAGGCAGCCGCATACTTTGCATTTATCCCAAGAAAAGTACATTGATAAAGTACTGGACAGATTTAATATGGCTGATTCTAAGCCTCTTGGAGTGCCATTGCAGCCACATGTTAAGCTTTCCAAAGATGACTGTCCCAAGGATGATGATGCAGCCAACTACATGAAGAGTGTTCCATATGCATCAGCCTGTGGTTCACTTATGTATGCTATGGTTGCCACTCGGCCAGACATTGTTCATGCAGTGGGAGTTGTTAGCAGGTTTATGGCTAATCCCGGTAAAGCTCATTGGGAGGCAGTCAAATCTATCTTGAGGTACTTGAAAAGGACCAAGAATAAATGTATTTGCTATGGCAAAGATCCATTGGAGCTGAAAGGCTTTTGTGACTCTGACATGGCTGGTGATGTGGATACTCGTAAATCCACAAGTGAATATATATTTACTCTTGCAAGAGGTGCTATTCTGCTATTTCATGGTGTTCTAGGTTGCAAAAGATTGTTGCTCTGTCAACTACGGAGGCTGAATATATTTCAGCCCCTGAGGCTTCCAAGGAAGCCATTTGGCTGGCACGTTTATGCTGTGAGTTTGGTTTGCCCAGCAAGGCACCTATGCTTGGATGTGACAGCCAAAGTGCTATATGTTTAGCAAAGAATGTCATGTTCATGCACGTACAAAGCACATTGATGTGAGGTATCACTTCATTCGAGAAGTGCTTGAGGATGGCCTTATCACATTGGTTAAGGTCCATACGTCACAAAATACTGCAGATGTTCTTACTAAGTGCTTGTCCAAAGCACAACATCAGCTATGTATACAAATGGTGGGAGTCACATAGCTTAAAGGCATCATTTATGCCTTTAAGTGGGAGGTTGTTGGGATAAAGGCCCTAAATGACCCCTCATAGTTATACACTTGTGTATAGGCCTTTAAAAGGCTGATTATAGTCATTATAAGTCATTTTTATTCTTTTGGCCAAGTTCAGTGTGAACTTGACTGGTCCTATAAATAATAACCTAAACTAAAGTTAGGGTTCACTTCTCTTTTGGATAACCCACTAAAACAGCTGCGCCTCTCTCTCTCTCTCTCTCTCTCTCTCTCTCTCTCTCTCTCTCTCTCTCTCTCTCTCTCTCTCTCTCTCTCTCTCTCTCTCTCTCTCTCTCTCTCTCTCTCTCTCTCTCTCTCTCTCTCTCTCTCTCTCTCTCTCTCTCTCTCTCTCTCTCTCCCCCTCCCCCCCCGTTCCCCCCCCTTCCCCCCCCGTTTCCCCCCCCCCTCCCGTTCCCCCCCCGTTCCCCCCCCTTCCCCCCCCGTTTCCCCCCCCCCTCCCCCCCCCTTCCCCCCGCCCTCCCCCCCTCCCCCCCCCCCTCTCTCTCTCTCTCTCTCTCTCTCTCTCTCTCTCTCTCTCTCTCTCTCTCTCTCTCTCTCTCTCTCTCTCTCTCTCTCTCTCTCTCTCTCTCTCTCTCTCTCTCTCTCTCTCTCTCTCTCTCTCTCTCTCTCTCTCTCTCTGTCCCGTTTTTAGGGTTTCGCAGGTCTGTCCCCCTCTGTTTTTAGGGTTTCGTAGGTCTGTCCCGGTCTGTTTTTAGGGTTTCGCCTTCATCTCCTCTCCTTTTTAGGGTTTCGCTGGTCTGTTTTTAGGGTTTCGCCATCATATTTGCTGCCTTTTTAGGGTTTCGCCATATCTGCTCTGTTTTTTAGGGTTTCGCAGGTCTGTTTTTAGGGTTTCGTCATGTTATTTTAGGGTTTTGCAGCTCTGTTTGGTTTTTTACGAGGTCAGCTGACACCCTAACTGTTCAAACCTGTAAAACTGAAACCCTAACCGCCCGAAAGCTAACCAAACCTGCCCATCATGCCTCTCTGTTTCTCATAAATTCTAAACTGATGAGGATTGCAAAAGCCTGAAGCGGATCACCTCTTTGGGCCTCACAACAATTTGTCGGTCATGGCAAAACTCGAGAAGCAGGATGTGGAAGAGATGATAAATAAAGCCATAAGAGAAGCAAAAAAAGAGGCAGACAGGGCTCTTAATCAAGAGATGAGGAAGGCAACAGAAAGAATAAAAGCTCTTGAGGATCAAATCAAACAACTCAAAGAAGACAGGGATGAATGGAAAGCTGAAACACATCGTCTTCAAGAAGAAATCATCCACATGAAGATCTCCAAAGAAGAGGGAGAAATTACCAAAATAGATGATCTGAAAGAAGAAATAAAGAACATCCAAAAGAAGGTCAGATCAGAGGTAGAATCAACCCAAAACAGTTGGGTTGAAGTCGTATGCAAAAGTATTAAAAAAGAAGTAAAGGAAGAGGCAATTAGAGATGAATACATCAGGGTGCAAGACACACTTGAAGAGGAGAGACTTAGACAGGTCCGTAGACTACATGTAAGGATCACAAGCCTCCCTGAAGGAACATCTGCTGAGGCTGATGCATCACATATATGTCGTCAACTAGGATATAGCGATATGCCATTCACCCATGCCTGGAGAGCCGGAAAAGATCACACAAAACCTCGAGCTCTTATATTACACATGAGATCAGCAGAGGATCGAATTGCTTTTTCCAAAAAGCGATCCATACTAAGAAGACTTCCAGGTGAATCTTTATTCATGGACGAGGACCTCACAAAAATGCAGATAGGGCACAGAAAGGCATGGATGCCTCAGATCTTACAAGCAAGGAGAGAAGGAAAGAAGGCTTTTTATCGCGACGGTAGAGTCTTTATAGATGGACGCCCTATCAAATAGGGATACGCGGCCTATGAGGCAACACCACACCAGGGGTCACCACTCAGGGGAGCAGTGTGGAACTGCAATGGAGCACTTTGGACACGGCCAGACCGACTGGAGGAGATCCTAGATATGCATGACTTTGCTTGCATCACAGAGACTCATGAGAGCCCCGAAAGAAGCATCCCACACATTGTAGGCTTTCATTGGGAATCTGCATTCAGGGCCACGACAAGACAGAGTACAGCACGAGGATCAGGGGGAGTCGCCATCATATTTAGATGGGAGATACAGAGCCAGATCCACATCATAGGTAGAGACGAGGAGGCACGATACATGTGGGTTCGCATGGAGATAGCACCGGAGAGCTCGGTCTACATTGCCATATGCTACTTCCCACCAGGGGGATCCAGATATGCAGGATATGACCATGGGGGACCGACTTGGGACAGAGATTCACCATACACAGCACTTTCGGATGAGATACTACATTACAGCACCCTAGGTGAAGTCTTCCTCAGGGGGGACTTCAACGGCCGCACCCAGTCACATCAGTGAGAGTCATATGCTATGGAGCATCCACAGATCATGAGGAGCAAAGATCCGGTCGAGACAGGGACGAGCAGAGTATCAACGGATATGGGTCAAGACACCACCGGGTATGGAAGACATTTACTTGAGCTAGGCAGTCGACATCGTCTCGTTATATATAACAGGATGCACCGTTGGCCCAGCTCAGGTGGACTTACTTGCTTCCCTCACGGGGGAGGCGAGAGCACGGTTGACTACATTTTGGGTACCATTTCTGGAGCTTCACTTATTCCCTCACTTAGTATTGGACGACGTCCACTCGGTGCTGACCATACATTTATCACGTTCACACTTTCATCTCATATTGCATTAGACCCTCCCACACTCATTGAGCCACACACCACAATACACTTCACACACGAGCTCTCACATGTTTATGCACACCACTTACACACCCGCCTACTCTCCCTCAACCCACTATCACCACTAGACACACTCACATCGCAGATCACCACTATCCTACATGACTCAGCCCTACAAAGCTTTCCACACCACACACATACACACCCTCCACGCACGGGATCCATGCCCCAAAATCGCTGGTACGATACAGATTGTCGAGAGCTCAAGAAGCACCTACGGATTTTAGAGCATAGGGGGGATATTACACACAGGCAGGCACAGCGACGCATGCAGAGCCTTACCCGTCGCAAGCGGCGAGAATGGGAGGAGAGACAGTACTGGGATATCTATCACTTGCTCATGAGCCGGGATAGTGCAGTGGCATGGCGACACCTGAGAGAGAGGAGACAGCAGACACCCATTCGAGACCCGAGCACTTGGCATAGCTATGCGCAGAACCTATACGAGATCCCTGACCAGCCCCCCATTCCCATGCCACAGAGCTCACGCCCCACTACATGTGACTTCTTCACATCGACTATGGTGAGCCGTGCCATTGCCCATCTATAGCATGGAAGGGCCCATGACCAGTTCGGTTTACAGGTAGAGCATCTCATCTACGGATGCACGACCCTAGCACCGCTCATTGCCCACCTCTTCAACCGAGCATTGGTTGAAGGGTTTCCTGACTCATGGACTGAGCACACCATTGTGCCCATTCATAAGTCAGGTGATGTTATGGATCCATCCACATACTGGACGATCATGATTGGCCCCATACTGGCCAAGTTATATGGGGCAGTGCTAGAGACAGAGTTGAGCACTCTTGCCGAGAGGAAGGGTGTCAGGGCCCCGGGACAGGCAGGATTCAGACGAGATTACTCTACCATTGACCACATCTTCACTTTGAGATGCTTGATTGACCAGGCATGAGTGAGGAAGAGGAGATTGTATTGTTGCTTTGTGGACTTCCGCAAGCCTTCGACACAGTTCCCAGGGAGAGGCTCTTCAGACGTCTACACGATATCGGGGCTCCAGAGGAGATGATATGGGGGATCTACGCCTTATATGAGAGAGTATCAGGTAGAGTCAGATGTCCAGGCGGTCTATCCGATTCACTTGCTAGCACCATCGGGGTGAAGCAAGGGTGCCCCCTCTCACCCACCCTTTTTGGTTTATACATTGACGAGATAGTGGACTTCATATGGCAGCAAGGAGGAGAGGGCATTGAGGTACGAGGGACTACTATCCACATTCTTTTATATGCTGATGATATTGTGCTCCTTTCAGAGTCTGCAGAGGGTCTACAGCGTCACCTACACGGCCTAGATGATTTTTGTACACATAGAGGGTTATCAGTGAACCTTGGTAAAACCAAGGTTTTGATCTTCCATACATCAGCACAGGTGAGGAGACACAGTTCTTTCACAGCGGCAGGCGGACCCATTGAGGTAGTTGGTTCATATGTCTACTTGGGAGTGACTTTCACAACAGCCTCTGGGGTTTTCTCCATGTCTCAGGCAGCCCGTGATCGCATCACACGTGGATACGCAGCGCTAGCTTTGATGGAGAGACAGTGTCACCAGGCATATTTTCAGGAGCCCCGCACAAAGGGGTGGCTCTTCGACACTTTAGTTACCCCAGCACTCATGTATGGTGCAGCTATATGGGGACCGGGATTAGCTACATCATCATGGACAGCACTAGAGAGACCGCAGATTCTCATGATTGCTAGACTCATCCGCAGCAAATCTTCGGTACCCCATGATATCATTAGGGAAGAGCTTGCTGCACCACCGATGCTAGTAGAGGCACTCTTCCAAACAGTATGCCTATTACACAGGATCCAGAGCATGGACACAGAGCGCATCACTTACAGAGCTTTCCAGGCATCACGCGACATGGCACTAGCCGGAGACACCTCATCATGGTATGCACAGACACGGGATTGGCTCGCCCTCCATGGTTTTGACATAGAAAGACTACCACCAGTACAGTATGACTCCCAGGCTCCCACCTATTCACTCTCTCACCAAGAGAGAAATAGGATCATCCGTCAGGAGATATGGCATACATACATACAGAGGACATGGATGAGCCCGGGGAGGACATTGACACCGAAAATGCTTCACTACCGTGAGCATTTTCTACGGATTTCAGACCAGGGCTTCATTGAGACTCCACGCTACATGCAGACATACCTACCACACCACCTTCGAGTCATCATTGGGCAGCTTCGAGTTTCATCACATCAGCTCGAGATCGAGAGGGGTCGAGCTAGAGGAGTCCCTCGAGAGGAGAGGTGGTGCCCAGTATGCCATACAGAGATAGAGAGTGAGGAGCACCTCGTTATCAGATGCCCGGCATACTCGGACCTACGAGCACAGTTCCAGATAGAGGAGTCACTCCAGTTGTGCATGACCACTGCAGACCAGCGGAGGATGGGGCGTTTCCTCATGGCTGCATATGAGAGACGAGATCAGATGCTAGAGCATACACACCAGACACGGGTGAGTACCCAGCAGACTATTACTCAGTATTTTGAGCGCGTTGGTCCACATCGGACGGACCCGCCTCCCAGAGGCATAGGGCTCACACTCCAGCAGGCAGCGGCACAGAGAGTGTGACGCCGACCACATCTGGTTGGGTACCGACGACCACGACTACACCAGGAGGATATCTCACGCATCAGGATAGCCCACGACTACATGATGGAGCATAGGTGCACTACCACCACTTGGACAGGCTTCCTCCAGGAGGCACTCCTACCGCCGCCGATGTACTATATACTCCACCCACCTCCACCCATCATCAGCACTTAGGGTATACATATTCACTCCCTCATGGCTCCCCTTTGTATCAGGTGGTCATTATCTGCTGAGCCAGAGCCACTCTCCCCCCCAGGCACCATTATTTTATTCCCACTACCTCCTCATTACAGGTACCACCATCCTTTGCTGTTTTCCGCCTACACAGTTTTGTGTAGCGAGTATTTTTTTCCTTTCCATTGCTACACAGAGATTACCACAGTTGTATATGATTTTGTCTCATAGGCCAAGTTTGGCCTTTGGAAGACGTTAATATACCTTTCTTTCTTTCTTTCTTCTCTCTCTCTCTCTCTCTCTCTCTCTCTCTCTCTCTCTCTCTCTCTCTCTCTCTCTCTCTCTCTCTCTCTCTCTCTCTCTCTCTCTCTCTCTCTCTCTCTCTCTCTCTCTCTCTCTCTCTCTCTCACACACACACACACACACACACACACACACACACCTGCGTGTGCTACTCGACACTCACCTGCCCTGCTGCTCAGTCAAGAGGTGCTCCATTTGAGCTTCTCCATTTGTTGAATACTCTCTTTTGCTCCAACATTGCTAGCACAGTGGGTGTTAAGCAAGGCTGCCCACTCTCTCCCACTCTAATCGGGCTCTACATCGACGAGATTGAGGACTACATTCTCCGAGCCGGAGGAGAGGGTGCAGACCTCGCAAGTACACATGTCCATATTTTATTATATGTCGATGACATTCTATTGATTTCAGAGTCACCCCAGGGATTACAGCACCACATGGATGCTCTCGATGAGTTTGGTACACAGAGGGGCTTGATAGTAAGCCTTGAAAAGACCAAGGTCATGATGTTCCACACCTCCTGCATGGTGAGAAATGGAGAAGGATTCACAGCTGACAGTGGACAGATTGAGGTGGTCACTTCCTATGTCTATCTCTGAGTCACATTCAGGAGCTTGCCTGGCTCCTTCAGCATGAGACAGGCAGCCATCGATAGGCTCACACGAGGATATGCAGCCTTAGCCATGTTAAGGCAGAGATGTCACAAGGCACACTTCCAGGAGCCCCGCACAAAGGCGTGGCTATTTGACAAGATAGTCAGACAAGCTATGATGTATGCTGTGACAGTTTGGGCCCTGGGCCTCACAGTCACCCAGTGGAGTTCGATCGAGAGGCCACAAGTATGTATGATCTCGCGACTATTTCGCGGGAAACAGTAAGTGCCACATGACATCATCATGGCAGAGCTAGCTCCACCACCCATGGTAGTAGATGCACTATTCCAGACTATCTCCTATATTCGGATGGTGAGGAAGCCCCATGCAGAAAGACTCACACACATAGCTTTTGAGGCATCTATACAATTATCGAAGTCAGGATATGAGAGAGCTTGGTACACTCAGGTTAGAGCCTGGTTTGATAGTCATGGAATTGATATGGACAGATTGCCGCCTTTTCACTATGATCCCGACTCACCTCAGATCCACCTCCCCCATCATGAGAGGAACGTCGTGCTCAGACAGAATCTCTGGCAGCTCTACATTAGTCAGACATGGCACACATCACACATGGGATCGAGACTCTCAGACTACCGAGACGAATTCTTAGACATACTAGCGGACGGTCTCATCCAACGACCACCTACATGGATACTTACATGCCTCATAGCTCGCGGGTGGTGATTGCCCGGTAGAGGGTCTCATCACACCGACTAGAGATTGAGACGGGCAGAGTTGCAAACATTCCCAAAAAGGAGCGGATATGCAAGATATGAAGAGTAGAGATGGAGGATGAGGAGCACTTTGTATGTAGATGTAGTGCATATGATGACATCGGAGACACATATGAGATTCTATTTACAGGGCAGTGCACCCTCCGAGAGATCATGGACTCTAGAGATCAGCAAAAGCTCGGGCGACTCTTACTAGAGATACAAAGTCACAGAGATTCCCTACTCAAACCTACTGCAGCAGCCTAGACAGGAGGGAGACAGAGCCAGCTCACTCAGTTCTTCGTTCCACGACGTGCAACAGCCCTCCCCCCCTGAGTTCACACACCGAGAGGGGTGACTCTTCACCAGGCTCAGATCTCTCGAGCTAGGAGACAATCCCATGCTATACGATATCGCACCTCAAGACTTCACTGACACTAGATTGAAGAGATCCAAGCTTGTGATCATCGTTCCATGGAGGAGAGAGGATCCCAGATGATGGTTGATCCCACTGCAGCCATCACGACGACCCTGACTCCACCTCCACCCATGTACCACATCTTACACCCACCCACTAGTACAGGATGGAGCTAGTTAGTGGTTCAAATGCATTCTCATCCTTCTACTACCCTTCTTCATGCAGCCTATAAGTAGCGCACTCTATACACCCCCCCCCCCAAAAAAAAAAACTTTCATGGGTATCTCTTTATGCATACTACACAAATCTATATCAGCTTTGCTAGTTTTCTCAACACTTCTATATTTTCCAATTGACATAAGATACACCCATGTACATTGATTTGTCTCATAGCCGAGTTCGGCCTCCAAATAGACTCACCTCACATCCACCTCTCTCGTCATGAGAGGAATGTTGTGTTGAGACAGGATCTTTGGAAGCTCTACATTAGTCAGACATGGCACACACCACACATGGGATCGAGACTATTGCACTATCGAGACCAGTTCTTAGACATCCTAGCGAACGGTTTCATCCGGCGGCCATGTTACATGGACACTTACATGCCTCATAGCTCGAGGGTAGCGATTGGCCAGTTGAGAGTCTCATCACATAGACTAGAGATTGAGACGGGCAGAGCCGCAGACATTCCCAGAGAGGAGCAGACATGCACGGTCTGCAGAGTAGAGATGGAGGATGAGGAGCACTTTGTATGCAAATGTAGCGCATATGATGGCATCAGAGATAGATACGGGACTCTATTTACAGGGCAGCCCACCCTCCGAGAGATCATGGACTCTAGAGACCAGCGACAGTTCAGGCGATTCCTACTAGAGATACAGAGTCACAGAGATTCCCTACTTCAGCCTACTGTAGCAGCCCATACAGGAGGGAGACAGAGTCAGCTCACTGAGTTCTTTATTCCACGACGTGCTGCAGCCCTCCCCCCCTCAGCCCACACATCGAGCGGGGTGACTCTTCAGCAGGCTCAAACTGCTCGAGCTAGGAGACGAC